>VZRS01005657.1:166981-270934 GCA_013398055.1 Ifrita kowaldi | reverse complement strand
CCAAACCCCTCCAAACCAAATTTAAAAAAAAAAAAAAAAAAAAAAAAAAAGGCAACAAACTGAGAGAAGAGAGAGGGAATAGCCAAGGGTTTCAAATGACAGGTGCTAGCTGCTCCCCCTCCATCTGCAGATATCTACAGAAAACTTTAAACTGTGCATCTTCTAAAGGGTTAAATGTTAGTCTTGCAGTGTCATTTATCATGGAGCTAGTAAGTCTCCCTTTGTTCCTGTGGGAGCATTATTGTCTCTCATTTGTTCATCTTGATGTGTGCATCAGAAGATAAATTCATGTGATCCTTGAAATTGAATCATGGAAGTGATGTACGTCTTTTAAAAATACAGTATGTACAGTTAAATAGTTTTTAAGGAATAAGTAAGAGTAACAATGTCTAATATTATTTGCCCATAAGTTCACAATTAAATACATAACAGATTTTGCAAGCTACTGTCAGCAAAGTACTGTTGGCAGACATCCCCAACTGTGTGATCCTGTTAGAACTTCCTTCTAAGGACTTCTCATTAAGTATTCATATTCCTCTAAGGCTGTAAATTACCAGCTGCACTTGCTGATACCGGAAAACGCAATCTTTCATTTCTGAAACTGAAAAACGCATTCTGTTGGCCTGAGAAACTTTGGGTATTTTTTCCAGTAAGCTTCACCTTGATCTTCCAGGAAAGTGAAAGACACACCACCTGAGAGATGCTTCAGTGCAGCTTGAACCAGTTCTCCAGCAGATTTTTAGAAGTTAATGTAGTTTGTCATTTAAGCATCGTTTATACTAATTATAGTCTTGAAAATATAAATGAATAAGATAAATACACTGAAATTTAGTTCCCTAGGTATTGGGGAAAGTTAAGTAGTTGTGTTGCAAGCCTCAATTTTATTCTCAAGCTTCTCCATTTGATATCAGATGAAATCTCCATCTTTGGAGATACTCAGAGCTCAAATGGACAAGGCCATGAGCAAAGTGAGCTAAGGTGGCCCTTGCTTAGGCAGGAGGTAGAACCAGGTGAATTCCTAATGCCCCTTCTGAATTGTGTTGTCATTCTATGGAATTATGAAGTAACTTTTGTTAAATTAGATATTATGAGCTCTCTAATATAAAGATATAATAAAAGAGATGCAGATCAATAAACAAAAGCTGTATATTTAATCTGTGAAGTGTCTGATAAAGAGAATCTATGAGGAAGGATGACTTCTGCTAGCTGAGAAAGAAATTTACTGAAGCACACTGGAATTAAAGTAATGCAAAGTAACCCAGATGCTGACTAAAGTGAAATTAAGAACAAAGTGGTTTTGAAGAACAACTAGCAATCAGAATTTTTGTTTGTAGGCTATGAAGAGTTCATGTTTTATCAAAGAATATATATTAGCTATTTATTCACTAGAGGAAATGGAAGTGGAATGTTTGTTAACAGCAGAGGTGTCAGGTGGTCCTCTTGAGCAGTTACAGACATAAAAAACCCAAGCTGTACTCATGCTTTTATTCCTTCTTATTGTGACAATATTGTTATAAGCATTAAAGCAATCTAATAATTGATGTTACCAGTCAGGTTTATGTACAAACGGCGTCTCCAGTCAATGTAGAATGTAAATCATTGCACACAAAATGGTTTATCTGTTTCATGCTGAATTATGTAGAGCACATCTTGCTTAAATATGAAACATAACATTGGTTGAACAATCAGTTGAACGGTGTCAGTGAAGGTATTGTTGAAAGTGTTAGTCTTATAGTCCAAGTAGTAGGTATGAACAGCAAAAAATTAATGAGGCAGTTGATTAAAGACCCTTCCATGAGCTCTTAAGCTGATTGAGTTCTTAATCACTTTTCAAAGAAAAAATTAAAGAAAAAAATACTTTTTGCTTATTTTACTGTGCACTTAATCAGGCTAGCCAATCAAACAATCCCTGGTCTTTTATTATAATAATGACTTTAGAGATGGATGACATTTAAAGCAGTACGGGGTAAAAAAAGTTTGAATTTGTTAGCATTTTAAAGCAGCACTTAATAAATGATTCTTTATACAGGAAGTACTAGCAAGTTTGAAGGGATTGTTCCCCCATATGTTTACTAAATAGCAGTTCTCAAAAAAGTTAGCATAGATGCCCAGTTTTATTTGAACAGCCCATACTTGAGACTGCGCCCATTAGCACAATTATAACACATCAGAAGCTAGGAAATAAGAATGTAGTAGTTCCTAAGCATTTCCTTCTGAAAATGGGTAATTATGATAAGTATTAGAATTTTGAGTAGTAGGACTGCAAAATGCTTTTCTGTTTCCAGGTGGCTTGTCTTGCATCTTTAGGAGGGAGACTCGTATGTTTTCTGTACTATGGGCCTGTAGTGCTGTTTGTTTTCCATCAGCTTATCTCATTTCAGAACTTTAAAGTTGCTGAGTTATAAAAAAATCAGTAACACATGTTTTAGGTTAATTTGAATAACAGGGGTGTTAATTGATGAAATGTATTTTCCATTCTAATGATTGTATCATTATATTTAAGTAAGATATCTGAGGCATATCACCAATCAATATATATTGGCTATTTGGTACACCAGCAAAAAAAAAGAAAAGTGCTCTTTTCTAAAAATTTCTCAGGCCTTAAAGCATTAACAATGATTCCAACTGGATGTACTGATCCTGAATTGCTAGGCAAATCCCTTATGGTACAGTCAGTCAATGAAACACAGCAGAGTGAATGTATCTTGAGTTTCTGTAGCCTTGAAGAAGTCTAAGACAAAATAGTTAGAAACTTAGAGAATTGAATACATAGTCAGAGGAAGTTCACTTTATGATATTTATTTCTTAGGAGAAATGTGTAACATTTGGTAGTGTTATGTTTCTAGTGATAGTATTATGTAACTCTGCCATTAAGAAAACGGCCTCAAGTTCTACGGTTTTCCACCATGCCTTTACATTAACCAGTATGTTGTGTGGTTTTGTTTAAATATACCAAATACTGTAAAATTGAAGTTATCAAAAATACTTCTTTACTATTGTATTTATTGTTTGGAGTGTTTGTGGGGTTTTTTCAGACAATATCATCCTTTTGTCTGAAATTATACCTTTCCTATGTTTAGCCGTATTTCTAGGACAGCTGTAGCTGATGACAGGACGTGTAACAGTTCTTTTAAAGGATTTGTAAAATGCGCGATAAATTGTTCTTTGCAAACATTTAGTTTGAGTGATGCTTTGTAGATTATGAATTAACATCGATATGAGTAAAAGTTACGTTTTCAGAAATACAGGACCATGCATACCATGTTTGTACTGGAGAAAATCGATCAGCTTTACTAATCTAACAAGTTAGATGGCTTTCAAATTAATGAGGTGGAAATCATACAGGTAGTTCTTAAGGATTTTAAGACTTTTTAAAGATTTCACAGAAAATTTGGAGCTGCTATGTATATATTAATCTGTGTGGAAGCACTTGGTTGATTATCTGTAATTTCTCTTTTCTAGCACAAAGGATGATCATTTCAATGTTAACATTCAACCCCCTGTTGGAGAACTGCTCTTGCCTGTCACAATGTCAGAGAAAGATTTTAAGAAGGAGCAAGGTGAGGAATACTTCAGCAGCTTCACTAAATATATTTGGATGGGAAGAGGGCTGCATGCATTTCAGTTTCCAAGCATGCAGCGAGTGCTTCCAGTTGTAGGTGGTTGAGTTAGTCACTGTTAGTATTCAGTCTGACAATAATAAGTAGTTTAAAAATATCTCAGAGAGAATGTGCAGTGGTATGATGCAGTCTTCAAAGGGTCAAAGCCCACCCTTTACCCTGAAATGGTCTTTCGGCTCAAAGACTTTTGGCTTCCTGTCGTGAAGTGTGAGTGCCTTTCCTACTCGCAGTAATGCAGAAAGTTGGGATGCCAGCTCAAGGAAATAAACCATTTATACATTGGTATTACATCAGTTTTTACTATTCTTTATTCCAATACTAATTTTAAATTCTATTGGTGTACCTGTTCCTCAGCAATTCTGAAGATGATTTTGATCTTTCCAGTTTCAAACACTTTATATATTAAAAAATACTCTTGTTGGAATACTGTTTTAGAACGGTAACATGGTTTTTATACTTCTGTATTCTACTAATACTGTGTCTGTAAAGAATGTAAGTCTCTAATGCTAGTCCAGACACAAACCCCCCGTAAGAGCTTTTAGTGAGTTGAATATTTTATTCAAAGTAATTACAGAAAATTTTGCTTAGGTATGACCACATGTTAAATGGAATAGTCAATACTACTGTCCTTAATTTGGATATGATTCTTGGATATTTTAAAATATAAGTGGTTACATTTTGGATGCACTCAAAGGTAGTAGTGTTTACTCATCTATCTCAATGTATGGGGATTTACATGTGTATGTCTCTTCACACTGAGATGAGAATATGCCCATGGGATCCTGTCTCATTGCTGTATAAGGCTCAGAAACTCAGTATATCCATCAAGCAGTCAAGAACACCAATGAGTAATGTTATGTATTATTAGTTATTGCTTTTGAGCACTTCTTGCTTTTGTGTTTTTGAATTATTGAGAAAGTAGTTTAAATACTGTCTAGATCATTTGCAGTTAAGCTTATGGCTGCAGTGAAAAGTTAGGATTGTGCTTTGTTTTTGTAACCAATTGATACTTATTTGCTGTTCTCACCCTTGCTGGCTAAAGCCTGCCTCTCTGCTTTATACCTGCTCAGCAAACCAAGGTGAGTGATTGAACGAGGCTGTGGCACATTTATTTTAAACTGTTCCCTTCTAAAAATTGTAGCTGAGGTTGTAGTGAAAAGAAGGCAAGTTACTGTGCTTCTTGCCTCCCTGTTTTTATGTTTGCTTGCTTTGTGGTATTTTGATAGAGTTTTTGTATGCTTTACTGTGACTGAGGGCTTTTTTTCCTCCTGACTGGCCATACAGAACCATGAGCACATAGAAGAAGTGTACTTGGAGAATAGCTGTGGTCCTCTGTGGAGTTGTTGCCAAAATTCCTTTTTCTTCTGCCATTTTACTTCTATGGTTGTTGATTATTTGTCTGAATAAATCTGGCAGCTGTTTGCTATGTTTAATAGAGCAGAAAGGCTACTCTGAATAAAGCTATTTGAAAATTTGTTTATATGAGGTATTTGTAAATCCATGAAGGTCTCTTGGCATTTCTGTATCGCTTGCTCTGTCTTCGTGAATTCATTCTTTGATGCAGGACTTTGCAGGCTGGTAAATTTACCACAGGTTTAAAAACCTTTCCTATTGCATCTTTTTTCTTATGGATATCAGCTGTATCAGAATATTCTTGGTAACAGAAGTCTCAATTCTACATTTTGCAAAAGTATTTATTACAAAGATCTAGGAACAGGTAGCATATGGGAAGAATTACTTTGTGTTCTTGCTAAATGAAAAATCGAAATTATAATAATAAATGCAGGGCAATTTAGAAGTTGGTATATATTATTCTATTTTGTGTTTAACTTCAATTTGCCTGTATTCTCCAAATGAATCTGATTTATGTAACTTGTTTTTCACTTGTCAGGCTTTGCTTTTTCTTTTATTTTCTTTTTCTCTCTTTTTTTTTTTTTTTTTTTTTTTTTTTAAAGTTTTGAACATGCTTCAAGTCCTGTATCTGGACATGCCTGCTTTTATTTGTGACCAAAACAGATAGGTAAAAAATAGTGAAGGAATGAGAGGAATATTAGAAATGCAAGGTAACACTGGGAGAGAATGAAAATATGTATGGGTTTTAAGGATTTTTAGATCTGAATTGCATGTGTAACCTAGTAAGAATGCTAAAGAGGAAATAGCTGGTCTTTTACTGCTATGTGGAAGACAATTCATTGCTACGCATCTTTACTCAATTACACTCCGCTGTTTTGCATTGTCTGTTACATTTGTATATGTCCATTTTCTTCCTGGTGGCACAAAGAGAGAGGAGCAGACAGGTTATTGCATATTCATGGCTGTGAAAGTTATCTGGTGGTAGTGGCAGAACCTCAAAAGCTGTTTTTGTCCACATGCTGTGCATGATATGCTTAGCTTTGCTACACCATCTCCCCTTTCCTTCCCTCCTGAGCTCGGGAATCCTCTGGTGAAGTAGTTCGCCAGAGCAGCAGCTGAGTTAGTGGTTGTTGTGATTGACAATTTGGAATGAGAAGATAAAAATGGTATTGTCAAACACTCTTTACCTTTCTGCTCCAATATGTCTTCCGATCCTTCAGGCCTCAGAATTTTATACCCTGTTTTACATCGCTTCCCCATAAAAAGTCGAGTTGCCATAGCAGGAATTCTGCATGACTGGAACATTTATTATTGGGAACTCTGTATCCAAATTTCAATTTGTCTGTTGTCTTTAAAAATCAGTAGCAAAAGTCTCCTTCCCTTGGTTCAGAATAGGACTAGTCTGCTGGCTAACATACCTTGTTACCCATCACTGTAATTTTTCCAGTTTAATTTTCTTTTATTATTTAAAATACGTACAGTTATTTCATCGTATCAGGTAGTTAGCCTAGACTAATTGCTGCTTTGTGCTTGGGCTAGAGTGTTCTTAGATTCTCATGTTTCAAGCAATATTAAATGTGTCATGTGATTGTTACAGCTGGATATTAATCAGAATTTTTATGATAGTGTTTTTAAAATAGGCAGTTAAGACTACTTTAGGATTTTTTTTCTCTCAAGAGACATGTTTTAAAATAATTTTGTCAACTTTTTTTTAGAAGTGTATACCTGAATCACATTTTAAAAAAACCATACCAGCAACAAAACCCGATCTTGGTTAAGTAAACAGATAGTTTCCCTAATTTTATTAAAATTGTATATATAAAATATGTTTTCCTAACAAGCAAGATGCTAATTCTTTAAATGGTTGGACATTTACTATTTTCTGGCCATTGACTACCCCAAGCAATCATATTTGATGCTCCTTAATTAGAGTACCCTTTTTTATTTCCAGGTTCTTTTCCACCTCAGCAATCGAGACAATACATTTGCTTACCACGCTGCTCTCCTAAGTGTTCTTTTGCATGTAAATTAATCTTGATTCAGTTTACACTGTCATGCTGAGTGGTACAAATTGCCTATAACAATAAAACAGCATGAGTTAAAAATAAAGGGGGGTGAAAAAGCAGATTGAATGTGTGCCTTACTTGATAGGATGTTACTTTGCTTTATGCCAATACATTAGTCGACGATAATGAATCTTCTGTTCTGAAAAGCATGGTTTAGTTGATTTTTTTAATTTTACTTCAATGGAGCAGTACCTTGTCTTTTATAGAACAAGTTAGATAAACCATTAATGACAAGAGTGTTAAGGTTAAATATGAAGCAATGCATTCACTTCTCTGAGTGCTATCCATCTTTCCATTTACAGGAGCTTGACAAAAGTACTGGCTTTGTACAACATTTCCTTTAATTACATGCTGCGGGAAACAGGCTTTTAACATAAACATAGTTGCATTCATTTATTCAGCATTTGCTCTTCAATAGAGCTTAATGGAGAAGGTTTAAATCCTAAATAAGTACACACATCTCTCAGCAGTGTTATGTCAGTCCCCGTGCTCTGCTTAAAAGCAGTTTTAGTCTGCGTATGTAGTTTGTAAAGCTTTTGCCTCATAGTTAAACAATTTGAAACAGAATGTTCTACTCCCAAGATAAATCTGATTGTTATAAAAGTTGTATGCTTATTTTTGTTCTCTTCAAAAATATCCTATTATTTACTTACCAGCTGTTCCATTTTTACTTTCATATTTCTTATTCTGTGACAACAGCACATTCCGGGGCATTAAAATGTTGGATTTATTGTTTTAATTGCTCTGTTAAGCATCTTGGTACTACTATTTCCTCTGGGTTCGAGCTGCATGTGCAGCCCTAAAACATTAGCCTTCTGAGACTTTTCCATTGTTTTCATTGTTAGTGTTGCTTCAGATGCTTCATATTTCTGCCTGAAGTACCGTGCTCCTTTGTTTATCTGCATTTTCAGCTTCTGAACATACTGTAAAAAGGCATACACAGTATCAAGTTGTAGTTACTGTTGTGTTTTAATGAACATGAACATCCAACAAATCATTCTTCTAAACAATGGATATTGATAGAAAAGTGTGAGTTTTGTTAAAATGTCCTTGAATGGCATATCCTTCTTTACTTTTTCTTTGTCATATGTTTGGATATAATCCTGACATTTGTGTTCCATTTCATACTGATACTCAAATTATTTTGCTCTAATAGTTTCTCTTGATATTTTAGAGAGCTGGATACTAACTGTATTTCCCAGTTTCTAATGTGCTGACTTTCTCTTAAATAACTAAACTGAACCAATTACTACTGTCTGAATTTCAAGATCATTCTTAGCAATTGGATATGGAATTATAATTAAATGTATGATTAAAAGATTATAAGGGGTCTTTGTATATAGTCTTACTTAAGCTGGACCTTTCCACATCAGTCTTACTTAGTATTTAATTTCTGCATTTGTGTTCTTCTTTTAAGTTAAGCTTTTTATGAGAAAGAACTACCTTGGTTTCACGGTTGCATTAGTATCACACATATCATTGCTCAGCTGTTACTAATTTATTTCTGATAATAGGTCATTGCAAGTAAGACATTAAACTAAGGTAATTATGTGAGTTCTTATAATTTTTTTCTGAATAAATTATTTCACTTTTAATGCCTTTTTTTTGTTTAGATGTCTACTATTTTGATTTAATGCTAAATAAGCAAGCAAATCTTAAAGTATTCATAATGAAATACTTAATGTTTCAGGAATGCTGACAGGAATGAATGAGACATCTGCTACAATAGCTGTTGCTCCACAGAACTCTACTAGACTTGTAATAATTGAAAGGGTAGTGAAAGCAGCAAACCTGGGTGTAGTCCCTTCTGGTCAAGATAACATACACAGGTAAGATTATCTGTTATTCAAAGTAGGACCATCTTTTAATATGAATTTATTAGTCCAAAATTCATCAACATTTGATAGTATTAGGGAAAATTTTATTATCCATACTTTTAAGGGAGAAGGTGCCCAGTTATACTGTAGTATATAATCCTAAACAGATAGTAACTTGAGCCTAAGTACTCTGCAGCTCATTATTTGAGTGTATATAGAAATGTCTAGACTTTACTGTACACAGTTAGAGGAAATTGTCCTTCCCTTGTTTTGTTTCAAAGGGAAGAGGTAGCCTTTTAAAGCACAGTATTTGAAAGAAGGTTTTGGGGGGGGGGTTAACTTTTTTCTCTGTTTCCCATAATAAGTAGCCTGCTCCTGTTATATCACCTGTGAGAAGCGACATGTTTTCTTACATTATTTTCTGAAGTTCCTATATATATCTGCAAGCAAAAACAATTATCAGCCAAGAAATTATCAGTCAAATTTCCAGTTGTTACTTGTAGATTAATCAGTTTCATCCAAATGCTGTGATACAGAATGTCAGTGGAATTGATGCAATTGTTGGTTAATGACAGCTTCTAATGTGTTTGACTCAAAATATTTAGTCCTGTGGATCTGTATGGCATCTCACTTGTGACAGGAACGAACAGGTTAACCTGGTCTTGAAATAAGAAAATGAATACATCTCTCTTGCCATCTACTAAAACTGTTCACTGAATTCTGAATTACCTCTAGTTCCCTGAATTTTGGTATTCAATAAAAGCAAAGCATCGTCTTCAAAAGAAAAGAACAATGCTTTTCTTTGAAATTTTGCTGTCTGAGATGGCTGTTTGAAATGGTGAGAATGCTGTAGCCTACACAAGACTAATAACCTGGTATTTGTCTTTGTTGGATGTAGTCTCTTTTGCATTGCTGGGCATGTGTATTGCATTGCATTAACATTAACCCAGCTGGATTTTCCTATGTATTTGATACGGTTAATGATAAAATTCTGTTTCACCATAAAAACATGGCACAGCTAGTGCAATTGCACTGAAATGATTGTCACTGTTGACACCTGATCCTCCATGAAAGAGTCCTCATTTGTTGCATCCCTGAGGGATCTGTATAGCCTGTGTTCTCAACGTCAATTCAAAGACTAGGTGAGAGTGTCAATCAAGAGAGACTGAAGTGTCTGCACTATACAGGTGCTCTCCATCTTTACCCTGTCTATCACATGAGACTTAGCACATAGGGATGGATTGTTTTGTTGACTGAGGCTCAAAAAGGCTCGCTAAAATAATAGCCTAGTTCCTAGCTCAGCCACAGGTTTCCTGGTTGTAGATAAGTTTCTAATTTGATGTTATTTTCTTTTGCTCTTTCGGTTTCTTTTAAGGAAGTTTTCTACGAAAGAGTCTGTAACCAACACTAAATAAATTGAAGATGTGCTTACTGTTGGGTACACTCCTTCAGAGACAGTGGTTAAAGGCATGTTCGGGTCAAGCTGAAGTATTCATAGTGCTTCAGAGCATCCTGCAATCTTCTTTGATTATTTAGATTCAAAATGCAGTGTTTTCAGTCTGCCACAATAGTTATAGAATAGACTATAGAATAATCCATCAAGAAAAAAAGTGGTATATAACAACTTAAGTGGCCTATGAGAAATGCCCAGCAGTTGATAAGCATTTAGAAAATAGTCCTTTGTTTGGTTCGTTGTAACTAACTGCAGTTCACAGATATTATGTAGTCATAATTCCACCTAGATTTTACTGAGAACAGAAGCAGGAACATTACCTAGTTGATACTGTGATGAACCTGTTCATCTTTTAAACAGTAATGCTTTATCATTAAAGTAAATCCTAGATTCACATGAACGAATATTTGAGATAGATATTAGATAATTAATCCTTTCAAAATGCTGAAAGAAGTTACTGAAATAGTTTATATATATATATATCTGTATATGTATCTGAAGTATACATATGTTTGGATTAAATGAACTCTGCCATGAGAGGAGACAAACATGAAATCTCTTCTGGCTGAAGTCTCATGGATGCAAGAACTGTGACTTTTATTTACGTGACACGCAATTTCAGGATAATAAAATAAGCAGTCATCTTTTATCTTGTCTAAACAGTTACAGATTCAATAAAAATACATTAAAAGTGAATTTTCTAAGTTTTTTGTAGGATTGCCATTTGTCTTGTTTTATTGCAAGTGATGCTGGAGAAAAAAATTACGTCCAAAAACTTTTAGCTCATCGTGCTGTTCTGTGAGGACTGCTCCAGCTGACTTCTTGGAAGAGCCTAGTACATACCTCTTTACACAGAAAAAGCAGTACTGTTTTTTAACTGGCATTCTGCACTGTGCACTGTAAATTATATTAACTTATTATTTGGTCATCCCCAACTTGAGTATTACTGCTTAATGATGGCTAATGCCAAAAAATTTGTATTGCCTGGTAATGCAATATACTCATTCAAAATGAAATTGTACAGTTTAATACAAGTGCAAGAGTATCCAATAGACATGAACAGGTGTGTTTCATGGTTTCTTTCAGTCTAAACATATTCACATTCATACTGAAGATGTTGTCATACTGGTGGAACCCAATAACTGGTCCTTAAATTAATAACCCTATTAGGATTTTATTTTTGCACCAAATAAAAACACGTAGAGCAAATATAATGAAGATTTGAAAGCAAATACTTGAAATAAGTATCAGCAGAGTAGCATATAGTTACCAAAGAAAAACGAAGTAAGTGAAAACAAATGTCAACTACATTAGCTATATATCTGAGTATATCACATTATAGCAACACTTTCTTTCATGCATTTCTTTTCTCTCTTTACCATGTGGCTACTAAATTTGTATACTTAGTTACAATGTAATAATTTAACTGTTAAATGAGCATAGTACAAAATGCCAGGTGACATAGTTGATTCTACTTTAAACTCTCTTTTCTGACCTGTTTTATTTGAAGTGATACTGCAAAAATTTTGAACTCAACAGCCCATCTATATCTGTATATCTATATCTATATATATCTATCTATATCTCAGAGCACAGAGTTGCAGGTTAATATTTATATATTTGAAAAATAAATTTGCTGTACTATTTTAATTCCTTTAGAATAGTTACCTGATCTTCAGCAGGGTTTATTCAAGGGCTTAGATTATGGGGCCTTGTAAGGCTACATACAATGCATTTGCATGTTCTTAAAAGGATTTAACTATTTTATGTATTGATCTCTCTTGCCTTTGCTATTAAGTGGAAACATGTAAATTTTAAAAGGCTTATACTAGAAGCGAGAATGTGAAATGCATTTCAAAAGAGAAATTTTCTTGAATAGGGAATGTGTCTTCTTAAATATGTAGACTTCAGAAAAAAGAGTCCTTTGTTTTCTTAAAATATTTTTTCACAAGACTGATTAGAGTAATTGTTGGAATATCCATAGCTCTTTTAATGTTCTGAGAACTGTTATTTGGTGTTGATGAAGTGATTTCAGAGAGAGTCAGCTAAGGCACCAAGCTTCTGTCTTTTGGTTCAGACCACATCTGAGGGCACCATTTGAATATCTGGAGACAAAGACACTGAAGGAAAAATATTTGTTCCTGCAGGGAATGAAAACACTCTAAATAACTATCTTTAGGGACCAAGTACTTTTCAGCTGAAATTTGCCTGCTGTTTGTTTTCAGTGGGGAAAGTCTACTAGGAATTTTTCCATCTTCAAGATAAGAGGGTACATGGTGGAGGACATTTATTCCCTCAAGTTGATGCTTCTATAGACCATTACTTGAGCTGCTGTTCTCTACTTGGGCAATAACATTCATTGCTTTAGATACAACAACAACAACAAAATCCAGGCTATTATATTTCAAAATATGGTGAGATGAAGACATTATTCAGTTCAAGATTTTCAGTCATATTCTATTTAACTGACGCAAGCCTTATTTACCCAGAAATGCCCTTCATGCTAGTGTTACTTTCAAGATGTGTTGCTTACTCTTCTCAGTTGAATATTCTAAAAGTTCCTCAGGTCTCTTTCCCCTTTATTCATTTTCAGCTCCTACAAGCATAGGTAGTCATTATCTGCTTCACTTTGAATATAGCAAAAGATAACAGATGGTGATAGAATGAAAAGGCTAGTTGCAGACTTTACTTGTAAAGACTTGAATGCTCTTACAATCCTCTAAAAAGTGTCAAAATATTGTCTACTATTACATAAGACCCTATGCATGAAGGAGAGGTGTTTCAGGCTAAATTGGCTTAGGAAAAAAAGTGATGGAAATGCACATAAGAAAGCATTTTGTCCCACTACCAACAAAATACAGTGCAAAGCTTTTAAAGTGTTGACAAGTAGCATATGGCAGAAATATCTGTTCAGAGCTGTGATCACAGACTGGATTTACTTCTTCACTCTCATTTTGTTTTATACTTGTGTGCTTCCATTGACGTCATACTATAACGTGTAATGGGATGGAGAATCAGGCTGTCTTCAGCTACCTACCTCTCTACCTTCTACTTCCCAAAGCTTTTCTTAAATGGGATGTATTGTACTACAGAATATTATTTCCCTCAATGACTGTGTCTCTAAAATGCAAGATAGATAATCTTTTCCACTTTCTTCATTCTTGAAGACTACCTGTGCATTGCCCAATCAGTCAGTGAGATAAAACTCTGAAGCCAGCAGGGTGGATATGAAACATGAAGTTTAGTCAACCTCAACTTATTTAATAGTCCATTGCACTAGTCTGTTGCTGCTGTTGTATTCTGGAAGGAATCCACAATTGCAAACAGGAAGTAGCAGTATTAGAAAGTGAGCACGGTGTCGTATGCACATCTCCATTCTACAGCTCATCAGGATGGCTGTAACCATTGACCTGCACTCTGAGACACACGACAGCATTAATTTCAGTCCTCAAATTTAACATGGCCAATTCTGTCATTTCAACAACCCGGTGTGGGACAATCTGAGGTTTTAGAGAAAATCAGATCTCTTTCGACCACGAAGCTCTACAGTGCTTCAGAACAGCCATTTTACGTTTTAAAATAGGGACTTTAACATCCTCTCCATTACAGTCATGAAAGTGGTGATACTGATAGTCATCTCTTCTTTCTAGACATCACCAGGACTTGCAGAGGGACAATTCTCATCTCTTGGTGTGTTGTCGTAGTAGACACCTAAATTAGCAGCAAGCAAGCTAAGTTTTAAACAAGAAGCATGAAACAACACTTCTGCTCATTGCTGGGGCAGGTCTAACTAGCTCAAGCACAGCAGTGCATGCAGTGACTGTGCAGCTTCTGAGACCTACATTTTTAAGGACACTTCACTGAACCACTTAGATACGGTAGTTTGTTCAGAGCTTGCTGTGTGTAGTATGCCATTGCTTAGTGTACCCTTAACTATCTGATTTCATGAATAAGTGATTACTGAACAAGATGTAAAATACCGTCCACCTGTCTTGTGGAGGCTTGTATTGCTACCCTTAAGCAAAATCAGAAACACACTGTGTAAATCATGTATTATGACAGTAAACACGCTGCAACGGGTGAGAATTCATATTCTGAATAATATGAAAACAGCAAGACCAAATATAGAAACTTGCATAAAATGCTTAAAATACAGAAATCCAAGGACCTGTGTTTCACTAGCCTTTATTTCTCACCCCATGCATCAGCCTGACAGTCTGGTTGTATTCACCCCTTTTTATCATTTTGCAACCTGTCATGTCCCATTTACAGTATATTGGCAGACTGATTCTCAAAGGAAAGAGGGTTTTGTTTACAGACAGTTTTGATTATCAGAGAATGTCGTGCTTAGTAATCAGTTATCCTCCCCACATCTTTTTAATCCAGCAACACTTGATGTGGGGAGAAAAGGTATGCAATTGTGCGTGTGTACATTTGTATTGAACCAAACTCCATCTAAAGGGGTCCACCTGGAAAATTTTTCTATGTATGTCATCTTCTAATTTGCACTACATTTGGAGAATTCTCAGGCAGGAAGTTAGTGATCAGACCCCATCAGCTTAACATAACTAACAACTGCATCTGCTTCCAGCATGTCTGCTGGAAAGGAAAATACCCATCTATTGAGGATAAGCACCATGTATAAATTTCTGAGAAACATAAATTCTTTATAGTTACTCACTTGAATCCAAAAATATGTTCTCAGTAGCTGATAAACAGGTCTATAAATCCACAAAGACCTTTTTTAAGGCCGTTTCTGCTCTGTGTGCAAACACACCTTTTCCAAGGTTTTTTACTAAGCAATTAGCCTGTTGGAGAGCTCCAAGGAACTGAAGTCCACCTCTGCTCCTGCAAAGTAGCTCCTTTGATGCAGTTACCTAGACTGTTTTGCTTCTGTGGTTCCTTAGCCGTGGGGCTCAGTCTTCCTTTTCTACTCTTCTAGAAAGCTTCAGTGGATAGCTGAGTAAATAAACTTGTAATAGTCATGCAGCTTTGATTTTGCTTCCTAATTTCTCAAGTAGGAATTAGTTAGAGAGCTAAATACCTTAGGCAAAACAGCTTCTCAGCTTCTCTGCTTCTACCTGCAAGAGACAGAATTTTAAATGGAATAGTATATCCATGTCCACAGTTATTTCAGCCTTCATTTTAGCCAGAAGTCTTAAAGTTTTCTTGCTATATGATGGAAGTAATTATCGCTTTCTGTTTTGGGGGGTATGTTTCTGTTTTCTTTAAAAAAACAAAAAACAAACAAAAAAAAAACAACAACAACAAAAAAAACCCAAAAAACCCAGCTAGGCTAATGATTTGTGTGTCTTTAACCAGGCAGGACTAGAAGTCTTTTTGGTTAGTAATTATTCTTAGGTTAATATTTTTATTAATAGAGGAAAAGAAAACTGAATTTTATAAATATGAAAGTACTCATTCCATAGTTCCTCATATTGCTCTTCCTATTGTAATTATTCCTTAATCAAATCATAATCAAATTCTTAATCAAATCCTAATGTTCCAAAGCCTTGAAATTTTCTCTCTGCTAACAAAAGAGCCCTGTATATACTAGTACAGTTTTCATGTATTACCATCATATGAAGATTTTGATTAACTGGTACAAAATACTTGATCAAGAGAATGCCTTCACGCAGAATCATTTTAATGCCCTTAACACTGTAGATATATTATTGTATTTAAGGAGCTTACATACAAATTACAAAATATTAAAATAACTTTAAGAAATTAAATTTGATCTTAACATTAAAAGTATATGAGTGAGTCATTTTAGATATGTAGTTAATAAAAATAGATTGTTCTAGCATGGCTTATTTGCTGTCCACTAGAGGACAGCACTGCTTTTGTATCTGAAAGCTGTAAAGTGATGAATATGTGCAGCATTTCTTTGAAAAACAAACAGGAGCCTTTTGAGCCCGTTATTTAAACAGAAAATGCTTAACACTTAAAGAACTAACTGAGCAGAAGAATATCTTTGATTGTAAAGATCTCTGAGCATGTTTAATATTCTAATATCTTTCTGTAAGGTTATCTACTTTCTTGGAATTAAATAATTTTCCTGCAAATTAAAATATATAGCCTGTTTTAAAAATGGCCTGAGTATAATTCTCAAGCATGTATCATATTAAATGCCCAATTCCATAGAAAAAAAAAAAGAGTAAAGTATATGAGAAAACAAAATAGATTTGAGTATTACAATTAGAATTTCTAGGTGGGAGGACAAAATATTTTGATTCAAGCTTTTAGCTCATTGAAGTTTTGGGGAGGAGATATAAATACCTACATATAAAAATGCTGATATTTTTAAGCTAATGATAAATTTGGAAGATGATAAAGAGTTCATGCAGCATCTTTTTGAACATGTGGAGTAGTGCTATGTATTGGACAGTAAGTTCAGATTACTCACTTGCATTTCTGCATTTTTGTTAGAGGTACAGTGCAGCTGCTTACTGGTCTGTCTTTTCTGAGGACAGACTCAAAATCTATTTTGACAATATAGATAAACATGGCAAAAATGTGTACATTTGATTGCGAATTATTTTACAATTTTATTATTTTATACCCCTGAAAAAATAGATAGTGTTGGAAAATAATTACATTATTTTAATGAATTAAGTATTTTGAACAATTTATTCAAAGACAGTGTTAAAATTGCATTTAATAGACTGGAAAAAAGAAAGTCAAATTATCATAATATGATTTTTAAGGTAAATATTAATCAAATTTTATTAGTAGTAATCAATGTTAAAATCACCAGATTGCGATCCTGCATTTTGTGGATATATTTGTGCTTACAGTTTTAGTATTTAGCTTCCTTTATCCCCAGGTCAGAACTAATACCAAATACTTTGTTTTCGTGTTCTAAGGCTTACTCAGAGAATGAATAGAAGTAAATCAGTAATTCAGCCAATTTTTAGATGAAATCTTAATTATAAAGTCAAATCTGTACATAGCAGAGCAAGAAGAAGATTCAGAGTACTGAAACTATAAGTGTAAGTATCTTTGTTGTCTGGTTGACATGCTGGAAGATCCTTTGTAGTTATTCATTCTTATATTTACAAATTGAAGACTAATTCACAGCAGTATTTTTTTTTCCGCTTTGAATATATTCATTGCATAACTTGATTACACATTTGTCAGCTTTGGACTAATTATTTTTCTACGGCTAGGGCAGGGCATTGCATCTTCTGATTGTCTTCCTTGCTAATAGGATTCTGTCTGCTTCAGCAGGCAGTAATTGAAGGCTTCATGTACAAGATTTAAAGAAAGAGCAGAGGAAAAAAAAAGTTTTAGCCTCCATGGGCCATTTTCACTGTTTGTGGTAAGCAGTAGAACAGAAAAAGAAGAAAATTTAGCTTGAATAGAAAAGTGAAAGAGGAAGAAAAGCACTGGACAGGAGAGGGTGTGTTTTAATGCTGTTGAATTACGCGTTACAAACCCGGCTCTGCTGTAAATATCCCGATAGTGGGTGTTCAGGTGTAAATTTACTTTCTCAAATGTTGAATTTTAAAGAGCAGATTTTAAGTGAGTTAGTCAGCTTCTGTATATTCACTGCCATGAAATTTTCAAAACCTTTCCTCGTAAAAACGCATCTCCTTGTAGTGTAGCTGTATTCTGTCTACAAAAAAAGAGAAAATTACTGCCAGTCTGTATTTAGGCTAGTCATCACTGCAAAGTCAGTGTTTGGCAAATACTGTCACACTGTAGCATCTGATACTCTGTGTTTTCTCTTTATGTCAACTATATATCAAATTTTTCTGTATGGTTACCATGAACAAATTTTATTTTCTTGGAAAGTGATCAAGACTATATACTTGATTTTTAACTCTTGAAAGACCAAGTTACTTTCTCAAAATGTACAGTACTTCATTGATGTTGAATTTTATTCTTAGTGTGTATTTCTTTACCCACTGACAGGTACTATATTTATGTAAAAATAACGTATGAACTCCTTCTCTTTTTTTTGCATGTCACATATGCTTAGAATATTTAACATTCCTTCTAAAAAAAAAAATAGTTGAAGTTCAGAATATGCAAATATTTCTCATGTTGTTTTGTTTCTAATCTGTCTTGATTTTATTAAATGGGAAAAATATTAACAACTGTAGATGTTCCTGAATATTTTAATAATGTAAAATCAGGTTTAGAATCAATATTATCACTGAATGAAATACTCCATCATAGCAGAAACAGCCATCTTGAAACTATTAATAAATACTTGGTTCTGTTTTCTGGATGTATGCTGATTTCCTTTGTTTTGGGGAGGTTTTTTGGGGGTTTTGGTTTATTTTTATATTTACTGATGCATCCTTTGTTGTAACAGAACCATGCTCATAATATAGTGTCTTATATTAAGAGTTGTCCACAGGACAAATTCTTTCTTTTAGACCTGCAATCAATCAATTTACGTCCTAGATTTAAATGTACGACAGTGCATTTTTGAAGGCTTATTAAAGTCAATGATTTCTTGTTGGTTTACTGTCTTTTTTGGTTTAGTTTGGTTTGGGGATTTTTGTTTGGTTTTAATTCAAATTCTAACCGTTAAGCCTTTAAGTATCAACTTTGAGAAAAACTGAAAAATGATTACTGACCTCATGGGGAAAATCAAAGTTTCTCACTAAGAGTGAACACATTATTAGTGATTAATTTTTTGCTGCTGAGATATTTTTCCAGTGGTTTTCTAGGCTTTTCTAGGTATTTAGTTGAGTACAACACACGTTTTAAAAAATCCTGGAGGGTTTGTGGTAAGAGTTAGCATATAAATGCAGTAGCATGTATTTAGTTGAAAAAACAGCTATTAACCAAATCCTTCAATGACAATATATTTGAAACATCTAAATAACTGACCAGTCAGTTTTACTGCTGGTGCCCACTGCTTCATCCTGTTGTAACTGTATTCGGTTTTACGGATTATACAAGTGTATTTGTAACTCCCCTTAGAAACTACATTATATGCCCTATTCTAAGGAACAGATTTTGGTCTCCAAAGTTCAAAAGCAGCTGTAAACCCAAAGTTCAAAAGCAGTTGTAGACCCACTGTGTGGTTTTCTTCTATACATGCTTTTTAAATGGTGAAATAAGTCTTCCTGTTTCGGTCCAATTCTTCCTTCACTGAGCAATTCCAGATCCTATATCGGTGACCATTGATACAAGCTGATTAACTGTTGGTAGTTATGTGTATTAACACTTTGCATAAAATTATGTGAGTATCAGGCCCTTTGCATGTTGCAAACCACATGCAAACTCACATTTTATTGATTTTATGTGGTTTGTTCAGGGGTATGGAAAAGTACTATTGATCCCCTAAGTGATTTTGCGAATTCACATGTAAAAATATCAGCACAAAACTCATCTCTGGTGCTTTGGACCACCTTGGCTTTCCCAGAATGCTGACTTTGTATCACTTTCAGCTTTTGATAAAAGAGGGTAAAATCAAGCCTCGGGGCTATGAAGCACAGCAGGAGTGCCAACTAGCAACCTATTTATGTGCATACTCAGAGATAATCTGCTTCTGTGTTGTCCCAAGACACAACTGTTAAGTAAATAAAATGACTAATAAGACTATTGTTTCTATAATTATCCCCTTGTCGAAGTCAACAAGAGAAATAGTCATCTTCTACATTGCAGCATAAATAGATGAAATCATTGATATAACTAGCTAAGTAGGTAATTTTTGTACTAGTAATATTGTTTTATAACCTCCTATTAAAAAGAGAGGTCTTTGAATGTATCTGTAATCCAGACAAAAGAAATAGATTGACCTGTGATGGATGACATTAGAAAAGTGTCCCATGTTTCCTTAATTAGTATAATGTGTTGTGAGATTTTGATATGCTTAGTTTAAAAAGGAAAAAAAAGACAGAAATTACTTCTCGTTTAAAGAGAACCTGCGTCCTGCTTAAGTGGCTAATATTTTAATTAAGTCTGGAGTGAAGTTTTTTGAGTATCTCCTGATAAACTCCCTCCTTTATGTTGATGGTAATTAAACAGATCCCCAAGGGCTTGGGTAGGCGCTTTGCAAGGCCCATGCTGATTGTCAGACAGGAGACACTGACCAGTTGGTTTGCTCTTGAATAGCCCACAGCGTGCTGTCAGCGCAGCAGTTTGATTTTTCTGTATTGTGAGCTGTTGTCAGGGCTAACTGGGTCCTATTGTGACTGAAGATGTTGCGCAAATTGAGGCAGATGGCTCTGATTCAGACACGTGTCATTCAGAAAGAGGAGAGGAGATTGGCCCTGCAAAGTGGGGTCAGACGGGGTCACAGACCTGCTCCACACTTGTTAGTGTTTTCAAAAGCCCATGTGCAGCAACTTTGTTGTTGAGAAGTAACCAAGGCGGGGGCGGGGGGAGGAAGCATGTTGTGCTCCTTGTGGAAGATGGGAAGATGGACGCTGTTGCCATCCTCTTGCTTCCTGTCTCTTGGGCCTGGCTCTGCACACAGAATGAATTAACAGGATTGACAGAAGTTCATTGTGCCTAAAATGGCTTTTCAGTCAATTGTGGTGCTTAAAAGGCTAGTTTTGCTTTTAATTCCATGTAATTAGTGGGTTCTTCATGTCTTGGAATTTAGTAATGGTGCATTAGTCCTAACTTTTGTCTATCTGATTGGTTGGTAGTTTTTTATTTCCTTTGTAGGATTTTTAATAATTATAAAATGCTTTAAAATATTGGCAGCATTTTTATGATTCTGGAGATAAATTCACCTATAGAATAACTCCGTGTCTTCCTGTTACTGTCATTTCAAACTGATTGTTTTGTATGTTTATAAATTTGAGTAGTTTTAGTTTGAATTTCTGAGATTGCAGGAGGAGACACATTTCAGAAAGTACAACAAGTTTGGCTTTTTTTATGTGTGCTACTGCGTTTAATGTAGTTCTGTTGTCTTTGGGGCACCAAATAATGGAAATCCTTGGAAAATTCTATACAGCTGTTGTCAGGTTGTCAATGTGCATGAATATGGTAGATGAACTGAAGAATCAGTATTTATATTAAAAAATTATTTAAATAAAATTTAGTTTGTACTACTAAATACAAAATTTTGCATGATACATCTTTGTCCTTCTAAAATGCAAAAATATTTACACAGTGCTGCACAAATTATGCTTGAAGAATTTGTGGGAGGTTTTATGGTTTATCCTCTGAAATGCATTAACGAATTTAGAAGTATTTTATTATATTTGAGCTCATTTAACTCTTGCAGAAAGAAACGCTAGCAGTCTTTGACCTCAGTGATTTTTCTCTTTTCTTTTTTGTTTTTCCGTTTCCCTCCAGGTTTGCAGCTAAGACTGTGCACAGTGGGTCACTGATGCTAGTCACAGTGGAGCTGAAGGAGAGCTCTACAGCACAGCTCATCATAAACACTGAGAAAACTGTGATTGGTTCTGTTCTGCTGCGGGAGCTGAAGCCTGTCCTGTCCCAGGGGTAACCTGCTTGCATCTGGACTTCAGAATCTGGCACACAACAAAAGTGCCTGGCATCCACTACTGCTGCCTTTCATTTATAATAATAGCCCTTCCATCTGGCAGTGGGGAAAGAATACACTCTTGACATTCTTGTCTTCTGCTTTAGAATGCTAGTGCGTATCTATCATGTATGCAAGTCCTTTGCTTTTTTTCTGCTTGCTAACCAGACAACATATATTTTACTGTCAGTTATCTGCGCTTTTAAATGTATTTCCCATTTGTTCTACCCTAGTCCTTCCCTATCTCTTCCCTTCCCCTGCTACCTTCCTTCCTCATCAGTGTCCCCCCCGCTCCCCGTTATAGTGGACAAATACTAAGTAATAAAGTTCAAGGGAAATCACGCTGCTTGAAAACTGACTTCAAATGGCAGGTGGGTTCCAGCAACATACACAACAAGTATGTGGTTCAGAGAGAATTTGTGGTGAAAGTGTAAAAACACAGTAAGTACAGCAAAATGGTGTTTGTTTTCTAGAAATGCCTGTAAACCTGAACTCATCTATTGAGAACATTGTTCCTACCTACTGTCATTTTCTCAAATATTTTGTTAAGATGCTAATAAAGTAGTGCCTATGAACAGTGGCTCCCTCTTTTTTATTTTGATAGAAAATTGATAACAGACGTGCTAGTATTGTATATACCTGGTTAACTAAAGTAAATACAAGTGAGGTGGACACTACATATGCATCAGCAAACTGTTCTTGTGAAAGTAGCCAGTGTTTGTGCTCCTATGATAATTGTCTGCTATACAGTTACATTTTTGTTAATACACAAAACCAGCAACTGCCTATTTTCAAACTGGCCTACTCATAAAATACTGATTGAATTGTTCAAATGAGTATTAAATGAAATACTGATTATTGGACTATTGTGTCAAATACTGTCATCTAGCTTAATGAATAATTCAGGTCTTTATTTAAAATTTGGTTTTTTAGACTAGATTAAAATGTCTTCCAACTTTGTATAAACCAGGGCTTGAGACAAAGAGAAATTCATAGCCATATCAACTGAACTAGGCCTGAGAAGATGAACAACCTTGCACCAGTTGGTGTACCCAGTTTTCTTGGTACAGGTCAGTGATTTTGTCAGGTCACTGATTTTGACCTTCCCTTCACATTCTGGTTACATGGAAGGACAGAAAACGCTGGGCATTTTCATTTCTTATCAGTTCTCCTCACTTCCAAAATGTTTTTTCCTAGTAACTCCTGGCTCTGCTACAGAGAAGATACTTGAATAGGTGTAGCCTTCCTCTGTCACCAGGACCCTTGCATGGTCCTTAGATGCTAACTAGTGCTGTTCTGGTTTAGGATCATACAAAATGTTGCTTCTTCAAAAATGTTGCATTACTTCACACTGTATTCTTCTAAAAGTTTCTACTAAAATTTGGTAGAACTAAAAGGAGGCTCCAGTGTGAAGCAGAGCTTATTGGAAAATTCTAAAGAGAGGATAAGTTCTTAAGGTATTTATCTTGCTCCTCTGTGAGAAATGTATTCTAGAGTTTGCTAGCACCCAAAATATACCGGTACTTCTCAGAAAAAGAAAGAAGAATCTTATGCCCTCAGCAGAAATGTACATGCTCTTAATCAACATTCACATTATTTTCTGAAGTCCTAATCCTGCAAGAAATTTGCTGTTGAATTGGTTTTCAACTGTGATGTAAAAGCTATTCAAACTGATGAAAAATGAATTGTTGTAGAAATCCCAAAGCCCAGAAATGTTTGCTGGGGAGTTTCTGGGAGTAATTTACATTTTTCAGCACTCTAATGGCTCAATAACTCTTGGTACAGGTCTTTGGCTGATCATAGAGTAGTTTGGGTTGGAAGGGTACCCTGAGGATCGTCTAGTTCGAACCCACCTACCATGGAACAGGACACATTTCACTAGACCAGGTTGTTCAGAGCCCTTTTGAACATGGCTTTGAACACTTGCTGGGATGGGGCATCCACAAGTACACTGGGCAAGCGGTGTCTCACCACCCTCACAGTAAGGATTTCCTTCCTAATATCTGATGTAAACTTACTCTCTTTCAATTTAAACCCATTCTTCCTTGTCCTGTCACTACATGCCATTGGTAATAGTCTTGCCTTCTCTTTTCCACTGAACAATCCCAATTCTCTCAGCCTTTCCCCTCTGCTCCAGCTGAATGATCCTCTTGTTGGCCTCCTCTGGACTCGCTCCAACAGGTCCATGTCCTTCCTGTGCTGGGACCCCTGAGCTGGATGCAGCACTGGATGCAGGTGGGGTCTCAGCAGAGCAGAGGGGCAGAATCCCCTCCCTGGCCCTGCTGCCCGCGCTGCTTTGGATGCAGCCCAGGACACGTTTGGCTCTCTGGGCTGTGAGTGCTCATGGCTGGGGCATGTCCAGCCTCTCACCCACCAGCACCCCCAAGTCCTTCTGGGCAGGGCTGCTCTGATCTGTCCATCCCCAGCCTGTGCTGATACCAGGGTTGCTCTGACCCAGGTGCAGCACTTTGCACATGGCCTTGTTAAACCCCATGAGATTCCCATGGGCTGTCTCCTAGAGCTTGTCCATGTGCCTCTGGATGACATCAGATGGGTACATTCAGGTTCCTCAGGTGGTCACAAACCTCATCTTGGTCAGGAGGCTGTAGCAGACTCCAGCCACAAGGTTCCCTTTGCTGTCTTGGTCTCTGACTCCTGCCCCCAGGCTTTCCACCTGCTTGTGGGTATTCTTCAGGGACAGCTCTTCACACTGCTTGTTTTTTGGCTCGTGGCATCATTTGTACCCACATGAGAACATAATAGCGGGTAATGGTCCATGCTCTTGACAAGTTGGGGTATCCTCCTGGCAGCATCACGGATCTTAGTCCCTGGTAGGCAGCATACCTCTGGTGACTGACTCTGTCAGGCCAGCATGATACTGTGATTTGAAAGTTTATGCTGCCTTATCTGACAGTAATTTGAAGATAAAGTTTATTTAAGGATAGATATTTAATTAGCAATGTATTTCTGCATGTACTAAAACTCAGCTCTTGAGGAATCTAAACAAAAACGTGTACCTGTCTTACATTAACAGTGGAAGTTGCACTCTGCTGTAATTCAACCAGTAGCAGTGGTTAACAATAGTTTCTTAGGTTTGCTATGTATCATTTTTGCTCACTTCTTCCGTACTTTTCATCGTTTGTAGAGGCATATTTAAGGTTGATGCCTAGTCTAAATTGCAATCTAAAATCCACTTTGGAGTGATTTGCTTGTACCAGGTAGCAGCAGCCTCTGTGGGCAGGCTATTCAGTCAGGAGCTGCACAGTGAGAGCCACCTGGCTTCAGCAAGTATCCAGGCCTGGGCACCCTTGGAATATGCCTGCATGCACAACTTGGGGCACAGGAGCAAGGCTAAAGCATAGTACTGCAGGACTGGGTTTTGCTAAGATGGTTAGCAATTTCATCAAGGTCTGGTTTAAGGAGTGGACAGTGAGGGTTATTTACTAAGATTGGCAAGGTTTCGAATCCAACAGAACATTCAGAAACACAGGAAGAACATTAACAACTACCAGCTTCTATACATTACCATAAAGAGGAAATTGGGGTAAAATTTTATTAATCATGCTGAAAGTGTTGAACCTCAAAAAGGACACAAAATTATTGCAGTCTAGTACAAGCTATGAGACTAGTGCTGGCAAGTCTGAATTGAAGAATTATGCAGCAAGAACAAGGACAAGCAGATAAGAAAGTTTCTGTGTAGTGAGAGATTGATGGTTTACCTTTGCTTTGCTGCCTGGTTGTTTCTACAGAAACACACATATTCCCCTTAGTGAAGAGTGAGGGGTTTCTTTATTTTTTTTCTTTTTGATAACTAAACTTTCAAATTCAGTTACCCGAAATAAACTGTTTTGAAAGAATAGGGTGCAAGGAAAAGTTGTTTTGTTACTGTTGATGGCAGAATATAAACATAGGCTTGATGCATGACAGTAAAAATAACGTAATTTTTTCCACTTATTTTCCTTTGACATTTTATGATGTTGTATAAAAGGATAATGTGTTTTTTCCCTTCATACCCTGCTTTAATTCTAATAATTAATTGCTAAAGAAAAATAGCAGAAATAAAAATGGGTCTGGAGCTAGGGACAACATAATGGAAGATATAAATAGAATAGTACGTGAAAGGATAGTGGAAATAATGGAAGTGTTTTTAGAACAGGGACATGATACAGTATAAGAAATAATGAATTACATGGAAAAGATAAACTGAGCTTTCCTGATGATCTTTTCTACTAACTCAGGAACAAGGTGACATTTTGCAACGTTTCCAAAGCAATATATTTAAATTGGAAGAAGGCATTTACTTTTATTTCCCCTGTTTTTTAAACACAACCTGTACTTGAGTTCTGGTCATCCATTGTCACAAGATAGTATGATGTTTACTGAAAGTGGAACAAAACTGCAAATGTACATTAGCAAAGAAATACACAGATATATATTGGATAAGGTACAAAAACCCAAGGTCTCTAAATTCTCTTCATCTGAGCCTTTGGGCTAATTACTGATATTTGATGATAGGATGAAATCTTTTGCACACTTTGCTTTGCAATGGTCCATTGCCATAAGTAGTGTTAATTTTTTTTAAAATATTCAATTACTGAACTGCCTAGTTTTGCATACAATATCTTACATGCTTGAATTAATTTTAACTTAGCACTTAAATGCCCTAACATGGATTCTGGTAAGCAATATACAGTAAGTTAAATCCTCCCAAGCCCTCATCTGACTTTCAGTGTGTACCTGTAACAGGCAATAAGGATTGGGCTCTGTTCCCTTCTTTTTGTGACAGTTTGTTTTTCTCCCCTTCCACTTGTTTTTGTTTGTTTTAACGTAAAGTGTGCAGTTGTTTAACACTTATTTATTATATTAAATGTTTTGTGGTGCAGAAGCCATGCTTTGCTATGTTTGCACATGTACTTTGATTACTGATAGGAGCCTTTGTACATGACCCTTTGTGATAAAAGCAATAATTCTGCTGTCTTCATCATAGCTGGTATAGTTGTGCTTTTTATGTAGCACAGTCCAGTGAATCTGTTTGGAAAAGAAAGAGATTGTGAATTCCACTGCATTTCCAGTCCCACAGGTAATTGGTTTTGCCTCAGAAGGTGCAAGGTGAACTATCCTTCAGTGACTGGAAGCTCTGAGCCCCTGCTGTGACTGCAGCACTTCAAATCCTGATCCACTTAAATTGTTGTGTACGTTCGGGTGCATATACATTTATATGGCCACAGAGGCAAGATTCCTACTGCCCAGAGAGGCTGTGGATGCCCCATCCCTGGAAGTGTTTATGGCCAGATTGGATGGGGCCCTGAGCAGCCTGGTCTAGCGAGAGACATCCCTGCCCTTTAGCAGGGGGGTTGAAACTAGATGGTATTTAAGGTCCATTCCAACACAAAACATTCTATGATTTTATGATCTTTACAAATAGTATTATTCTAAACTCCTTTTTTCCATCATGCACGTATAGAACAGAGAGCAAAAGTGAGTTTTGCTGGCTCCCACCAGGGCTTTTCCAGTTCTCTCCAGTTCTCAGCCTGCTCTCATCCTGCTCCTGGTGACTTGCCTCTTCCGCCTTCCCAGTCATGGCTTTCAGAGAAGAGGGAAGACGACTCTGCCCTCAGCACCGTCTCATGGAGTATATGTGTTGTGAGTTGCCATCCACACCTTCATACACCCCTCTGGCTCAACCCAGACCAGTTTTTTCTCCTTGATGGGAAGGATTTAGACTAAGCCTTGCAAAAACAGCTGACAAGTCACACCTTGTTCAAAAAAGAGCATGAACTGTTAGCACACTTGGGTCCTGGACACCTTCCAATCCTGTGGAAACAGCGGTGAACTCTGGACATGTAGTGGGAAGGTGGAGGAAGGCCTTCTCTTGTAGTAGCCATGACTAGCAGGTGTTTAGCCACCAACCGTGGCAAATGGTAGGAGGGTGAGGCAGCACCCTGGTGCTTCCAGCCACCCTGCAGAGCTTCAGCCATGCCTTGGACCTTGGGACACCCACCAGCTCAGGCTCACAGCAGCACCCTAAGCCCAGCATCTGGAACAGAGCAGGCAAAGGAGGTGCAGGGAAGGCAGGACCCTTCGGAGAGGCAGCATCAGCTTTTTCCTTCTGTAACACATCTGCTGGGGGGAGTTCTAGGCTGAGAAGCATACACCTGTCTGAGGCCTCCCTGTAGTGACACTTTCCGCTCTTGGAGACACTGACAGACCCCAGCTGCAGGTCCACAAGGGACGGCTGCTTCTGCCCTGGGTCACTGCAGGCCCTCTGATCTCCTGAACGGTGCCTAGGGAATTGCTTGTTTGTAACACGGTACCTTGCGACAGTGGGGCATTTCCATCTCTTTGCAGATGGTGTTTGACATATGGGATAATTTGATCCTGTAGAATCTGGTATCTTCTATAATTTTCTTTTTGATTTTACCCAGTTTTTTATATTTGTGTGGGGGCTTTTAGGCACCTAATTGCTCTCTATATGCACCAGCAGTGCACAAGGTGCCAGCACTTACTGAAACCTGTTCAAAAGGTGAATGGTATGACTCTGAAATGTCAGTTGTGAAGGAGGTAGAAGAGAAGAAAGAAACACCAGTTCAGTTTTTTCTCTAGACATTTTCTTCAATACTGTCAAAAAAACAGGAACTCATCCCACTTGGTACCAATAGTTCCTCTCTCAGCTGTCTTTATATATGTTTGCAGATTTATCCTCAAAGCAGCAGGATCATTTGGGATTAAAAACCTCATAACCTTTTCTATGAGACAGCAGAGTTTTGGTGGGATTTGGGGTTGATTTTGGTGATCAGATAATTTCATTGGTACAGTTTGGAGTGTAGCCTTACAGCCATTTGGATTTGACAAAGCTAGGAGGGAGTATACTGTGGGGAGGCAAAATGTACTCCCTTTCTTTTCCTCGTGCCCTTACTGTGTCTGTGTCAGCACTGTGGTAGAACAGCACCAAGGTGGTTGCTTTTATCAGAAAACAAAAAAGGCACCTCTTTGATACTGAGTCCAAAAGTAACTGTTCTACTTTGTATGGATCTGTGGGCCTCTGCCAGTGCCTGGGTGTGGGCAAAGTTAGTTGGTGGCTCAGCTTCATGTAATTGAAAGTCATTCTGATTTCTGCACTGTGGTGTAATTGCTCGAAAAAACATGTTATTTGATGATTAAGATTCTGGAGTGAATTGTGTTCTTTTGGGTTCTTGCACTGTTTCTCCATCAGGGACTTGGTTTCAGTGGTGTGCAGCTGCTGGAGTTGATTTACAGTGCTGCGGCTGTGGCTAGTCATAAATAAATCCTCTTATATAGTTGTTATGAACACCTGTTAGATCATCTGTCAGCAAAGCGCTGTTCACATTTATCATGGTGCGGTAGTTATTTTACCTCAATCCATTTCCGACTGACTCGGCCTCCATCACTGGATTACTATTACCACACCATAATCGCTCGTTTCCACTCCATGTTACAACTTGCAGATAAAAGATTTCACTACTTGGCCAAATTTCATAAATAAAGGAGCAGTTCAGTGCAGTAAAAGTTTATTTTTGTCATCATTTGTCACCCCATTATTCTATAAATCAAATGGAATAGCGCTATTGCTAGCTCAGGCGTTGCTGTCAGCCCTAGGCATAGAAATGGTCCGTTTCTTCTTTTTAGATGAGATGACATGTCTTTCAGACTTAACTGGCTTATGGCTTTGTTTCACCCATTTTATTTTATCGGCCCTTCAGAAAAATCCTTGGGGACCGGAGAGACTAAAGAAGTAAAATGGAATCAGAAAACACAGTAAAACATGCTGCTTTAGCTGTGTTACGTACACTTCCCTCCCCCGCAATCATTCATTTACAAACTCCTCTGCAAAAATAGTGGATCTGGATATAAACAGCCCCTCAATGCATTCTCCAGCTTTACGCAGACTTTATCGTTCATGTCAAACCCTGGGTATGAAAGGGCTCAAGAGAGGGTGCTACAAAGTCCTGCTAATGCTTCTGCTCCTAAATGGGCTTCCAAACTGCTCAGGGATTGCATTGTGGGATGGTGCTTTTGTTTCAAAGGTCTGTGCTGATGACTTGCATTTCAGGGCCTGAACCATCAACAATGCTGTGCTGTGCCTTGCTACACAGCTTCACAACCAAAACCTTCAGGGTTCAGGATGTTCCTCCATGCCTTCCCAGGCACAGCTGTCACAGAAATGTTGTTTGCTTTTTTTGGTTTTTCAATAGTTTCCTAACTCTAGCTATGAAATCTGTACCTGGGCCATGCCTTGATTTTTTGGCTCTGTGTCTGTTACAGATGCTTGGGGTTTTCTTGATTTATTGAGAAGTTAGAAGATGGATCTCAGACTAAATTTTGAAGAAAGCAATATTCCTTGGTTTAAAAAGAGCCAGATAGGATGATGATATAGAGATGGGGTAATAGAAAAGGGTTTATAGTTGATATTATACTTCTGAGTTGGTTCTAATTCAAGTTACATTCTTCATAGTCATTATGTAGCTCATAAATTCGATAAAGTGTTTTACTATTACTATAAAAATGACAGGAGGGGGGTTTTATGTTGTAAGTTTCGTTAGTTGCTCTTCCTGTTTTATGTTGAAGTTCTCAGGCCGTTATGTCATTAAACTCCTTGGAGTCTGAAGGGCTCAGGCCCCTCTGTTCCTTATCACTGGTGCAGTGCCTGCTGTGGGGCAAATGTCTGTGTGACCAGTCTCTGTCTACCATCACTGTCCTTGTCAATGGCTCTCTTTGGTTCCATTTTGGATTTGTTTTTTATTCAGAAGCTCAGATACCTGCCGTTGTAGTTTCAGGGAGTTTCAATTGGAGTTTCAGGGTGACTGTGGCCCCACCTTGGACATCAATTGTCCAGTTGAGCTCCGGACATCAATTCTCAACTCCAGCTGAGCCACTTGTGTGAAAATGACCAAACCCCCTTATAGCAGTGGGTCTTGGATGGCTGTGGGAAGAGCCTGCTGACAAAGAGAAATGCTGCACTATGGAAATAAAATTACTTCAGGGAGTTCACCCTCCCTTTTGCCTTCCCAGAGACACTTGCTGTGACTTTTCTACAACCACTTTGTTGTAAAATGAGGCACGAGTCTAGGCTTGAGATTCTTGTTCAGTGTTTTTATGTGCAAATGCTTGCAGACATAGCCTTAAGCATTTGCTGTGCAGGTCTCTAAAGGCAAATCCAGGAAGGGTTTTCCTTTTTCACTGCTGGAGGAGAGGAATTTTTTCAACAGCACTGTAGAATTTCTGTTATTTCTGCTTCATTAGGGGAAAGAAGCCTCGTGTATCTGACCCTGGAGCCTTTGCTTTCTCCAGATGTTTGCTTTGCACACAAACAATCTGCATGAAAACAGCAACTGCTAATTTAGTGGCCAAAGTGCATCAGGATCCTAATCTAAAACCTCCCAATCCATCCAGCTGTCTGGCATTTGCTATTATAGGGCACCAACAGAGAAATGAGGCTGTGGCTTTATCACTGCACCCTGGGTGACAACTTGATTTTCTGCTTTCACCGCAGGCAGCAGCAGCCCAACATGATGGGGCTGTTAATTTGTGCATTTCATGGTGTCTGTCAGGGGGCCGGGAGAGGAGGGTTTCAGGGGAAGGGAATGGAGCATGTCCCAGCCTCGGAAGCACCTGTCTGCATTGACGGCACAGAGCACTTCTTATTAGCGTGCAGGTCTCTAAATGCAGCCCCGGGATGACAGCCTGGCATTCCCAGCACCCACACAGTGTGACAGGCGCAGGCAGCCGGTCCCATTGTTTGCCCTTGATGAGCATGTCATTAATGGAAATGGAAGAAAGTGAGGGCCACATCAGTATTCAAATAGCCTCCATCCTCTCTGCCATTCAACCGCCTGGCTCAGGCGGCTGCAGATTTCCTTCTGCAGCTCCACTTACACGTTTTCACAGATTTATTCCCATTGCATACAAATCCCCTCCATGTGGCTCTGGCCCCATGCCCCCCCCATTCCCCTCACATGCACAAACGTTCTCCAGCATCATCTGATCCACCAAAAATAAAGTGGGTGTTCTTTCCCTTCCTCCCTGTTTTGCGAATTGCTTAAGTACCATTAACAAATACTTGCTATTTGCTATCCAGGAAATGGAAGGTGCTATTTATTTAAACTTGAAGCATCAAGCAAGGGGCTGATACATTGTTTGTAATGTTCTTGTTTGCTCACAAGCAGCTATTGATGTTTGTCTGAGTGACCTCTTTCTCTACAATACATTGCAATATATTTGGTTTCGAACATTTCACCTGGTGGGTATGAAGTAAGAGGACTGCAGGCAGAAGGAGAAATAACTAAAAAATCCATATTCCTCCTTAAGGAAAATATTACTGAAAATATCATTAAAGTCATGCTGTTCTCCCTCGAGACCTTTTCTCGAAGTTCTGTGCTTTAGCAACAGCCTGACCATGGGTACCTGGATATCCATCTCACTGGGGTAGACCATCTTAGGCTGCCAGTACCCCTTTGATCTTCCATGTGCAGTGCATGATCTCTTTGGGGGCGGGTGGTTTGTTTGCCTTCTGTATTTTTATGCATGGACCACGGCAGAATGTATGTTGGTGATTAATGCTCCTGAGCAGTCCAGCAAAACAAATAACACAATATCATACTGCTGGTATGAAGAATGTACCTTGAGCACACTGGCATCTGGCCAGATCTTAAATGTATGTTTTTGTGCTTTAGTTTTGTGTTAGTCTGTTTCTGTAATAATATAATTAGTGCTCACAGGGGAGGCTATTGACACTACCACCAGGATCAGTTTGCTCTTTGCAGTATTTCCAAATCATTCTCGTTACACATCCAGCTTACAGGTTGGATGTGGTACCCCTTGCCTTTTGTCTGCTCTTGTCCTCTCCAACCAGTAATTTAACCCTCAAAACTTAAGCTCTCTCCACTAATAAAAGCCTGGACCCAAAAATGAATGAACACTGCTGGGTGATTTCCATATCCTGGAACATTTTGTAGCCCTGTTTAAGCCCAAGCGACATTGGAGAAAGTGAGCCCAGAGATTTTCCATTTGGCAGTTCCAAAACGTTAGTTAGTTCCAAAATTACGTAGCAGAAGCAGAGCTGTTACAAAACATTTTGATAAGCAAAACTGCTGCTTCCTCATGCTGTTCTTTCTCACACATCCCAGCACTGTTCTAGACTCAGAAATTCTCCTGGGATGTAGACAGGGTTGGTCTTGGATGTGTTTGCCCTAATAGGTTCTTCTCTTTCACTGGTGAGTGTGGGGATTGCCCCAGCACTCTGTTCCCTGCAGCTTGGGTCCTGGAATGAATGCAGTGGTGGCATCCATCTGGTTTTGGCTATGATCTCTGGGAGCAGGATGGTGAAATGTTTGGGTTGCCACTTAGGTGCAGAAGGTGCATCCCAGCATGATGACCTTTGTGAGCATGGACGTGTTCTTTCGTCTTGGCTCCTACTGCTTCCCCTGCTCTTCTTTCTTTTGCTGACCAGTTTCGATTGCAGAATACAGGTTGGGTCTCACCTTTCTGTACTTTGTGCAAGAGCACTCTGATTTCAGTAGGAACCTCTAGGTGTTGCTGTGATATAAATAATAATTGTCTTTGGGCATTAATTCAAAGAGGGAAGTAGAAGTTGAGTGAGACCAAGAGAAGAAACCTGTAAGTTCTCTTATTTAGAATGATTAATAATTTCTGCTTAGTTTAATAATTCAACAAATTGCAGAAACTGCATTTTATCATGCTGCTTTCAGCTTGAATTGAAAGGAAAAAAAGAAAGGCTTCTCCATCGTTTCCATTGGCAAGCACCCAAAGACCAGTCTTTCTTTACCAGAAATACTTCTAGAGATGTCTGTAAGGATATGCTGAAGACTTTAAAATTAAAGCTAACCATAGTGTTATGGCAATTCAAGTGCCCTCTTCCTGGGTCACAGCCACAAGCAACATCCAAACCAATTAGGGGGCAAGTAGCTCACCTAGAAAAAGCAGAAAATTTTCAAAACTGATGTATTGAAACTTTGTGTTCTAAAAACCAAAGTGTCACCATCTTGAATATTAGTTGTGGAGAATTTTATGTGGCAGCTGTCCTGAAACAGCACCTTGCACAAGGTACACATCAGGGACAACAGAAATAAGTTAAGAAAAATACTGAATCCTATTCTGGAGGAATTGGCTACTTTTCTGCTTTTAAAACTAAGACCCTGTCATGTTGAAAGTAATTTGGAAAATGTGACAGATATACATCTAATGGGGTACCAGGAGGTAGAACTTAGAAATGGAGAACAGACTTCCATAGAAAAAGTTTATGAGGTACATTTTCAGAAACAGTGAGTAATTTTAAAAGCATCATACATTACTGGAAACTACAGACAGCACCTGATTTTCTCAGTTCAAGTCATAGTCCTCTGAGAAGAAAACCCCTGGCCCATCTTCAGCTGGACACCATAAAAACTGAAACAAATGAGATAGGTGCGTCTATATCCATCTGTACCCAATGGCTTGCAAGTAGCGACAGTCACAAGCTTGGTCAGGAATATCATTATCTCAAGCAGACTTTATCTGCTTGGTTGTGGTTGTGGCTCCTGCAGTAGTAACACCTTGACTTGTCAAAGAGGTGTCCATATTGTGCTTCATTGCTTAGCCCTCCTATGAATTCAGTGGAGATCAGAAGTCATCAGTAGTACGTTTTGGGTTTGGGTTTGAACAAGTCAGAGGTAGATTTTATCTTTGGCAATGCAACTTAGAAATTTTGTGGGTGGCACCCAAAGGACAGGTGTGGATTTGTCATCTACAGAGCAGATCTGTGCACATACAACAGTGCACCGTGAGTGAGAGGACGATTTCACGATCAGTATGTAGTTTTTTAACTTTCCAGGCTTGTACGCTTTATTCTTCAGGGGACATACCATTTTTCCTGTGTAAACAACTTTGTGATACCCAGGTTATACCACTACTTCATGGTGGATAGTGCAACAGCCTTTAGGTAACATGCAAGCTGTTATTGCAATACCTAAAAGACCCTTGGGAAGATTATTGAATAGTGTGTTCTCCATGTCCATGATGAATAGGAAGTAATGTAGCAGGCTGCGTTTAGGAACAGGAAAGTTATCTGACACTAGGGACAGTGCAGTCACAGAACGGGCTGGCTGGAGACGTCGTGGAAGTTCCAGAACTAGGAATCATTACAAGTTAAGTAAAGAATCTGTCAGGATGACATACAGTACAGCTTTAGGGCACAGACAAGATTATTTCTATTCCTTTTTTTTTTTTTTCTGTGAATGTGTAAGGAATATTTAAAATCTAATTGATCTTTCATCCTGCGTACATCTTGATTAAGTTCATATACTTGGACTATATCACTAGGGAACAAAAACCAGTTTGTTCAGTCGCTTTCTGGTTTGCTCTTTTCTATGCTCTCATCTCCTGGCCACTCTGCCTTTCTTTGTCTTTGGTCTGTGAAGTGGTCAAACACACAATTACGAAAGATGTGGAGTTGCATAAATTACGAATTAAGATTACCTACTTTCTGATACTCAGATTATTGCTACTAAGTAATACACATCACTGCCTGGTTTTTATACCACTAAGTTCTGCCAACTCCTGCCTTTCCAGAGGAGCAACATAATTCTACGCTGGTTCTCTGTAGCAAAATATCTGCCTATGTTGCTTGTCACAAATATACACTTTTCAAGAGGCGTAAAATCTTGTAGTAACATTGTCTCTACTGCTAGTAGAGACTACTAACATAGTCTCTACTGCTAATTTTCCTAATTCACCTATTTACTCTTGTTCCATTCCATCGTATCTCTCTTGACAACTTATCTGTGCTGCCTTCCTTTCCCAGGGCCCTATTATCAAAGCAGTTCTTCATAGCTTGGCACGCATTTTGATTGCTTCAGCTTTTCTCTGCATTTTTCCATTCAAAATGTTGCCGTTTATTTACCAAGCACTGTATTTGGCATGTTTGAAGGAAAAAATAAGTAAAAATCTGCTCTTTTTTAAAGAATTAGGCAGATAGCATCACTTGTGTTGCCTTTTTCAAAGTACTTTTTTTAACCATCAAGAAATTTTTGGGCTGAATTTCCAGTGACCCTTTGCTGGTTTTTAATAGCGTATTTTCCTCAAGGACTTCATCTCTGCCCTTCAATTTCTTAATACTTGGAGCACATTCATCCATCTTCTCTTACCCCTTTTTTCTCCTTCTGGAGTTCTAATAGCTGTAAGCAGAATTTTCCAGGGAGTCTCACTTCACTGCTCCACTTCTGAAGGCAACTCTTTGGACCAACTTGCAGAACACAAAGGAGAGGGAAAGATTAAGACTATTGCCAGTACAATGCTTCCAGCATCCTCACTGGATGGCTTCTTCCCAGCATCTGAAAGTAAAAACTATAGTGTGCACTGGTGAGACTGGTAGTGTGCTGCAATATCTGGGTTCACCTTTTAAGGGGGTAGTATAGTTGTATTATTTGAAAGTTTGTCCTTTCTTTTCTCTTCACATGCTTTGAAGTGAAAGTTCCAGTAAAGTGAAAGTTGCTTCCCCTTTGGTGCTTCATTTCAGCTGCAATCAGTTTATGTAGTGAGTCAACACCAGGTGCCCACAAAACAGCTCTGTCACTCCCCTCCTCGTCTGGCAGGTGATAGAGAATGTAACAAAAGGCTCATGGGTTGAGATAAGGACAGGGAGAGATCACCCACTGTCATGGGCAAAACTGGTTTGATGGAGCAATTAATTTATGCTAAGAAAATCAGAGCAGGCTATACACAATAAGAAATAAAACCAAATCTTAAAAGACTTTCCCCCATCCCTCCTTTCTTCCTGGATTCACCTTCATTCCCTTTTTTCTCTTCCTCCTCCCCACCAGCAGCATAGAGGAAGGAGAAATGGGGGCTGCAGTGAGTTCAACACGCTTTGTTTTTGTCACTTCTTTCTCTATAACACTCTTCCCCTGCTCCAGTGTTGAATGACTCCCATGGGAGATGTTCCTTCACATACTTCTCCAATGTGGGTCCTTCCCATGTTCTGCAGTCGTTCATGAATTGCTCCAGTGTGGGTACAGTTCTTCAGAAATAGGCTGCTCCAGCATGGGTGCCCATGGGATCACACGTTCCGCTAGCAAACCTGCTCCAGCATGGGCTTCCCATGGGGTCACAACCTCCTTTGGAGACATTGACCTGCCTCAGAAGACTGCTAGAGGTCTTCCAGGGGCTGCAGGTGGATCTCTGCTCCACCATGGTCCTCCATGAGCTGCAGGGGCACAGCTGCCTTGCCATGGTCTACACCACAGGCTGCGGAGACTCTCAGCTTTGTCACCTGGAGCATCTCCTGCCCCTCCTTCTCCACTGACTTTGTGTCTGCTGTGTAGTTCCTCTTACATAACCTCCCTCCTCTCTGGGACTGCAATTGCCCTTGTGCAGGTTTTTTCCCACTTCTTGAATGCATTATCCCAGAGGTGCTGCCACCACTGCTAATGTGCTCAGCCTTGGGAAGCGGCAGGTCCATCCCAGAGCTGGCTGGCACTGGCTCTTCTGGACATGGGGAAAGCCTCTGGCAGTTTCTCACAGAAGCCACCCCTGCAACCAAAAATTTGCCACACAAACCCGATAAAGTTTGGCTGAAAAGCTCTTGCTTTTTCTGATGCACCTGCACACCCACTGTAAATTCATATGTTTTCTTTGTGTTTTCACAGGAATTCCATTCATGCTAGTACAGGTATGGAAGAGCCAAAGAGACTGAGGTGATATCATTATGGCATAGTATCCAAACATGGCGAAGAAATAGGCAGCTTTAGGACCAATGGCAAAATTAGAAAAAATTTCAAAGTGGTCACTAGACAAATCTGAATCAGAAGTGAAATGTCTTCAGTGTCCTTACTTTTCCAAGAAAAATGGTATGTGTTATTTAGATTTTTGTGACATATGTAAGGTCTCTGTGTTTCCCATATGAAGACATATTTCTCACAGCCCTAGGCGTGAGAAAGGATGGTTTCTCCATTTGTATTTACAGTCAAGATGAGAAGTGTGACACAAGTGTGACTTTGGCATATTTGGATGTATGTGTATATATTTTAGGGATTTTTTAGTGCCTTTGTGGAATTTTAAATAAAAAGTACTGAGCCTTATACATGTTATATTGGCTCCTTTTACATTATACCTCCCTTGCATTATCTCATGGGCAGGAGTGGTTTTGTCTTGAGTTGTGTGTAAAATGTACAGCCAGCAGCAGGCATGGTGGGTTTTTTAACGCAGGGCACAACAACAGGTTCCATAAGACAGTGGAGGTCCTTTTTTTGTGTATACATATATCTCATGTCAAACTCATCTAGGTGCTTTGCTGTTTACTTCTTGGGAAGTAAACCAGAGAAAATGATAGACTTGTCAACTCAATCTTGTCATGAGGAAGACTTCTTCTGGAAGCCCACCAGCAGAGATTGCTCTTGTTGTGCTGCAGGTCATTTGGTATGATTTTCTTTGTCATATCTTTGATATTTTGAATGTTTTGAGAATAAGTGAGCCACAATTTTGGCCTGTTTCTTCTGGATTTTTGCATTCTTTAAATACCAAATGCATATGTAAACATCTTCCTTTTTATAAAAGAAAAGTCTACATTTGAATGTTAACTAAGCATATGATTTCTTTCAAATCATACATGCAATATTGCCCTCCTCATTATACTGGTTTTGTTTCACTGACTGTAGTCCTGTATTCTGATTGTATACCCTGATATACCCTGATATTTGTTTTTAATGAGATGCACTTCTGTTCTTTCACTGCTTACTAACACTTTAATTTGAGAAGCTGTTTTCGCTAGCCCTGCAAATATCCAATGTTCTTTGCAAAGTCAAGTCCATTTCCTGCAATAACCTTGCTTTGACCTATTATCAGTTATATCACAAATTATTCAGTCTTTAATTGGTTCATCTTTTAACTACAAATTCACATGACTTAGCTTTATTCCACAGCTCTATGACAAGCTTATGTGGATTAAAGTAGCCTCACATTTTTAAGGAAGTTTCTCTAGGTGCTTGTACTTCCCTTCATTTTACTGCTAGGATATATTGTTATGGTTGTTAATATTAGGTTTTTAGATATACTGTTGTCATTCCTAAAGATCTCAATTATGTTTTAGGCATTATGTGGAACTTTTTTCAAAACCTAGCAAGACTTTAGCATGTAAAGCATGAGTATAGCAGTATGGAGGATCTTCCCTTCAGAGTGCAGAGGTTATTGCACTCTGTTTTTTCGGGAAATCTGAAGATGCTGTAGCTTCTTACTCTTTTAGTCAAATCTTAAACAAAGGGATGAAGTTTGATTGGTATCTACCAAAAATAGAGTTTAATACTGTAGCAAGTAACTAGCATGCAACATGCACATGGGTGGTAAAAGGCTAGATGCTCTCTCTCTGACCCCTTGCTCTTTCAACATAAGACAAAGACACAGCACCTGTTTACACTATGAAAATGGACATCTAAACTAGAAAAAAGCCCTACAAAGGAAGAATTTCAAGACAGTTTATAACCCAGGCCAGTAGTCAAACATATCCATTTGCAGTAAATGTGCACTGGAGCTGGACAGTTAGGAAGAACTTGCCTCTCTCCGACGGTCTCTATAGAGAATTGGTTTTTTTAAATAAGCAAAAGGAGGAGTTGTTATTTTTCCATACAGATCATTATATTATCTGCCATACTAATGTTTTGCCTGTTGGCAAGATTTCTACCCTTTATTCAGATACATGGCCAGGTCTCTAGCGGCTGCTCAGGATGCACCACAAAAAGGGAGAAAGAGTCTTATCCTTGATGCAGCCACCACCTAAAACAATGCTTGAAGGAGAATAGCTATTCAGCCAGCCCAAGCATCCATTCATATTGCATAGGGCTTGTTGTTCTGCAGTCTCTCATCTCTCCATTAATTAATGGTGAAAATGCATATAACTAGGAAAACAGCAAACATAAGCAGGGAATTAATTTATTTTTCATAAATAGAGATTGCCTCATCAGTAGAAAAGCAAAGACTTGAAGTGTCTCTTCATGTTCCAATTTTTGTTCTGAAGCTGCCTGTTCCGTTGCTTTCTCATCTCTTCTATTTAAACCAAACAACAATCAATTGATTATGACATTAAAAAAATATTGTGGCCGAGGAAGAAAGTACTTTTGAGAGAGATTCAGGTTCAGCAGCTGGAAATGAGGGGGAAAAATTGGGACTACACCAGTCTAATTGGTTTTGTTATAGAACAAAATTAGCTGAAGCCAAAGAGCAGTAAAATGCACTCACCTTTATTGTAAGCATTTGAAGCTGCGCTAAATGGAATGGGGGAAAAATCTGCTCTTTGCTCATGGCACAAGGCATATATTAGAAAGTAAAAATAATTAGTTGTAGAAACAACAATTGAATTGTGCAAAGTGTTTTGCCTGAATTCCAGGAATGGTGGCTTTAATGAGGCCCCACACTTCACAAATGCTAAAGCCGTTCTTAAATTAGGTTTAATAGGATATTTTCACTTTCTTTCAGCTCTTTGTCCTCAAACACATAGGTACCCCAGAGTGTGCATATGTTATTGAAGCAAGTTTTACACAATTCATCTCCTCCACCTGATGAAAATGCTACTAAACACACATCTCTCTATCACATCCTCACGCAAGAAATCAGTGGCCATCAAATCAGAGGCCTATTTGCTTCTTCTGCTCTGCATTACAAAAAAAGATTTTAATTAGCCAAGAGACACAGTTCCCATTGCCCATGAAATCAAACTGGAATCCTAATTTCTTAGCTACACCTGAGAGTAATTAACTTCTGGGAAACAATGTTTAACAAGTCACTGCTGACTGGAGTTAGGAATATGACCTGTCGCTGTGCAGGACCTATGTGATGGGCTTTATACTTTGGGTTGTGAAGATAACGGTTTTAAGTCAAAGATGTGCCCTGGAAAAGGAGGCAGAGTGGTGGCAGAGTGTCATCTTTTTTGGAGATGCATTGAACCTTCAGGGTTACTCTGCTTTGCTCAACTCAAGGTGCGGATGGGCCATCACCTCAACAGGTACCAAAAATGTGAAGTCTACCATTAGAGTAAGTGCTGTCATAACCCTCCTAGTACCAGCATTGGGTCCTAATGCTTCAGGCCTCCTTGCTCTTGTATAGGTAAGCAAAAATGCACAAAAAATAACCTCTGTTGCATTTTGATCCACTTAGAAAGCATAACAGAAATAATTTTTTTAACACCTGAAAACAGAGGGTGGGAAGGAGGATGTTGGTGTTGGTGTGGCATTATTCTTTCATTTTTTCCTGCTTAATGATGTTATTGCTTGTTTCTGTTCTTTCTAAAACAAGAGATGAGGATAAAATGACAGGAAAACAATTTCATGGTCTAATATCCAGTCAGTTTCTGGAACAGTTTGCCCTGAGCTGAAATCCAGGAGGATGTTCACACCTTTTTAAAAAAATCCTCTCAAGAAGTGCATATGGATCTGTGTCTGTGGGTGTGTGTGTGTGTGTGTGTGTGTGTGTGTGTGTTTGTGTTTGAAGTGGCCTGAGGGGTTTTGTGGTAAATTTTTAGATTCTTTACTTTTCCAGCAGCATTACTGTCTTTTCAGTTTGGGGAACAGAAAAAAATCTTCCTTCCAACTGTCTTCTACCTTTTTGTTGTAATTATAGATAACTTTCTTGAACTATTCCTAGCATTATGGGAATATTTCTGCTTGTCAGCACATCCGAACACAAACCCAGCAGAATGGAAGGTACACAATTTACACTTCTAAATTCTTTCGATGTTAAAACTGCAAGCAAGGGCTGAAATACTCTGTGGGTTGAATGGAGACTTCCAAAAGGTCCACACCTCCAGCAGGCAACTGCTGGCTTCCAGACCTCCAGCAGGCGACTGCTAGCCTTCTCTGCTGCTACCATCCCCTCAGCTGGTAACAAGGAGTGGTGGCCTCTTCCAAACTATTTGAAGTACCATTTCAGTTTCCAGTGAAGCATTTGCCCACTCTGTAAGAAACAATTATCACACTGCATAGTAATTTAGAGAGGACACAGAACAGGAATGGAGACAGGGTGATGGAACAGAATGTGTCCTCTTTCAGCTCAGAGCTGAGGTCCGTTAAGAGTGCTTTTGTTACTGCAGTCCACTGTGCTTGTGAATATAAATAGGAATTTGATTTTGAAGGATCTAAAGATTTTGAATTGAAGGAAGTTTTAGACTGGGTAGGGCAAGGCAACTAACAGCTTGGAAGTAGATTCTCAAACTGCCTGTTCTTTGACTCATGCAAAAATGGTGTACAAACACCTCAACCACAACTCATTATGGAAAGTATTATATAAGTGATGTATCTGAATAATAGATGAAACAAGCATATAAACATCCAGACAAAGTGCTACATTCCCTCAACTGTGGCTGTCAGGAAAACCTATATAAAAATTGTAAAGCTAGCTGTTTATTCCTTAATAACTTTCCCTTTTGGTAACTGAACCAAAAGGGAAAGTACATTCTCTTATTTTAGAGCCAATCTGTAAAACAGCTACATACTTCAATATACTGCCTAATGAAAAGTTTTCTGGGTTCTAGTACAGATAGCATGTCACTCACAGCAATGATGCCATAAAAAAATGAAAATAAGAGATGTTTCACAATTGAATATCCAGAAAAATCATGTACCTGCATTCTGACAGCAAATACACTTTGTTAGAATACTGTTGCTATTTTAAAGAAGAGGGAGAATTAAGATCTGAGGGGCAAAATTACGGTATTTCTTATATTGTCCATCTGATCTAAATCCAGATCAGCTGGTCAAATGTCAGTCAGGGCAACATATGTGTTGTCCATTTATTTACCTAGAATCAGAGAAGGGAAAATTACGTAATTGGATCCCTAACAGAATTGCACTGTTACATTGATTATTGAATCCATAAATGAAATCTGAATGCTCTGTTACTCAAAGCTAAATAAATATTTACTGTTTTGCAACCATCACTTATGATAAAAACAGGTTAAGAACTGAGACTGGAGCTTAAATATATATCTAATAGTGTCAGAAATACACAGCATTTGAATGCATGTGTATTTTTATCATGAGGCAACTGGAAAGCAGCACAGCAAACAATGAAAGAGCCAACAAAATAAACAGCTGAAACATGTTGTTGATTATGACATAAATACTCAAATGCAGTAATAAGATCTGGAAGTGAAATTGTGTTTGTTTTCATTGGAAAACTGGAATAACAATGAGAAGACTGTAGTAACATATCGTCTGTCTCTCCAGGGTGGCATGAACAGTATTTGGTATAAGTGGGTAAAATAAAGGAAAGGTTAGGTACACCCAAATACTCTAAAACTATTATATTTATCATGTATGTCATATTTGTAAAAAACAAGAACAAGGCTAAAGAAGATTTCTTACATAGAGAATAAATTAATAACTTAGTAATTATCTTTTGCAGAAGAAAGACGTAATTTTATACAAAAGAACCTAAGGCTTTTATTTGTTGTCTCACTAAAACTCTAAAATGTTGAGAACATAAAACATTACACTTTCTATCTGCTAATGTACTAAGCTTTGTGATGAGCACACTATTTATATTTTATGATATGGAGTTAGGGTCCTCATGAAAACTTTGAGATTTACATTTTTATCCTGCATTGACCTTTTGGCTTCACTCCCTAATTAAGCAAGGCATGGTAAAGAAAGAGGTTATTATGAGGTGGCTGGATCCCCAGGGTGTTATGAGGGACCACACACAGTTAAGCTATCTCAAGACAACCATGTTCTCTAGAGTTACTTTATTGCTATTATAAAAAATCTTTATTATGGGGAAAAATATGTATTTTTATGCTAGAAGAAGATGAAGATGACAGTTTAGGATGTTGAATGGTAGTTTCAGCTGAGCTTTGTGCCCACAGAGACTGTAAAACATTGTAGACTGGGCAGCCTTTGATTGGCTCCTTTGGATCCTAAAGGGGTAGATTAATCTTTGTAAAATTCATAGTTGGAACATTGTACCATTAACTGGCACTTTCCAGTTATCAAGATACTTTATGAAACTGAAAAAGTCCTATTACACTTTCTAAAAAGGCAACTTCGGGGGTGTGGCTCTCATGAAACCATTTCATCTCTGGAGTATTAGGTACTTTCCTCTCTGCCCTGCGCTTGATAAAGCCACGGGATGTAGACCTTCATCTGATAACCTGTTTTAGTTTCTTCTCTGTTAGTCACACCCTATCTAAACACACAATCATATAACATGAGCTTCCTCAAGGTCCTCTATTTTTCTGTCAGAATTGAGAACATACTAAAGCCTTTGTGGGACCGGGCCTTACTCCTGATTTTTTAAATCACACCTCTGGTTTTAATCATGATGTCTTTTTATTAACCTCTGCAACAAATATATAGTGCACACACACAGGAGCTTGTATCTTTTTTGCATCTGAGGAGAATAAATATACCATGCTCCTGTTGCTTTTAAGCCTTCCACAGTATTCCTCACATCAAAACATTTGCGCAGGTACCCTCTGCACTCTGGGTAGAATATCAGAACTACCAGTGGGTATCAGAAAATATGCATGTATTTATAGAATTTTGGTGGTAGTCTTACTTTGAAGAGGTATTCCAGGAATACAGTGATTACACTTCACATCTTGGGCTCGTGAAGTGCTCTTTATAGTAAAACAGCGTGTATGCCCCACGGATCAAAGAAAGATACAGAATAGACATATGTCTTTAAGACTAGATAGGGCCTGCGTGACAACACATTGATTTATGCCCACCACTGTTCTGAGGCTGGCTTAGAGATATTTGATTTACAGTGGATAGATTGCCTCCTGCTAAATAAAGTCCTGTGTCATTGTTCATAAACCTGAACTGCATATAGCAGTCTCAGTGTTTTGTTAAAACACCACAGCTAAGTTCATAGTGCCTTATTAAGCTCTGTAGTTCAAAGATTAATTGTTGAAAGGATAAAAACCTTTGTGCAAACATCTAACAAGCTTCTTAAGTCGATGACAATTAGCCCCGTGAAGTACTCAAGAGCTGTCTGTCAAGAAGCTCAAACAAAAGTGACATGACTTGGTCAAAAAGAGCACCAGTTGCTCCCATCCCCATGCCTGGTGGGATAATAGATTAGCCCTCAGAGACAGTGCTTGGCCATCCCCCAACTAGCAACTCTGCTTGCCAAGGTCAGACATCATAGCTAACAGATGAAAGGCGTACTAAGGAAGAAAAAAACACCTATAAATGAAAACCAGCAAAAATCCTAATTAATGCTCTAATTTTTCAGACAATCTAGGATGCTGGCAACACTTTTCAGGTGAGCCCAGGTGCTATGAGAGGTAGTGCTGCTGCAGTAGGTGGCACTATTCCCCTCCTCCAGCCACAACAGCACCACCAAACACCGGGAAGTGCCATCTTTGGGATGAGACATAAAACTGAGGCCTTGACCAGTTGCAGTTATTAAAGGTCCCATTGCACTTTCCACAAGATTAACTGTGTTAACCTCAGTGTCCTGGCTGATTGCATTCTGTCTTCCTAAATTCCCCCTGTAGTTTCAACTGGACAAGTTAATCTGCACTTCCTGTTTTAGATATCCGTGCAACTGTTGCTGTGCTCGGACACACAGCTGCTGTGCTTCATCCTGTGACATGCTCCAGTGACAGCCAGTGCAGACACACTGAACGTTGCATGGCCACACCGATTCCCCAAGGAGGCTGGGAGAAGAGGCCATAGTTGTGACCTGCATTTTCAACAAAATGACGTGACATCCTGGAGAGGGAATGCACTCTTCAAAGTAGATCAATCATTGCAACACCAGCAAATGGCAATAGCAGTTACTTGGTGGGACATCCTGCTGAGTCATCTAACTCCATCTTTGCAAGGCACAATGCCTTAGGGACCATCCCCTGGTGAAGGTGGTGGCTGCTGTCCATCTCACTCCAGGCCTCTTGCTTGGTGTGCTGGTTTGGCCAAATTTGGAGGAAAAACTGACTAGGAAAAACGGATCAAACCCATTCCTAGGTTTTTATCTCTGGACTGGACAGGCAGAGCAGGAGCATGCAGAGATTTTGGCGTGCTTCTAGATTAAACCCATAGGCCCTGTTTCCGAAATTCTTCTTGTACAAGTGGCCCTTTCCAAAAGAGATGGGAATGGAGCTCCATGCGAACTAAGCAGTTGTCTTACAATGAGAAATTTTCAGCAAGGGAACCCGCTATGTCAATTACCATAGCTCATGCATGGCTTTCACTTTTCTCACAGTTTTGAGGTTTGGTAGCTAGACTCAAGGTTGGGCAAATTGCTTTCTTTCTACCTTTAATTCTTCCCGCTGTTGCAGTTGGATACTTCCTTTGTCACTTCATATCCCAAACTATTGTGTTTTATTGCTGGAAAATGTGTGTTTCATTTCAATGATTGGGGATTACACACACATACCATTGAGTATAATGCAAGGACATTATGTGAATGTAAAGAATGGTTGTTTTTCTGTTTGTTTAGAGAAGATAACAGTTATTAGGAGCATCTTCTTTACTAAATGGGGAGTAATATTAATATTGGAACTCCATGAGGAGCCTGAAATATAGTACGGATATAAGCTGGCTGGGTGACTGGGTATTTAAAATGAGACAGGTGTCAAGACAGGAAGCACATCATTATCACGGAATAAAGAGAAGTTTCTGAAAAATAAACCACAATTGGTTCTCTGTTTTCTACTTTATGACATTTCCACTGAAAATTGTAATTCTTTTTTGCTGTGTTCTATTCCCCTTGTACGTAGTATCCCCTTGGGAAGTGGGGCCCAAGAGCCCTTTCTAGGATGGGACAGGATATTACAGCTTGGTTTGTGCACCAGCATCCTTAATATTTCCTTCCTTTCAGAAGCAAATAGAGCGTACCCTTATCTGAATGCTAATTTCCTAGTTAAAACCCTCCCTTGCTGACAAGGGACTGAAAGAGTTTTAAATCACAGATGTAGAGTATCAAATGCAATAATGCTCTTGCAATAGTGCATTGAAGCCTCAATTAATTAACCCTTGGGCTAAGTAGGCAGGTACATGGTGGTGGCCACAGGCGGTGGATGGATGAGATTTAAATGGGCATCTCATTTCCTCAGCACGGAACATGCCGTTTGGTTCAGAAAGGAGTCATTTTACACACTCGCCTCATTTACGCTCAGCTTTAATCCCTTTAATTCCACCTGAGATCCAAGCAAGAATGGGAAAAGAGAGAGAGGTGCAAAAGGCTACAGAGCTGGGCTTTGTTTACATATGTTTCCCCAGGGGCACCCCCCCCAGCAGAGCCAAGGCTTCTGGCCTTTTCTTTCAGCCGTAGGGATCCAAAGCAGTTGTCATATGGAAATGGTTAAAGAGAGATTACAGGGAGCTCTTCACTGCAATCCATCCTGTTTAGAACCTGAAAAGTAAGGAGCAGTGAGAGAAGGCTGCGAAAAGGGGCTGAATTTTATCCCGGTGGATGTTGAGATGCAGCAGGGACTCAGAGTTGGAGGGTCAATTTGCAGAGCCTCTGGTGGTGTGGGCCTCCACACAATGACAGCTGCCGCTTCCCCCTCAATGGCCCATATGGGTGCATGTCCACGTATGATGTAAATCGTGTTCAATGGGTGATGTAAATCTCTGACATCCCTCTGGATGGCTTATACATGAACGTGTAATGTGAAAGCTTCCCTACCCAGAAAGGGGACGCAATTCTGCCACATATCAAGGGTAACAGACTAATGCTGTAAAAACAAAAGGATCCCCCAACGATTTCCTTGAATCACTTAGAGGCTTTTGATCAGGCTGTGCTTTACTTCTCTGTTTTGCTTGCTTTCTGTAGTTCTCCTAACACAGGGATCTGCTGGCAGGACCTTGTGCCAAAATTTTAAGCAGATGTCACAGAATATTTATGGATAATAAATTTTGAATTTATTACAGTTGTTGCACAGAAAATCTGAAATCTCAGCACAGTGCTCCTTCAATCAAAGATATGCATGACCTATGCAACCAATTAACCCGGGTACAATTTAAAATATCAGATATTTGCATCAAATTTCACCTAAGACTGGAAATTGTTCACAGATACTATTCAGTGAATGGTTGAGAATAATGAATCTATTTTTAAAAACCCAGAATCTCTTCCTTACCAGCCACTGAAAAAAAATTTGCAAAATATATTGTGTTATTCATTACAGTTACATTAGGCGCCTGGCTGTGCCAAGCTGTACACAAGGTAGTGCTACTTATCTGAAGGTATATAAAGAAGGTTTGAGAGAGGGTCCTGTTTTTAAGGACATCCAAGCTGCTTGTATTAAATGCTCTGCATCAGTGTGTGTTTGCTCCCACTGTGCGTAGCAGTGCTGTGGAGGATAAAGCTGGGCTGTTCCTGGTGGGAATGTATTGATGGCATCTGTTTGTTTCTCCAGACCTTATTCTGTGCCAGCCCCATTTATGCGCATCCAGAAGCCTCTGCAGATAAACCCAGCAGTGGGTGATACAAAAGGGAAAGATACCCCGCACCCCCCTTTTCCCCTCTGCCTGCCCTCATGCTTGCTGAGGCCAGACACATTTGTCACACGTGTGGGCTGCTGCCTTTTTGTGCAATGTGCAGAGAGATGTTGCCTGGGTCTGGAGCTGTGGGATGATGTGCTACTGGGGGTATGATGCGCTAGTGTGGGATGATGCCTAGCAGAGTCGTGGCCCGCCCTGTCCCACCTGCCACCCCCACTGGGCCACAGGACTCTTCATCTTATTTCCCTCCGCACGATTTACCATCTGTGAGCTTGTCTTTAACCTAATAAAAATCATCTCGCTTTTGACTAACAAGAAAAGGAAACAGTGCTCATTGTGGGGTTTGGGGAAAATGGCTTCACTAATCTGCAGGATGAGAATGGAGTGATTTATAGGCGGATTTAACTGTGGGCCATGATTAGGGGGCCGGTAGTAAGTGCATTAGATGTCTAAGTGTGGCAATAGAGTAAATAGGCGTTTTATTTATCGCAGTGCCAGGGGCCTCTTAGCGGAAGAGCGCTTCTCCAAATTGAAATATAGCAGAGTTTACACTCCTGATTAGGGCTTCAAGCGCAGAGCCCAAGGCTATCAGCGAGCAGAAACAACGCTCGCTGACACCTAATTGTCACTGGATTAATGTGCAAACAGGGACAGCAAACAGCAACAACAAATAACCCAGTGTCAGAGCTGCTGGTGGCAGTGTCCACTAAGTGACTGGGGGCCAAATTGAAGTTTATATCTCAGAATCCACTGAGATCAATGCATCAGCTGGGTAGACAGGGCTGGAAATATTTTGCTGTTATATGTATTTACATATGGTACAGGTGTGGAGCTAGCTATAAATAGAAAAATTTGTTTTCATGCCAGATGTGTACCATGTGTGCTGTACTGCCAGGTACCAGCAGAGGCCCCCCCTCCAGAAATCCATATCCCGCTTTGAATGCCCCCAGACTTACCAAAATTAATTCCTTATAAAGATGCCCAAAGTTTATGTGTGATTGTGCCTGTAATAAAATAAGTAAGGCTTGTGAAGAAAGGTGATATATCATATTAGACTGGCTGATACTGCATAAGAAAAGATAGACAAATTTCTGAGCTAAAAAAGCCTACCTTATGTAGTAAAATGCATAATCCGTATGTGTGAATTTATATGCCTCAGAACAGGAAACGGTTTCCTTCTTTGAATTATTAAGGGGGTATGTATCAATATTATTCTATGGATTCACAAATATGCCCATTGTTAGCATGTATATCATGTGGAGCAACGTACCATATGCCTGTAAACTAAGTATGGGCAATATTGTTCAATTTATCTCCTTTATGCTTCATAGCCATTCAGGTAATTTATGTGAATAAGGTCTTTTGCTCTACGATCTTGTGACTTTCACTGGCATCTCCATATAAAATTTTATAACCCTGTTTGTGAATCAAATAATTCCCACAACTACTGATTCAATCTGGGTTGCCACCTGTCCAGCTTTGGACTGGAGGAAACAGTTCAGGCATTTGAGCTCTGGATTTTCCACTTCTGAATCTGATTTGGCTTGCTTGTTCCAAGGTGTATCTACTCAAGATCTCACTACTGTGGTAAAACAGACAAAAAACCACCCTGTTCTGTTCATTTACAGCAGCCACCTCTTTTTAAAATGAGAAATTAGTATAATTTCCTTGGAGCAAACAAAAGTGATTAAAAAATGAGCCCAAAAACAGATGCAAGAATAGGTTAGCAGCCGCAGAGTTCACACTTTCAATCTTTTTTCCCCATAATTAGCTATTGAAGGAGGAAAAGTCACAAATATATGATTTATGTCGCTAAATGTATTTCTAAAGTTCTTAAGTTTTATTGACCATGAAAGTTGGTCTTTCCCTGTGTTAAGAACTGAAGAAGCTATAGAGCTAGCTAGTAGCTCAATGGTGCAAAGTCTTATGATTTAATCTTGACATTTGCAATTTTTTGCTGTAAAATATTACTTTCTTTATTTCAGGACTTTAGTGTAAAACCTCATAATTTCCTTTAAGCTCCATTTGATTGTCAATTGCACAACTCTCTCCAAATCTTAAAGCTTATGATTTTCATACACATAAGATTTATTTCTTTTGTACCACAATAGAATGTTCTTTGGCGCAAATTCTCCTTATTTCTCTTGCATCCTGATCTTTCCCTGCTTGTAGCTAGGATTTTTTTGTGTGTGGGTGACAGACCTTTTGTTTGTGAGCTTTGAATTTTCTGTAGATTCATTTAGAAATGTTTCAAATATCCATATCTGGGATTGAACCAGCTGCATAACTGATCTACTCTGCTTAATGATTTCCAGGAAGTGGTGGCCTTGCTATTGACATATTTGGAGAAGGAATAGGATCAATTTTCAATATTGAAACCAGTCCAATAGCTATTTACACACAGTTTATTTCAGAGATTCAAAACTGCACAAGGCCAGGGAGAAAAGGCTTATGCTGCAAAATTGCAAACATTTCTGGTTTTCTCTTAGGTCATTTAGAGTCAGAAAATCATAAAACTGGGCTTGCAACAGGGAAGTCCCAAGTTCATTTTGCTAACAATATGCTTGATGAATTCAATGTATTTTTAATCCAAGTGTAAGACTCTAAGGACATCCAAGGTGCTGACTAGAGCATGAAAATCTAAATTAATGCTCTGCCAGAATGACAGTACTTAAACAACCAAAATATCACCCATAGGCATTAGGTTTTCTGAGAAGTTCATAATCTATATATTGTTATTGTAAAGATTGTGATTTCATGCAGAAAATAATTCACAAATCATAATTAACATCACTCCCAATAGGTGACCAAAGGCTTTAAATACACGTTTTACATTTTGCTGTTTCAAAAAGCAATACAGCTCTGTAATACATAATTACTACAATACATATCACGTATATTGGGCCATACTGTTCAATACATCAGCAAAGACTCATGAATCAAGGGATAGTTTTTCTTTACTGTATGTAATGTTGATACTTTATATTTTAATTACACAAAATCTGCCAGTTAATATATTTTAACCATATAGATCCACATTTGTCTGTTCATAGTCAATGAACTATTTGAAACAGGTTAGAACTGGAAGATGTTTGTTTTTACAGACCGTTGTAAAATGGATCCTGTTTCCCTACTTGGGCAAAATGCCCAGAGGAGATAACAGGAATTTTGCCTAAATGAAGGCTGCACAATTAGCAGCAAAACATGCCAGTCAGAGTGTTTTGCACCAAGGAATTCTGAATAGTGTTGCCCAAAAGAAAATGCCCATGTCTCCCCCACAAGCAGGAATGGGCCACTAGGTATGAGAATTTAGACTCCTTCCTGCAGAAAGAGGGCAGGGAAAAAAAAGATTGGTTGATTTGTAGCACTAACGAGCAAAATCCAATTATGAAGGACCTCACTGCATCGTCCTGTCTGCTGGTGATGCCCGCTGCCAGGCTCCGCAAAGGCGCTGGGCTGCTGGCCAGCACAGCCAACTGCAGGACTGGGGCCTGAATCTATTCCTCACTAGCAGAGCTGACTGCAGAATTAAAGCTTTCAGCCACAATTTTCAAGTTGATAACACATGGACACAGCAATCCCACCCACGTGACAGCAATTGCAGCACTCAAACACATGATTGTAGGCTCCTCTGGGCAAAGAGTTTTTGTTTTATTTATATATAAATCATCCAAGTGCATCTATCATGCTGTATAGATGATAATAGTAAAGAGATGCTCATGACTTCCAGTACAGATGCAGCAAGGAAAACACTGGGAAGTTTCAGGTGGACTGAGAAAAAAGTGAGAAGACACTAAATTGCATTTAGTTCACTGAACTGTTGAGGAAGGAAAAACAATTAAACCCTGGATTTAACAAACCCTTATTGAGGCCCTGATTGCTCTGTAACAGAAATAGTTGTGCCACGCTGACATTTGTTCATTAACCAGCCATGAATTTGTGTCACACATCAAATACTAGTAATGAAACAATATAAAAATGATGGTTTGCTTTTTAGCTCGAATACATGATGGGTATTAACATGCCTACACAAACATTTTAAACATCCCGTTAAAACATGTGTTTGGGCAAATATGAGTTGAGGGTTGGTTTAAATTATTACAGGCTTCAAGAAAATCTCATTTCAACAAAAAGGGGTACTGGTGTCTAAAAAACACAAGAAAAAAACAGCCTTTCAAGTACTGTAGGTCTGCCAAATTCCTCTGCCAAAACACCCATTATGGAAAGGTGGGCTGAAGGAGGAACACAATCTCTACTGGCTCTACTGGACATTTTCACACAAAAAAGTGTTGTGGCATAAATTAAAGTCTGGGCGTGGAAGACCTAAATTGCAGAGTTTAATTTCAGTGTGTCAGCTTTTTTTATTAATCTTTGTTTTTCTTACTGCCCTGAGCAGCAGACTGCTAACTGTAAGTTGCAACTATTTTCTTCAGTAATAAAAGCTGTGGTTAGAAGGGTTAATAATGGTGAGTTAACGAAGCAGAGTTTACCAGTGAGTTTGAACATCCGCAAAGAAATGTGAGTAATCTCTCTGATCAATTACTGGATCCTTTAAAGTGCCTTCATATTTTCCGCTGCTTCAGCATGATGGGATCAGCCAATCACTCAGCCTGTCCACAGCCACCAGCAAGGAAAAGTCCTGCTCCCATTCCATTTCCTCCTCTTCTCTCCCCATGCTCCCAGCCAGGCACTTCTGGCACTTGTCATGCACACTGACCCTCCCCAGGCTCCTCTGAGAACTGATGCAGTGTACCAACCTGGCAGAAAACTAATGCAGCTAAAAGGGGGTGATTTTCTGCTGGGTGACTGAGCTGAAAGAAAAGGAGGGAGGTTCTGATGAGCAAAGAAGATGGTGCAAGGCAGGTGGTGGTACCATGTGGCAAGAGTGAGAGAGAGAGAGGGAGGGGGAGAGAAGAGAGGACTAACAAGGAGAGGAGTCAAGATCTGCCTCTCTGGGAATCAACAAACCAGGAGACAGCTACTCCCACAATTGCAGATCTGGATTGTGATTTTGTTGTATGAATTGTCTAGTGACAACACTAACTTGAAATGTCCCTGCTCCAAGACTACCAACACAAATGCCAAGTTAGTACCAATCCTATTAGCATTCACAATGAATAGCTTGTGAATTGGAGGCAATAGGGCACAACAAGTCCAGTAAAAGCACTGGGTTAAAGACAGGTGAAGCTTGGTAGGCTGTGCCTCATCTAGCAGAAAAATAATTTAACTGAATCTCATGTTGACAAGTGAAAATAAGTCAAGATGCAGAAACCACCTTTGGTACTACCAATCACAGTGGGGCAGTTTGACTGAATGGGTCACCAGCACAGGGTCCTCTGAGAACCTCCAGTTCACATGAAAGGGTTTTTCCATTGAGACAGCTGAGGTATACAGTCTTTCAACTTGAGCTTCGCCAAATAGTTGTACACCTCAAAAAATTCCCTTGCATCTTCTCTTCTGAATAGGACACCAGGACCTGGGTGGGAAGACCATGTCCCACCACTGAGAGGCCAAAGAAATTCTGATGAGGGCAAACTCGAATTCTTCTCTAAATGCATTTCCTGTCTGCTTCTATCTATGAGAATCACTAAGTCCCTGTGTGCCCTTGCAGCAAGACATGTAGTCCAAACAAGACTATTCAGAGCTCTGAAGGTGGTAAAATAACAATCCTAATGATCTGATTTTGAATTTGCTTTTTAGCATTAGAAATGCCTGGCTTAGTTCCAGGAAAATTAAGGTTATATGCAGAATGAAAAAATGACTGTTCAGGTGTCGTCCAAGTTTGGAAGAGGTTGTTTGTTCGGTTTTTAACTGTGTTTTTTCACTGCCTTGGAAAGAAAACCGTCTAGAGCATAAGAACCTGTTAGTATAATACCTGTAAAGGCCAAAATATATGCTTCCCAGTGACAGCAGTGGTTAGGATGCTTCACATGAAGTAAGGATTATGCACCTGGGACAGGGCATGTATGGACAAACTGGAGAACAAGAGGCTGGAGAGCATCTCCATGGAAAGGGACCTGGGCATGCTGTTAAATGGTGAGTTGAAAGTGAGTCAGCAGTGCCCTGGCAGCCAGGAGGGCCAACCCTGTCCTGGGGGGCATCAGGCACAGCATGGCCAGCCGGGCAAGGGAGGGGATTGTGCCGCTCTGCTCTGCACTGGGGCAGCCTCACCTCCAGTGCTGGGGGCAGTTCTGGGTGCCACAGTGTAAACTCAACATTAAGCTCTTATAGAGTGTCTAAAGGAGGGTTATGAGGATGGTGAAGGACCTGGAGGGGAAGCTGTACAAGGAGCGGCTGAGGTTGTTTGGCTTGGGATAAGAGGAGACTGAGGGGAGACCTACAACTTCCTCCTGAGGGGAATCAGAGGGCCAGGTACTGGTTAATTCTCTGTGGTGGCCATTGACAGCACAAGGAGATGGCATGGAGCTGTGCCACATGAGGTTTATGTTGGATATCAAGAAAAGGTTTTTCACCTAGAAAGTGGTTAGGTACTGGAAGAGGCTCCCCAGGGAAGTGGTCACAGCACCAGCCTGACAGAGTTCAAGAAGTGTTTGGACAATGGTCTCAGGCACATGATGTGACTCTTTGTGCGTCCTGTGCAGGGCCAGGAGTTGAGTTTGATATCCTTGTGGTCTCCTTCCAACTCAGCATATTTTATGATTTGATGAAAATACACTGACTGATAGAAATACATAGGAAAATAGGTAGCAAAGGTGTGTGGGAAACACACTGGATTTTGTGTATGCATAGAGATAGAAAGGTAAAAAAATAAAAAAGACAGTGGCTCGTGGTGGACCGACATGCTTAACCCACACCTTGAAATCCCCTACACCAGACAGGGTACTGTTTGGAGGTCCCAGTCTATGCAAAGCAGCTTAAACTAAAGCGGGACATGGCACTCTGGGAGCTTTTGTCTCTAGGATTTTTAATATGGATGGAAACTGTGATCATCTGTGCTTTACACAGATGAGGTGTAGCCTCCTAAAGGGAGACGAAGTCCCAGTGAGACACCTCGGGAAAGTTCCAACCATAGGGAAGATGAACATGGAAAAATTGAATTAATCCCATCATAGTATATAAATCTGTACAACACCGCCTTTTAAAATATTCCTAACTCTCAGAAGACTTAATCAATGTTATACAAATTACAGAATCATTTAAGAGTGTTGGTATGATGAAAAACCCCATGCTTTTGTCCCTGTGGAACGTTAACAATATCAAGACAAGCTGGCTATCCAAAATATCAGTAAAATTACATCTCTTCTGCAAAGGTTGATGAAATTATGATGACTACATGTCAGTTTTTTCTGTTTAAAGGGAAATCTATGGTCAAGTATGCCTTGAAGTTCTTCAGGTTCATTAACAAGGTCAAAATCAATGTTATTTTACTGTTTGGAATCATTTTTGGCGGAACAATGAAAAGAAACCATAGTAGAAGTAGTCTTAATATAATCATTTTCTTTTCATTGTTCTTTATGGGAAAATAATTTGGCCCGAAATTTAGTGGTCCCATCAGGGAGGTGATATCTTTAAAAAGGTGGTCTGAAGGACAGGTTTTACTGTACTTTAATAGGCTTATAGATTAATATAAATCTTAATATTCATAATCTGTACTATTCCTTTTCTCAATATCTCGTTCATCTATACATCTATTTGTAATGTGTGTTTCAAACACAAGTTAAACTTTATTTTATTTAAAGTACCAAGAGAGCTTTAGGGATAATAATTTCTGGAATTGTCAGCAGATCAAATGTATAGTTAGTTTTTCGCTTGAAAACAATTTTATTAAAAAAAAAAAGAAGAAATACTGGTGCCTTCTAGTTGAATGTTCTTTCCTTGAATATTTAGAAATATCTTGTTGCCTGGAATAAAATATATCAATTAAACAGTTGTTACTGTTGCAATGAAATGCACAGTTGTCAGCCCAATTTGTATTCCTGTGCAAAGATAAAAACCTGGAATAATTCCATGCAATTCAGTGTCAAAATTACCAGCCTGTTTTTAATAGAGGTATTTGTAAAATTAATCAAATAATTTTAATTTTCAGGCTAGAAATGCAGTGTTGTAAACTTCCTGTTACAGAACATCACGTAAGTACTGTGTAAGCCTGCTTTCTGCAGCATGCTTTTTCAGAGGAAAATAATGCTAGAAGGCATACCAGAAAGATGTCTAAGCACTTGAAATATTTGTCCTCAAGGAAACCTAGAATATTTATTCTAGGTGCAGTGCCTTTAAATGGGAGCGGTTGTTGTCATTTGTTGTTGTTGTCATTAGTTTTTATGTAAGCTGTACATAGGAAAATTTACAAGTGTCTGCTAATGCCTCTTTGTATTAACAGAGAACAGCACTAAGCAAATGCTGCTCGTGCGAAGTGATGAGCATTACTTCATAATATCCAGCCATTATCTACTAACTGAAAAATTAGTTGAGCTTTGGTAAATTGCATGCACAGGCCAGTACTTATCTACTTTCTGCTGATTAGAGCATGAAATATTTGCATGATTTGTATTGCTTTTACAGAAATCAGGACAGAGCATGTCAAATATCCACAATACATGAAAAAGCAACATCTGCTACAGGGAAGATACTGGACCAAACCCTGTTTGTGTTCAGTGCAGATTGTGGTAACAGGCAGGATTATTTTGCAGGTACAGCCCAGTTGAGAATGTGCCCACAAAGTCTGCTTATATTTTTACCTGTCACCTCTTAGCTGTGGAGAATCAAGTGATTAATGTATTACTCTGCTGGCTATTACAGAGCTGTTGGTTTGTTTTGAATTTCTTTTAATATGAACTGAGCAGGAAACCACTGTTCACTTTCTAACGTGAATACCAAAATGGATTTTGTAACTAATCGGCAAGATAGCGCAGATTTTTCTGCCAGCTATTAGATGGCTGATCTTGGACTGGATTATCACGTAAAGCAAAAAAAAAAAAGGAAAAAAAAAGGGCTGGCGAATTATGTCTGAATGCTGAGAAGCATTAGCAGAACTTTGCAGCCGAGCTGACCATCTGGAATAATGGACAGTATTGGCTGTCTTCCATTAGAGGGAATCATTCAAAGTCATAACGGGCAGTGGTCACTAGGGAAAGGAAAGGAGAGAAAGCTAGTCATTCTTTTATATTTGTATGGAGTATTAGTGAAGATTTATTAAAACACTTGTCTTATTCCTACAATCGACAGTCGTGCTTATTAATATCTTTAGCTGCCTTTGATAAAGATACTGCTTGATGTATTTCAGAATGGTTTACAATAGTACATCAAGTGCAACCTCTTTATTGTGGGATTTTGAAGTTGGGAAAAAACGGTGCTAACATCACTGGGATTTCTGTGGTAGACAGACAGAACAAGATGCTTTGCTAAATTTTAATACCCAAAGAAAATCTGGTTCATCTTTTACTTTTACAACCCGATATTTGTTATTGTAGTATTTTACGTATAATCACTTGCCTTTTCTATTAGAAGAGGTTATTAATACATCCACACTTTGTATGAGGGTTAAAAAGAATTCAGTTATTTGTTTTCTGTGATAGTAGCTTGTACAGTGAATTTACAATGCACTTAAGTTGGCAACATCCGTGGAAAAAATCTGATCATCAAATCTTAATCTAATCCTATGCAGCGGTTACAATGTCACTGTTTCATTTTGATATTTCAGCAGAAGAATAAGCAGCACACATATTTATGACAGAATTATTTTAATAATTTATTTGATGGTGTTTCTTTATGTGTGCATTTCCTTTGTTTTCTGTGATTAAAAAAAATCACTAATGATAAATAAAAGGGAGCACTGAAAAAGTTTGTAGGCTTATGACTAATTTTTTGTTAAACATTCTCGCAAGTCTTGAAATGCATCTTGACTCCTAAAATGCATCTAACGGGCCAAAGAATTAAAATCATAGATACTGGTGACAAATATTACTGAAACATTACTTGACAAGTACAGGATGCCTATATTTCGGATGAGTGAAACACTTTACACTAGCTTTAATCATGAACAATTCCTTTTCCGTGAATAATGGACATCTCTTCACGCACATCCAAATCATGCAAGTACCAGGTCAAGTTCTCCCATTGTTTATGTCTCACAGCCCCAGAGGAGCTAATGAAGTTGCAAGGCTATAGAAAATAAAGTTCTTCATGACTCTAACCTCATCTGATGAATTTTAATATTTACCCACAGGTAAGTACCCATTAAATATTACTCATTTAATATTTACCCGTATACAGAGCAGGAATCTCTAGTCAGTTATTTAGGCCATGCTTAAGAACTATTTGGACTATGCTTTTAAAAAAAGCAGAATTTTTTTTCAGGATTGCGAATTTTAAAGTGTTGGTGAGCAGAAGAAAACTATCATATCTATCTTTCCTTTTCCAAACCCAATCCCAGCATTTACTAATAATAGTATCTGAGGTAAACTTTATCTCCATGGTACAGGACGGTAGGCTTCCCAAAATCCATCTATGTCTGTATGCATGCTTGTTGTTCCACTCCTCCGAGCTGATTCATAATCAGAGGTATTCGGTGGGAAAGGAGCTAACTTACTGAGCTTCATGGAAAGCATTTGCTGTTTGCTGACACTTTCTGCACCCTTGTGTGAGTACAGGGATGGGAACCTGGAGTTTTTGCTAAGTTTTGCAGCAGTCTGATCTCAGCTCTTGTAGCCTTCCTCATCTCCCTGAGTTCTGGGTGTACCGTTAGCCGCTTCAATGATACTCATTTTAAAAGGTTAACAAATGAGAAGCTAAACCAACCATACAAATAACAGCCAAAAGAACAGTTTCCAAAATGTGTTGCTGTAGTGCCATTTCCAATTTAATATTCAGACAGAGTAAAGCTAAAGGCCACCAAACCAGGTGGATGAAATAGTTCTGCATTTTATGACTCATTCTTAAATGAAATCTCTTAAATATTGCTAATGAAGCCAGTTATCATATACAGACCTGTAATGCGCCCTTTCTAAGCCGGTTCAGTTACATTTCCCTGTCTAGCAATTTACCCCAGGCCCCTATTAAATGAATTATCACGGCTCCTAAATCATCTCTGCGGGGGTTTACGCTAATCCCATCAAGACACTTACACTCCCTTTCTTTCCTGCTAGTGACATAATGAATTATTATTTCATGGGGAGCTGTTAAAGAGGCCCCTTTGGAAGAGTTTAATGGGCAGCACAGGGAAGGGGAGGGAGCTGCATGCCAGGGAGGCTGTGGTAGGTACCTCAGCCCCGGGCTGCCTGGCCACTGATGAGCAGACAAAGGGCACCGGCGCCCCAGGCTCCCTGCAAACCTTCTGGGGCTGGCCCTGATGGTGTCTCCAGCCCCAGAGATGACAGGCAGCCTTGCTCCCCCCTCCCCACTGTACCCTGCCCTCTGCTTACCCTCTTTATCATGAAAAGCAAAGGGAGAGGGAATATAAATGTTTTCCTTAACCGGAGGAAGCACCCTGCTCACAAACCACTTGCTGAATCCATTAGGCTAATTTATTAAACACAATTTGCCTTGTGTGGCTGAACTGAGTAATGATAAAAAACATAAATATGGAGAAAGCAGCAGCACAGAGCCAAAGACTCTGTGGTTCCAAGACCTGTTACAATGTCCCTGATTTGCACGGACCGTGAACGTTTCCCTTTCCTTCAGACTTTTTGGCACAACCAGAGAGGGGTACAGGGTCCAGTTTGGGAAAAAGGCACATGACTGAGTCAAATTCATTCCCACCTTCTGGATGTACCTAGCAGGGGTGAGAATTAACAAGAATCAAAGGGGAAGGGGAGCACTAAGCAGTAGTAGAGTATCTTGCCACAAAAAGGACTGCACATAGAAAATTTTCAGGCCTCTTTATTCTCTAATCAGAGTTCTTCAGATATCTTTCTGAACAGTGCTTTCTCCTTCCCTGTGAAGACTCATAAAGTGGGTTGATAGTGCAAGGTTGGTTGCAGCATTGAAAAATCACCCAAGGCCAGACTATCATGCCATGGAATTCTTCACTGTCCCCACTATATCAGCAGAGCACAGCAGGTAGGGAAGACATCAGAGCTTCTCCTGAGATTAGTGGCAGGAGATCAACATTCACAGACTGCAAATAAGGTTTCCAGCAGATCCAGAAGGGCTATAGGGAGAAGAGCCCTTAAACAAGTCCTGGCATGCAGGTCAGATTTATTTTACCTTCCCTGTTCCTTAACTTCATGTGTAAGATCCAGCAGTGAAGTGATCACCCATAGCACGAGGACCAAGAGCGGAGCACTCTTAAATGATATGTCTCAGTTCTCATTTGTCTCTCTGTTCTGGTGAAGAGTATTAGACCATAGTCTTGTGAAAGAAAATTTGTACGGCTTGCCATTTTGCAAAAGCTTATGAGCTCTCATAATTGACTTGGTCAGAGATTGTAAACTTTTCAGATTAGGGATTTTTCAGTTTACACACTAAACTACATTAGGTAAGGTAAAATACATGAGAAGAACTTTGTGAAAGATCTGTCCAGTGTAGTTTGCTTTCCAACAGTGCTCAGATGTACCTGCTTCTGTAAATTGTAAAGGCAAGCATTGTGATCCCTCTTCTCTTTGGCAATCAGCCATGTAGGAAATTTAAGGTGTGTTGGAACCATGTATTTATTCACTTTTGGTAGCTCTACCTGCCACGAATGTACCTAATCCTCTATTGAATACATATATACTTGGGTTTTCCTCAACAGGTTATGTCTGCAGGTTATGTTCATGTTCTGTAAAAAGATACTTTGTTTTAAACCTACTGACTGATCCGTCTGACCCTGTTTGTTATTCTGTATTCATTTATTCATCAGTTCATCAGCTTGATTTTACTTGCCTCTACTCCTCTTCACTTGTCTCTTTTCCAAGATGAAATCTCTGTGTTTGGAAGCTATTCTATGCCTATGATCAGTCCCTTTGTCTTCATCAGTACATGAGGTTCTTCAAAACATGCACTTGAAGTGGAACTGTGGAAATTAAAGCTGCTATGAAGACAAGAGTTCATGATGGACTTTTGACAAGCTCCATATATTAAGCACAAATAGATGAATCTAGCAAGTTGAAGTAGATGTGGAAGGGCTGTAGATTTATGTTTGTACAATACAGACATTCTGACTTTTATTAATAAAATCAGTTAAGTGAGACTACAAGAAAGCTGGAGAGGGACTCTTCATCAGCAACTGTAGTGGTAGGGCAAGGAGTAATGGATTCAAACTGAAAAAGGGGAAATTTAGGTTAGATATGTGGAAGAAATTCTTTCCTGTGAGGGTGGTGAGACAACAAGAGAAGTTGTGGATGCTCCATTCCTCACACTGTTCAAGGCCAGGTTGGATGGGGCTTTGAGCAGCCTGGTCTGGTGGGAGATGCTCTTGACAGTGACGGGGGAGTTGGAACTACGTGGTCTTTAAGGTCCCTGCCAACCCAAACTATTTCTATGATTTTATGATAATCACTGAGAAGCAGGAAAGTGCTACTCACTCTGCAGACTAACCTGTGCTCCTCACTGACTTCTCCATTCCCAACATACTATAGAGCTGCCTAACCCTGAAAGAAATCCTACTCCTCCTTCTCAAAGCTAAGCTATGAAGCCTAATATTGTGCAGTGGGTAGAGGAGATAACTAGGGATGTCACAAGTTCCAGCTGTGGTAAGGGACCATGAGTTGGGGAGAACAGTGTTTTCTCTGTCATCTTTAGCTAAATAACTATAAATATTCCTTTGAAATTTTTATGCTCTGTCAGGTTAAACCAGAGGTGCATGAAGAATTGCATTTTTAATTTAGTATCCTTTTCTGTTTGCAAGAATTTCAATTTTCTCAGATGATTTGAATCTCCTTCCTATAGAGTAATAATAATGTCAAAATAAAATTCAGCTGTAACCCAATAGATTTTGTCAAATTTCAGACTGACAAAATCACCTTCCGACCTTGGAAACTTTAGCTTGATTTTCATCAAAACTAAATGCTATGGGTTTTTTCAAAACCACATTTTTGGCTTAAGTTATATACTCACGACATCCAAAAAATTGATATGATTTCGGATGAAATTCTCAAGGTAGTTAAATTTAATCTGATTTCAAGTGAAATCTTGGGAGATTCACCTCTGTCAGGCCAAGTGTATTTTGCTGTATGCATGATTTTAAAAAGTAAGAACTAACCTGCTGCAGAGGCAGTTGTGCCTGTTGCCAACAGAATTTTGATGGAACAGAGGCCCTAGTTTAAAAATTATGGGGCTAGAAAAATTATCCTGCTTGTAGATAGGCAATTAGAACATTAAATAAATCAAATTAAAAATAATTCAGTTTGGGGGTCTGCTTAGGTTTTTTTCAAATTAATAAATTGATTAGCCATTGACATCCCATTATCCTAATTGACTTGTCTGAGAGGAGTCTTTTTTACCTACTCACTTTTTGGAATGGACAGCATGCCTAATTGTGAATTGCCTCATCTTAGCGTTACCGTATCTGTATCATCATGAACAGCTTAAAATAAAAGTTAAAGAACTGTTTGTGCCACTAGGAAGTATGAAAGAATAATTAGTTGCCAAACATTTAGAAGATAGCAAATATGATTTAGAAGCATATCCAGGAAGTGATGAGCTTCCTTTTGTAATTTCAACAGCTCTAAATAGTACTTCAGTTTTCAAATTAGTAGAGAAAAAATATGTGTCTTACTTTTAATTTTCTGCAGTCATCTGTCTTCAGTCTGAAATAATAGGTATGACTCAATTATCAGCATTGTTGTTATCAAAAGACAGATTGCCCAGCTGATGATGAAGAAGATGCTTTTGCTTAGAGCTAGAACGAAAGTTTGACTTTCATCATCTCAGCTCATGTGGTATCCAGATTAATTTTATTGTGGAAATAGAGATTATTCTTGTGTTCTCTAGATGGATAGGACTCCGGAAAGCAAGCACTCTTAATAATGGTTTTCTTTCTGATGCACATTTTCAGATCTCTTTAAGTGTAGCTCTATGATATGACGTAATATGTGACTCATCAGAAATACTTTGCTTGTTTTCTCTGTGAACCCTCCCAGGCTTCTGTCCCGTGATGACCCTACAGTACAAAGTGTGTAACCACTATTCTAAAGGATAAATAGTGCCTGGGGAAGTTTTCATACAAAACTTTGCCCTTATTTCTTCCTTATGAAGTGTAAAGTATCTGATGCAGAGGAGAAAATTCACAGTTCAAAGTTCTGCCTCAGGAGCAGCAGGCCTGGTAGCAAAACCTAGGACATTTCAATGTCCCAGTGATTTATTACTAGAGCAAGTAGAAACATAGCAGACTACAATACCATTTATCATTTAATTACAGATCTCATTGAAACACCGAGTGTCTGACCACACAAACAGTGTGGGACCCTCCCTGTGTATTCCCTCCAAAGAAATGTCCTGTGATACTACGGGGTTTTAGATTTTCATTGACAGTTTTTCTAAGAAACTTCAATTAGCTCTAAGTTTTGTGTTAGACTTTGAGCTCAATCAAACTTTCTGTGCTTCCTTTTCAAAATGATAGGTCATTTTCCTTTAGTGATGTGATTCTACAGGCAAAGATAGAGGTCAGAACTCATCAGAATTTCTATTTTCCTTCATAGGACATCTTGGATAATGAAACAGGAGGAATGTTTGGTAGTCTTGTTTGGGTTTGGGTTCTTTTTAGCAAGTTATTTCCTGTCAGTGTGCACTAGAAAGGTTTGCAGATATTCATTAGTCCTACTGGAGTTACAAGGCCCTGCAGGAGAAAAAACAACTTCTAAGATGTGTACAATACTTGTGTTTTACTGTTGTAGAATCTCTAATTATCTGTGGATCTCAAAATGTCATGAAAAATATTGATTGATTAAGATATACAAGGCCCCTGGTAGATAAATAGGCTATCTTTTGTTCTGCAATGGAAATGGAAGTGTGTTGACTTATTCAAGGTCACACAAGGAATCCTTGGAAGAGCTGAGAAATTGAGAATTTTGACTCCTGATAAATATCCTGCTCGACCCAAAATCTTCCCCTGGAAAATAATTTTTAAGACTAGTGAAAACTGAAGGAATCCACAGCATACACACAGCAGCTCATTATGATTTTGTAGGTGTCAGAGGACGTAATAACTGGAAGCTCTTTTGCACTGGCTTTGAATGCAAAACATTGAATTTAGAGATCAAGTGAAGACTGATGTATTTGTTTTTGAGTAGAGGAATTATCTGGAATCTTTATTTGCACTTCTTATTAGTATTGAGTTTTATTATTGTTAATATTTTTCCATTTAAACTAACTAGTTATTTGAAATATGTAGATTCCATATTGGATTATTTTTCCGCTAAAGACAAGCTGTTATTTATTATTTATGCATATTTAAATATGTTATCCAACCAGATTTTGCCTTCTAATCTCAAATCAGAATTACCACTCCTTAGAATAAAAATTAATTTTGCATTAATTTGTGAATTACACTCTCTAATACTCCTAGGAAATCTGAATTAAGGCTAAATGCTCCAGCTCTTACTTATTGGGAGCAATTCAGTTGAATTTTTTTCTGAATAAATGACACAGAATTGAGAATTTAATGTTTTTATTTTCGTCAAACTAAAAACCATCTTCACTGTCCACAGAATCTTTACAAGGAGTATGAGTTGAACCTCATTTGGCCTTAGTATAGAGAGGATTTATCGGCTAATCCTGTCTGCTAAGGGCAGCTACAATATCACACTAATTCTAAACAGACTGTTTCAAAGCAAATTGAAGCCAAATTACTTGATGATTCTCACCCACCTTAATATTTAGCAGGTTTTCATCATCATCTTCTAGTGCCTTAAGAGGAAGGAGAACAAATCTTGAAGCTGTGCTGAAGCACCAGAACCAAATTCAAAGGTGATTTTAGAAAAGCTGGTCAGTGGTCAGCCTGGTCCCTTCGGCCCTGCCCCACCTAACCCCCAGTGACTTCCTGCAGGTAACTGGTAGTGATTGTGGTTTTGTGTGGTGAGCTGGATTGACTCAGTGGCACAGCTGACCACAAAAAACACTGTATTTCAACCAGGTTAGAGAGTTGGTTTCAGTCTCAGTGTGGTCTCACTCTAGAGAGCACAGACACAAGGTGTGAGGCAGGACTACCTCTTCTGATGGCAGTGTGGCCTGAGGTGAGCTTAATTCAAGTGGGGAGATTCACCTCACGGCTTGATAATATACCCTGAATACTGGGAGCTTAAGAAATGCCTATTAAGAAAGCACAATAACTTTTTCTAAACAGATTATTTGTGAAATACAACCTGCACCCACAGAAATTAAGATTCTGATGTTTATGGCCACATTTAATCATCTCTGATACCCTGCTAGTATGATCTTATCTTCCAGCCCGTATGCCTGGGAAGATTCCAGCACCTACTCCTGCTCTGCCATTGAAAGTCAGTGATCTTTCATCATCAACAGGAATTTTTGCTTACTCATTGGGGATTTTGTAAAGCAGACCTGCCCTCAGTCACATAACCTCTGTGTATGCAAAGAAACTAAGTCAACAACATTAAACGGAGACGTAACAGGAGAAGAAAATGGATAATTTTTTCTGGAGTATGAGTCTCCAGCGGACACTCACTGTAAACATAATTTTAAAACATCCAGCCTGATGAAATGCTTGTAATGGTGTTTATAAACATTAAGTTTTACTCTTCTGTATAAGGTTCAGACACTAGTATGTCTCTGCTTTGAGGCAGGGTGGAACTTACCTGCAGAAAATGTCTCTTCTGGGACACATGTAAGCTGGAGTTCACTTTGTGGTAATGGTTGAATTTGTACCATGGTTTCAAAATTCTGTTTAAAATAATTTTAAACCAGGAAGGCAAAAGAACCACAATGTCAGTAAAAAAAGTATATTTTTTTTGTATGTTAGCATCCCCACTTTAGTGGGATACAGATACAACGTAGGTTGGAAAGATGGGCCTAACTTTATTTTGGAGTACCCAGTATTAGACTACAAGTTCACACTTGAGTATCATGTACAATCAGGCCCTGGATCTAAAGACTGGGTTATGAGGCCCTGTATCATACACTTTCCTTTGACTGGCTTGTTTTTTGCAAGTCAGAGCCTCCCTGCCTCAGTTTCTCTCTGCAGCATATGAAGTGAACAGTAGCTCTCCCATAGCCTGCCTTTTGCAGCGATCTAAAACCTCTATGAGAAGGGTCTTGTACGTGCAGTGTATTGTTTATTCATAAAGGGCTGTGGTTTTATAAATGCAGTAACAGCAACTGTGTTTTGAATATTAGAAAACTTTATTACAACTGTCTATAATATTTATAATGTTCTAAACTTCCAAGAAATTGTTGCAATGTGAATAAAGTGAAATGCATTGAAAGCCAAATATTAGCATCCTTTATTATTCCTGTTTCAAACGTAACCCTCTTTTCCTTACCGTACACAAAACAGCCCTATTTCCAGTTCCATCACTGCTCTGTTAAGTAATTTGCGAAAAGCTAACAAAGTCTGGCTACATCCTCATAGCGACTGTTTAAACCCATTACTTTCTCTTTTAATCAAATCGCTGTTGTGTCAAAATATACAATTCTCGCCATGAATCTCACTGGCTTGTTACAGTTCACCGGTTGACCTTGAAAATGTTTGCTCTCCTAAGCGTCTTCTCTTCGGCCTCCAGCTAAATTGCTCAAGACCAGGCCTGATCATTTTTCTATATACAGAGACTTCTCATTAACATAAACAGAGCAGCAAGCTTAACTGCAACAAACAAAAAATCAGCAGTAGAAGAAGAAAATTCAAGAGAACTCTTGGCTGCAGAATGTGATCTGTGCTATTTAGGGTCTTGTGTACATTAAGTGATTTTTTAAAAATTCATGTCTTGACTTTTGTATGGGAATAACCTCCCAAACTCAAATGACAATGTACCATCTCTGTAACTGCTTTACTCCCTTGTATTTCTTTCTTAGCTATCTTTACCGTAGAAAATATCTTAAGCCATTAAAGGGCCAAGAAGGGAGCACGTATATCCTGCAAAAGCCACTCACTCATTAGCATCAAAGATTTGTACAGATCTTAAATGAGGAGTTAAGTGCCAGGGTCTATTTTCATTGTTTAATGTATTAAAGTAAATAAAATTGTATCTAAGATGTGGACACACAATTAGTTTTGAGTTATTTATCTGGAGTTTGTATGGTTTAGAAAAACTCCATCTTCTTGGCTGATCCTGTCCTAATGCATTTAACTTCAGCCATCAGCTATGATTAAACACCTGCTGTTGTGGGGAAACAAAGCACACTAATCCAATATGTATTTCTGACATCTTAAATATCACCCAGTCCCCTGACATCAGGCACAGCTTTTCAGCAGGATGGAATTCCAGAGCATATTTTTCTAATTTATGGATGGACAATAAATCAAAATTAAGCCTTGGGCAATGAAATATACATCAGTGCAGAATGAACTGACTGCAAACTAGGGCAGAGAACAGCAGCAGGGAGAGGGGTGCATTAATGGAGTCCTGAGCTGCAAACACTGATGTGAAAATTAAGGAAGTTCCTCTCACATTTTATTATAGAGAAGAAAAATAAAAATATAGCAGAAGCCGAAACTAAGTTTTATAGTCTCCAGAATACCCCGCTCTTGGGGAAATTGTCCCACTGGTCCTGATGCCACCATTTTGTACCATGTCTGCAAGAGGGTTTACTTATTAGCTCACCTCTGCTCTAATCCATCCAAATGCTGAGATCTTGAAAGTTTAATTGGAATGTTAATGTTATGGGCTTGCATGCTGCATTAGGGGTGCTGTGAAAAGGGTAGGAGGGAAAGTGGAAGAAACCTAAAGAAAAGGTGGGGGACAGGGGGTGGAGGAGATAGAGGGAGGAAGGGGAAAAAAAGATTTAGGAAAAACAACTTTCAGAGGGAAGGTATGAAAAAGGTGTAGACATAATCTGTCATGAAAACCTGAAGGTGATATATACCCTATATAACTCCTACTAATCAGTACTACCCCTGAGGTAACAGAAGCTCATTTTTTTAGGAAGTGAAATCCTGGCCATTACTGAAAGCAATTGGGAGTTTTCCTTTCATTTAAATCAACAATGGCTTTATTCCCTAAGCTTGTTAAATAGCATAGACTTCCTCTTTTCTAGAGAGTAAGGTGTTGTACTTTTTCTTTAATTTAATATCTTTTGTGGACGGGGAACATACTATTAACTATCAGGAATAGAAAATCTGAAAGACTCTGAAGGAGTTTCGTGAAACTAAAACGCTACCCTTAGAGAGCCACAAAATCTGCATCTTTACTAGGTTCAACCAAGTAGCGTCTGAATTATCTTAAAAGTTGCATATAGATGAACCTTTACTCTGATGAGGTACTCGATTATTTAATGTCAACTGTTAAGCTGTTTATTTTCCCTTATACCAAGGTCTTCCGGAGCAGAACCGAGAGCCACCTATATCCTAGAAATGTTTTGCATGTCGCCTACAGAGGGAGCTTTCTTCATCTGACATCTTTTGAACGTTACACATTAAAAGAATTGCTTTATGTGGTCTCCAACCAACTGCCCTATCCATTAAGGGGCCCTCAATGAACATGACACTGAGAACACCTGTTGTACCATTGCTAAAGATGTGAGAGGTCCTACTATGTTCAAAGAAACTGCTTTTGCTTAAAGCTAAACCATGACCTGGGGTTTGTTAGATGTGCTCTCAGGGGTTACACCTGGTCACATAAATATTCAGCGAGAGAGATTTGCAACACAGTTAAATGAGCGGGGCTGAAATGAGTGCTAAATACTTATAGGTCAGATATGTTTCTGAGGTGTGATTAATTTGTGAAGCACCGTGAGAAACTTGACCTGAAAAGACGCCAGTATGGAGCATGTTGCTGTTGCTCTCTGCTGGAAGAGTTGGGAGATACTGGAAGAGTTAAAAGTCTCTTAATCTATTGTGTTGCACTGTGCCAAGGAACTGCACAAATGCAGAAATTACCCTGATCCCACCTGCTTTGTCTATAGCTATGCAAAGCTATGACTGAAGTAGCAGCTTTAGAGACTTTTGTCCAAATTCAGATCATCCCGTATTTTCAACATCCTTGTCTTTATAGTGTCTTCAGCAGTATAATATTTTTTTCTCCAAACATAAATGACTTTGCATAGTTTTTAATTTAGAATGGAATGTTTTTACATTATTTCTTCACTGGCATTTTATATCTATTTATGTGTCCTTCTGGATGCATTTAAGATTAGGCAATGTACAGTCTACAGTTCCATGAAGTATTTAGGAGTCACTTAAAAAATGTAAACCAAAGAAATAAAACATTGGCTATCCTTTAAAAATAGTAAACCCATCCCATTTTTTTTCCAGAAGCATCCAGCTGATATTAGAATATGACTGCTCAACCACTGTTTTACTCTTAACACTCTAATTTTGTTTTGTGTATTGCGCACCACCATGTGATGACTCATCAGTCTTGGAGCTATCACATCTCTCCTACTTTAAGGAAATGATTCCTTGGAGATTTCAAATTCTTGCATAATACATACTAATAGGAATTATGTCAACAAGCCAAAGATAACTTTTTGTACAAACCAAAACGTTTTGTCATCACTTTTATAGATGGACTTGAGGAGACACAAAGGTTGAATCCTTTGAAGAAAGGAGGTAAGTTTTATGGTTGCCAGCAAATATCTCCGGAATTTTCTTCTAATGATCTCATGTTATCCAGATTGAAGAATATCATTAATGAGAATCAAAGCTGCTTCACACAACGGTTTGTTCCTTTCTTCTTCACCTTTTCTTTATTGATTAGACCTAAAGGTAAAAAAAAAAGCAAACATGCAGCTGGATTTTGGCAGCACACCACAATGTTATTGATTTAACAATGGAGAGGGTATACAGTGTGCCTGCCTCTTCTTCCACATAAAACACTTATATTAGCTTCAGCAACGCCTAATTCTTAGCTCATGATAGAACATCTATATCTAGCCCTTGGATTCAGCCCTCACCTTCCCTTACTTGCAGAAGGTCCCCTGCTCCATCAAGTCTGCCCAACTCTTCATATCTCTCTTTTTACCACTGACAATTCCACCTGCCACGGATGTAAACTCAGGAGGAAGGAAAAAAGAAATCAGAGCTGTTGTCTGAAACACTGGTTTCTTCAGGACAATCATGCCTGGAACATTGGGAGACTCCCTTTTCTGACACACGGTATGTTTTGCAGGACGAAGTCTTGCTGTTACATAGCCGTTGTGCTGCTTCTTCTGAAGCCCTCAGAGAGAAAACCTATGCCTGTGGAGGTGAAGCAGAACTCAGCAGGTCGCTCCCCAGGTTCTTTGAGTTGCTTTGCTGTGATTTAAAGGCTAATGCCTAGAAAATTAGATGCTGAGTAACCTTTTGGGTTTTTTTGAATGGTATGTGGTTGAGCAGGAAAATGGATGGAAAATTGGATTAGGTTGTTCTTGCCTATTCCTCATTCTTCTGCTGACCTAGTCTTGGGATAAGTTAACTCCCTCTTCTAATTTAAGGTTCCTCAGATGTCTTCTCCAGGTGAGATACTGCAAAACCTTCTTAAAGAGAACAATAGGTAACATTTAATATCCCTCTCTGTGTGAACTTAGTTTCTTCTAACTAAACTGCAAGAACATTTTTAGGGCATTTAATATTAAGCAGAAAGATTAATGAGGTGAATGTACATAAAGGGTTGAACAAGAACTGTGACACGGTATTTTTGTTTCTTTATCTGTCAAGAAAGTTGATCATCTCAAGAAAAGACACCTAAAGTAGATTCAGGCAGCTTTGGCTGTAATGGGAGCTCTGTGGTAGTTGGGATACATCCTGACCTTGGTGAAATTGGTGAAAATCTGCATAATCTGCGTTGATTTTAATCACAATCTTACTACACACCAAAAAAAAAAAAAAAACCAAAAACAAAAAAACCCAAAAAACAAAACATTCAGGTGGTACCCTATTGCAGTTATATTTTAGCAACTCTATTTAAAAATCTCAGTTCAGTGCATTATACAGAAATATGGGCCAGTTCTGGATGTAGCAAAAGTGCTTTACTACACACATGGTCAACTTGTGCCATCTCTTTTCATGGCCAGAGAAGGGTAGTCAAAGCAGCAGAAGGTATAACGGAGTAGTTGGACACCAGGAAAGGAGTTTGACAAGGCTGTCACATCTGTTCAATATGTATAGTGAAATAGTAACGTGTATTGCTGTTGATGGTTGCCATAGTGGTATTAACATTGGCAGAAGGAGATGTTGTAATCTCAGGTACGCTGATGACATCCTTACTGCTGAGTCTGTGGTTTCTAGCACTAACAATGCAAGTGGCTGAAGCCAGTGTGGGCTCAGACACTGTGGATGACAGTTGACAGCAGCATTACTGAATGGAAATGTACAGGTTGAGCAAGTGAAGAAGTCCTGTTCCTCAAACCTGACAGAAAAATGGAGTTTGCCACATCCTCATGGCAAGAAGGAAAAAAAAAACCAACAAACTTTTCAATGACCCATTAAATATGTGAAATAATCTTCACATTATAGTGTACACAAAGAAAAGATTTTAACATCTGCCAATTGGCATGAAATTCAGCACTGTTAAGAGGAATGGTGCAAAATCTAGGCTCTTCTTGAAGAGATTCACTGTCTTCCTATCAACTTGAGATGATCTTTAGTGGAGTCTGGGTCTTCTGCTGCTACTCCAAATAATGGCGAAGCCAAACTTTGTTAGCAAGTTTACTATCTCTTATGAATATCAAATCAAAATAAGCAAAGACTCAGGTCCAAGGCTTTAACCAGAAAAGATGAAGACCAACAATCACAAATGCAGCTACTGTCAAACTGGGTTAAGTCTGTCGTGATGATGACAATCTCAGCCTGAGGAGAGAGTGACAACTGATTGAAGGGAGGTAGGTCTGCTTCCCGAATCTGTTTCCTTCAGAATTACTTACCCTGAACGTTTGAATATTCTGACAGGCAGATTGTGAAGGAAGAGACTGAGATTTGCCAGGGTAAACAAAAACTTGCACATATATAGAGAAACAATCCAGTGCAATATGTTGACAACAGACTTATTGAGTAGTTTTTGTGGTGAAAACTACTAGTGAAGTGTTATATTTCAATGCCTGTTTCTTCATATTTTCAGATAAAACACATTGAAATGCGAGTTCATGCATTTATTATTATAGAGTACAGGAGGTCTGCTAAAGCTTCACACTGCTGGTGTGATATGTAGTGCAAATAGACAATTCCAGTTCATAATCATAAGAAACGAGAAAGACAAGAGAGAATAATTGAGAGTGTATTTAGCAGACTTGATTTGAAAGGGAATTTTAAAGGTGTTTAAAGTTAGATTTCTTTTGAAGCAATGTAGTTAATTTACAGTTTGTTGGGACATTTTAAAAACTTTATGCTTTTCTTATGTTCATGAATTAATTTCTTGGACTATATCATTATCATCACAAGAATTGTTCATTATTTTCCTTTTTCTTCTCCCTTTATTAGAAAAGAGGCTATGAATGGCCAAAAGCACTGTGCATATGGTTGCTTAGTGCCACAATCTAAACAACCATGGTGCAAGAACTAGAGCTGGGTTCAGTAGACAAGTGTTATTTCTTTGATATTACGTGAAACTGTACATGCTCTCTGTCCTTACGAAGATACCTCTGTGACTGCCATGAGATGACCAATTACACTGAGATGTTTGTCAATGCATCAACACTAGTTTAGTCTTGCGTATTTCAGGAAACAGCTGGACTGAAGTTACCACTGAAAGTTTTTTAGTGTAAGCTGGTTAGCTCCTAGTTTAGCCTGAAATCCATGGTGGCTTTTGTTTTGGATTATTCTTCCTCAAGTAATGAGAGTAAAGCTTGGCTGCACAGAATTTCATACAGTCATACTGTTGGTGCTGTTACAAATGTAAAGGCAGAACCAGACATATCTCCAGATCAAATTTTAGACTGTTTTTATTATTAGAATGCTATTTTCATTATGAATTTATACACAATTAATTTTATATGAATTTAGATAAAATTAATATACATTCTAAGGTAGAACTGTACTTATTTTAAAGGAAAATTAGCTATATTATCTAAAAAGAGAATGGGCAGGCTTTTTAACTGCAAAGAGGCTTATGATTTGCCTAGGTACACATGCTTGTCTAACGGGTGCATAATTGCCTTTATCTTTACAAATCTGGAGCTTGTGTCTAAGGACCCTAATTCTGGTGCAGTTGGAATTGTTCCTGTGTCTGCACAATTCAGCTTGCAGCTTGTAGATCAGATCCTGATTTTCTGTGAATTACAACATGCCATATCAAGGGAAACTAAATCCTGTGCCTATTTCCCTTGCAAAACCAGACTGTAAACAATGGAGATTCAGCAGATCCTCTATGTGCAGCTGAACTTATTTTGCAGCACAGTACAAACTTGCAAGAGAGGAGATGCTTGACAGTAAGAAATTCGACAGCCATCCCAAGGTCAACTACAAAGAGAAACTCTCAGAAATTACGTTTGTGTAATTGATGATAATGAAAACATGACAAGAAACAAAAATTACTTTGTGCTCAGGTAAATTTAACCCACATTTCTAGTTTTACTGCTTGTTTTGTTTTAAACTTCTCTGATTTTTCCCTTCTTGTTTCATATTGTATTGAACTGCATTGGCACAACAGCTGGGAGGGCAAACTGTGACATTAGAGGTGGGGACAAGTAGCCAGTGGCAGGAGGAGATGCCATTTCTTAATCTGCCATCATCACTACAGCAATGTTGTGGAAGAGCAGAAATCCCAGCCTCTTCAGGACATGAGACAATACACTTCCACACGTGTAGACACAGCAACATGAAATCGTCTGAAGTGGTATCAGAATGTGACAGTACCTGCACAAAAGCTGTGCCAGCCACATGACTTCTGAACAGATCAAAAGGCTTACTCATGGCTCAGACACAAACTGCCTGGTTGTACTTTTGCCATGTGGTAAGCAGTGTAACCATATTTGGAGCTCAGCCTCAATGCTGGGCATTATTCTGCAAACTTCACTGGAAATTCCTTTCTCCAAGAATTCTTACCTTCAAATTAGAAAACACATTATGTGGAAGACCGTAGTGGCGTATCCACTGGCTCGTGTCTGTAGAAGAGGTCAGGGCTATAAAATGTTTGTAGATCAGAATACGAAATCCATTTTTTTTCATTGCACTCTACCAGGATTGTTGTGGCAGAAACCATACTGCATGCAAAATCATAAGTAAACAGAAAACTCTCTGCAACGGGGAGGAAATACTGGGATTTTCCTGTGTTATAAGAGCAGATGTTTAGATAGGTGTAGAGGTACCAAAGGGATGACAATTAATTTAGCTTGGTGCTTGACTTCCATTATTAAATATTTCATTTCAAAATGCAACACTTCATTACGGAATACTAATGTATTGAATCAAATTCTTACCAATTTTCCTTTTTCTGGAGAACTTTGAGAGACATCTTTCGAAATTCTCCTGCAATAGCAAAAGCAGACTTCATATTATTTATGGCTTTACTATACATTTCTGACTTAATTTCTGTGAATTAGATTGAGATAGATTTGTGGGGCTGAAGCTCCTCAAACACATAGCAAAACAGAGGAGATCTAATCCAATACTACATGAAGCACTACAAGTACTTCAGTCATACTAGTAGTAAATTAAATCAGAAATCTACCTCTTATTTTACAGTGAGAAGATCTGGGTTTTGTGTCTGAGTTCTGTGGAAATATTTGTCTGAATGCAGTGCAATCAGAAAAAGTGTATTTTAAAACATCAAGGAAAGTAATTTTATGTGCAAAGAGTAACGAATTTATAAAATTAAATGGACTTAAACTAAGAAGTAAGTGATGGGTTGCTTTGGAGGTTTGGTCTTGCACGTATCTTTTTTAGATTAGAAAAGAAAGAATACTGCAAGATTTGTACTAATTTGTTAGATTTGGTGATGTATTGAAGATTTATTATATTTTCAGTGAAGTAAGACAAAATGATCCTCTGCAATATGGGTTGGAATAGAGAAAATGATAAGGAAATAATTGATTCTTCATAAGTAGACAAATGAGTGTGTTCATATTTTGTGTGTTCATTACTTACAACATTTACACATTTATGAGTAAGTATGGCAGATCTGTTCACACACATTGATTAGCTACATGTTCACTCAGTAACTCTTTCTGTCATACTTACCTGTACTGCACCTCTGTCTGTCGCATAAATAACCACATAAACGTTCATACTCTCCCAGTGAGTTTAGGGTCTGTGAGAGGCACAGGCAGATGGCACCAAAAGCAGGTATCTTCTGCATGTGCACAGAAGAAAGATGGCATGGAATGTGGTATTCATGCTACTGCTTCACTGCAGCTCTCTCTGAGACTGCCAGGCTCCCTTGTGCTGCTAATTGTTCTGATGAGAATGGGAGCTATCTACACAAAACTGAAGGGTTAATCAGATTCTTCTTCTGCTTCTGGACTGCAAAAGTACACAATGCCTGAAAGACCCGAGATGAGCTGTTGCTTGTTCTCATGTGTCTTTATTTATATGCATAAAATTTTCTCGTGTGGGGATTTTCTCATGTTTTTAAGAAAATTTACTGAGTTACTGGATTTTTATACAGTTATAACTCTCTAGCATTTTGTGTTTCATCTCTTCACAACCGATCACTTCTTGTGAGGTAGGACGTGCTGTAAAGCTGATGAATGCCAATACTGCATGGGCTGTTCTTTGAGGGAAGACAAGCCAAATGTGAGGGTGACCCCAACATGGGCAGCGCCTTTTGTCACCAGGCACCGTCTCACCATTCTCAAGCAGGGCTGAGCTGTTTGGCATTTTTGGGCAAGGTGAGGCAGTATGACAACTCTGTGGTCTGCCAGGAACATCTGGAAACATCACCAGGTAGCATAAAGTTTTTGTGGACTGTATTCCAGTTCACCAAAGTTCATTCCAAAGTTCACCTTGCTGCCGACATGGTTTTGTGGGCTTTTCTATAAAAACAGAATGTTTGTGCTGCAAAAGATTTTCTACAGATGCATTGTCCAGATATCCATACTCTGACTATCCGCGGCTATGACTGAAAATACGGAAATTTTGCTATGGATCAAGTGTGTGAATAACAATGGAAGTACTTGCATGCATACTCATGACACCTGGATAGTTTTTCCCTCCCTGTATCTGCTCTTACTGCACTTCGAACCAAGCTGGTAGCAAATCTCCCAGGGCCTTGAGCATTTCAAGACTGAGCCTTAAGGGGACTGCTGCACTTTGCACATCATATCTAAAGACATTTACGTTGAAAGGATCTCCAGAATTATATTTTTGTATTAGACACTAGATTTAGTGCTGCTATCATTTTTCCTCAATAGAACAACTTTATTCTTTCGCAATCAAAGTCATCAGGTTAAGTTCATCTAAAAAAACAGACATTAGCATATTCATTACCAAGATGATTTAACTATATCTTAGAGCACAGTAGTAAATTAGATTCATATATCAAGGATTTTGCTCCCCTACTTACTAATATTTGTAACTGCGAAACTGTGCTTTCCGCAACGATGGCTGTCGTTGGCCCAAGGGAAGTTTACATTTAAACCATTCTCTTAGACAGCGCTGTTTTTCATGCTGTTGTGGTGCCTTTTAGCAGAAGCCTTGAAAACAATCAGTATCTCTGTGTTCTGCATAAAAGGAGGGCTGCAAACAGCCCCCCCACTTCATCATATGAAATACAGCAAAGGCAGACATTGAGTAATTACACTACATAATATAGTGGCTTTGTAAGATGCAGTGTTTTGGAATATTCTGGTAAAAAAGGTAAGGTTCTTTCTCTTGCAGGGAGCTCCTGACTGTCTACAACCTGTTTTATGGTTGTCCTCTTTATACTCCACCACTCCTTCTTCCCTGAAGCGCACTCTGTCTCTTACTGAGAACTGAACTGGTCCTGTGACTTGAAGGTCCATTTCCAGGAGGAACTTCTAATCCATTTTAATGGAAGCTGTGTGTTTCAATCCCCTGGACTACTCTGATAATCTCAGCTGCACAAGCGGTGCTGATGATACAATTTTCTGCTGAATCAGAATGTAATGGAAATCCATGCGTGTTGTTAGGGGAAGTCCTGTCTGCAGAAGAGCATAAAGCCAAGGCCTGCTAGCTCGCATTCATCACTTCTGCAGGCAGAAAGGGAGGAAAGAGTTATTTGTTGAGAAGATTGGGTTAAAGTCTGTGGGTGTTAGCTGCAGGATCTTAAAAACTGTAACATGTACATTTGCTTCCTACAGTCTACAACTTCATCTGGGCATTGGTAGTGACTTCTAGCTGTGAATGGCTAAGAGGTGTCATGGAGGACTCCCTTTCTGAAGGAAACAAACACAACACTGTAATACAGGCATTGCACAACAGCTGGGAGCAAGGTGATCCCCAGAAAGTATTTTGTTTTTCTTCTGGGACAAAATGTGTTATTAAAAGTGTAAGATATTAATACTAAAATTACATTCATTTTGTATCAATGTCACTATATTACTGGAAATCAATATCCACATACTTCAGCAACTTCTGTTTGTGACAATATATTAAGTACAAATAAAGAAGTGTCCCTTCAGGCTGCAAGACGTACAATGTAGCAGAGTATACTGCAGATTTGTTCTTTTTCTTCTCCCTACAATGTGCAAGGAACTGTGAGATTAAAAAAGGTTGGCCCTGTTAAGAACTAACACATGCTGAAGGGGATGTCTTTCCAAAGCACTTTCTCTGAGGGAAAAAAAAGCTGTTTAAATATTGCATTGATAACATTTAAAATGATCTTTCATCATTTCTATCCCAGAGAATGATAGCGATACTATAGCAAGTGACAGAAATAACCTTTTAATAAAAGTGAATTTTTATAGTAGGACTGGATAGCTCAGGATATTAGTAATGGAACATAGAACCTCTCCCTTCTAGCTCATCCGTTCATGTCCGTCCCTGCCTGGTAAAGACCCAAAATTATTATCATCAGATGGCTGCTTGGGGGCCCAGAGGAAACTAGTTGGTGGTCTTGGTCCAGTCACTGGCACTAATTGCCATCCTTGCTGACAGTCTTGTTAGACAGGCGTGGAGGCAGCCCTGCCTTAATGAACTATTATGCAGGTTTTCTATTATGCCCCTACATTCAGGCACCTGAATGCTTTGCAGATATTAGTCATATTGTCCTCGCAACACCACTAGTCAGCAGGGACATATTTACCCCTGTCTGCAGATGGGGAAGCAGAGGTACAGAGCAGCTGTACTTAGTCATGCGGGAAGCTGGAGACAAAGGTGAGCGCCAGGTCCCGCTCTCCCGATTCAACCCTGGCTGCAATGCCATCTCCCCAGCTCGTCTGAACCGTAGCAGGGGTTCCACCAAACAAGAGCTGGTGCATGACGGAGAAGGGGCACTGCAGCTTACTCTATCCCGTATAATGTTGGCTCAATGAATATTTCTGAGCATTTGTACTAGTGCATGGAGAAGGCGCATGCTGCAGAGAAACATTGCAGGGGCCATGCATTACTATAGGAGAGGTATTTTCAATTAACACGGGGAACAAACTTGCCCACTTCTAAGAACAATAGACCCACAGACTGTGTTTCTGTGAATCAGATGGTTTGTGACTCATGAGGCTTTTTTCCCAGTTTGGCATAATAAGCAATTTACTTCCTCACTGATACGGTTATTGTCACAGCTTTTGCACTAGTGTTTGATAGCATTGATTAGTTTGTGCTATGCTAATTTTTAGCACAAGGAGGGAATTGATTTACTTCAAGCTTAGTATATTTTAGCACTGAAGTGGAAATAATTCCATTGAAAATATGGAAAATGAGCAGTCACCTTAACAATTGAATAAATGACTTGACATTTGTGCGGCTAAAGTATTCGATAGATAAGATGATTTTCATATTAAAAATAAATCATTGGCCTACCTATTATTTAGCTAGGCTTGGAATCATGAATAAAGGGTCTCCCACAGAAAGAGAGAGAAGATTATTGATTGCACCTCCATATTAAAAAAAATTAAATGGGTGGCATTTCCTGGTTCCTTATGGGAAAAAGTCAGTGCATTTAGGTTATGGTCAGAATAACTCAATAATTTTTAAAGCAGTTCTTCTATCACAAGGTCATAGTTGATGTGATTTCCTGTGTCTTCTACAGATACCAGGTAGAAAATCTTTAATAAGGATCCCTTGTATGAATTATTCACAACTCAGAAGTGTGCTCCATATTCAACTAAGTTAAAAGGAAGCAAAGCATATTCAAAGAACTTGCAGGAGGAAAATAACAGAAGAGTGGAACCTGTCTGGGGAAAGAAAAAAGGTTACAGCAGTAAAACTGCTAGCAAAGGCTGCTGTCATGTCTAGTGGAACTAAACATATTGTGAAATAAATATTGCATTACCATTCTTACAAAACTGAGCACACAAGATACTCTAAAAATTTCCAAAGAAGGTTGTCTTTCCAGTATGAATTTGTTTCACTTTTTATGATTGCTTTACTACTTAACATACTTGTCTGTAGGGATCCACAGCATAGAGGGCAATACAAAGGAATAAGTTGTTCAGAAAAAAAACCAGGGATGAGGACCATGACTCTAGTCTCAGCTCCATCTACTGCATTAGGTCATATACAGTGAAACAGAGATCTTGTATCCCCTTATATGACCAAGGGCATTATAAGCATGACCCTCACTTTATGGGTATGCAAAGAAAAGCCCTCCGATTAGAAGCAACAATCAGCTTTTATAACTGAACCCAAGCTCAGTGGGAACTTTCTTACGAACAGATAGAGTGCTTTTGATATATTTTTTTCTCTGAAGAAGTCAAGTCCCCAGTTTTAAAAAATTTGGTCTCCAAAATTACCTCACGTCTTGTTTTCAACCTCTGTGGCATATATCCTTATCTATAACTTGCAAGCAAAAACCCTTCCTCACCTCACAGGGGTCTTGTGAAGATAAATTAATCTGTGTTTGTAAATCCCAAAGAAAATAATACAGGTGCATTGTATAAGAAGCTCAGAAGGAATTTAATAATAGTGTGTACAGTGCTGCATTTGAATGGTATATAGTAAATAATAAAGTCAAAGACTGAATTATGAGAATAAAAGAAATAATGAACTCTGAATGAGACCCGGTTCCTGTAGAAATAAGTATGTAATCTTATCTTATGCTATTATCGATCATAATGTATTCCTATAAAGGAGGCAGTTTGAATTTACAGAGGAGCCTGTGGTTGTAGACTTCTCAGCCATGATCATATGGCCTGAACAAGCTTTTGACGTAAGGGAAGTTCTGAGATACACTCCTCTTCCAAATCACAATAATAGCAATTTGGAATAGCTGCTTAAATGTGCCCAACAGTTTCCTGACCAGTTAGAATTAGATATGCTGCAGCTTTAAGTTTCTTTTTGCATCTTTTTCCTAAAGCCTCACCATGGGGGGTTGTGGTGGGGGTGAGGTGTCCAAAAATACAGCTGTCACAGATATGAGTTCCTTAAAGACAGCAAGACAGCCGAGATCTCTTCTGCGAGCTCAGGGTCCTCTGAAGAGTTATCCTTCATAAGGCTCATTTATCTAAGAGCAATTATTAAAAACAGATTCCTGTTGATGTAGCTGTAGTCAAATGCCAAATCAGGGAAGAGGTCTGTGCTTCTCAAATGTCTGAAAAGTCAGCCACATGGAAAGTGTTGGGGCTCCATTTCAGCTGTATTACAGTTTGTGGTCTTGGGAGAGAAATGAGAAGAGAAAACAACATTTCTCTCACCATGCACTGAATTACCTCTGCTCAGTCAACTACTTGAAATTCTTGTGCTCCTGCTGTATTGAGTGTTGAAAGAGCAGCAGGACCCTCTGCCAGTTGATAAGAACATGTCTCTGACCGGCAATTTAAATAACGACCTGGTAGGGTTTCTTTCAACTGGTCTTGTTTTAGCACAGCATTGAAAACAAGTTTGTAGTGTCTCTTTGGTTTTGGAGGTGGAAATTTCTTTGACAGAATCCTTGAATGTCATTGCAGCTGCCTGAGAGAGGCCTTTTAACAGAAAAATTGTCATGTGGCCAGTCTACCTGGATTGTCTGAAGTTGGCAGTTGTTTCCAGAACAGGTGAAACACATACTACAAGTTTCTGGAATAAAAACAAGTAAGAAACCAAGTGTGAGGTTTGTCCAATATTGTCTGCTGGCGAGTGTTGCTGGTTTTCTCTGTTCCACCATCTCTTCCACATTACCCTCAAAGTCCATTTGCTGGTAGAAGAGATAGAGCAAATTCTCCTCAAGAAATGCAGGAATAATTCCATTTGACATGTAAAATGGACTAATTTTCAGAAAGTGCTGAATATCTACCCTTTTAAATTTGGGTTCCTTCCAAATGTTAAGTAGCCAGAATTACTAGACACTTTGAAAAATTGCACTTAAAATACTAATGTCATTAGGGCTATGGCAGATGAGTAATCCAGCTGCGATTTTTAAACATTGGACATAAACAAATACAAATGTAGTAAAATGTCTTCAAAATGTAGATAAATAGTTTTGCAATATGCTATGTGTCTTCTCTTAGATATGTAAGAGTACGTTGTTGTTTATCCTGTCAAGTTTAGTATGTCCACATTAAAAGATGTCCTGTTGCTTCTTTTGCATTATAAATCCCTAAAAATATAAGAAGATATGAATTGATGTAATCTTCCCCTAGAATTATAAACAGTAACATCATATCATGTAGGAAAAAGTAGTTGCAAATAAGATGTGGTAGCATAAAGAAGGAGATAAGGAGCATGCAGAACAACCAGATCAAAGGAACAGGGTACTAAATTTGAAGTGGGTACTAGTTCAGGCCTCCAGCATGGCACAGAGAGTACTGGAATACTATATTCTGTTTCAGGCAGCTGTCAAAAGGATATGTAGTAAAGGGTAACATGCAGCACAGGACAACAAAAATCACACCTATTTATTAAATATTTGAAAGATGATTCCTGGCAAAAAGGAAAAACCTTAAAGTATATACAGTTATTGGGGCATAAATTTGTTTGGAACTGTTTGAGCTAGACTTGAGTTGAAGAAGAAGTAATACTAACCTAAAATAAGAGTCTTTTACATGATACAGAGACACAGATGGCTTTTGTTACATGGTGAGTAAAGGATACACACTGAATAGTACACCTATAACATGAACAACCACAGAGTGCTGTAGAACAGCTGTAGAACTGTAAAGCAGCTGTAACAATACTCATAATAGAAAGTTGCTGCATTGACTTTTGACTTTTCTGTATGAGCTCCTTTCTTTTATTTTTTATGATCTCTTTACTTTTTCAGAAACTGTATGTTGTATAAAGTGATCCGTCTTCAACAGAGCATGATCAGGTTTAGGTGAGGAGAAAGGGCCTGTATGGAGCCACTGCTAATCCAGAGAAGTGAATAGCAGGTGATTATTCACCTCTTGCTCTCTGAGTAGTCCAATCATTAAAAAAAAAAGTTTTCACATTTTAGTTTCACTGGTTACAGACCTAATGCCCCTCTCTTGGGTCACATAATGAGAATTAGAGGCATATTTCTTACTGCAGTGTTAAGAGACCATTTTCTGGCAGCTAATTAATGCTCCATCCTTACCTAGACTCAGAGGAATTTCAGTCTTCTTATTTCCTAAAGAATTTTTTTTAATAAGGGAAGCCTTTTTCAGCTAGAAGTTATATCTTTGATGTTTTAGATATTATCGTTTCTTCCAACACTGTTTCCGATTTCTTCATAATCCAAAGAAGCTTATTTTTGATGTAAAATTTTTAAATTACATTTCTGAAACTCTGTGGTTTGTCTAATTATTTAAATCAAAACACACAGCAATATTCTTGTGTGGGGTTTTTTTTTTTGAAGATCACTTTTATTTCAGCAGTAGCATATTAGTTGATATAAATATACAAAGAAGGACAAAGGGAAAAAATCTACATAGCAGTGGAAATAGTTTGAATTAGTCATGTTTGAGAAGACAGTAAATAAGACTGTGTGTGACACTTCACGTAAAACCCAAGTGACATCAGCAGGATCTGAGAGGAGGATAGTCTCTAGGTGCGCTTAAGCTGGTTTTATTTAAATCTTATATATTTGTTTTCAGCTCAGGGTAAAAATAGTTGTTAACTCCTTGTGTTTGCCTTTTTGGGGATGGGAAAAAAGAGGCATGCTACGGCATAGTAATAGACTACAAAGACAGTACAGAGCATACCGCTTCCACATGCCTTATGTTTTTTTGTGTAGGAGAACATGCTTAAAAAGAAAAAAATGGCAGGCTAGAGAAGCCAATGGTATTGGAGTGAAAAAATACACATGGAAAGTCTTTGAATGGCTTGCAAAAGGACAGTGGAGTAGTAGGAACTCTCAAGTGCCAGCAAGACAAATCCTCCGTTGTGGAGAGAGTCCTGAACTCAGCGGGGTCTGCAAGCTTCTGGTTTTTTCGACAAAGAGTGTCTCACCCAGTGATAAGCACCACCTTTCCTCTTGCAAGATACTGCAGAGTATTTTACTGAGTTTGTATCAGCATGCTTAACTTCTTACTTGGAAAAGAAAAACACAGTTTGGCACACCACCCTTAATTGCTGCTCTTTTCTCAACTAGAGAATTCAGTCTGTCAGTGCCTTTATATCAAGATGAGGTTATAGCCATCCACTTCTTCAGATACGGCTCGTCAGAGGACTGAGAGGAGCAGCCATTCTTCAAGATATTTTACCTTCAGCTAACTGATATCACCTGAGCAGGAGGCTTGGACCAGATCATCCAGAGGTCACTTTCAACCTCAGCCATTGGCTTAGTGAATCTGTGGTTAGGAATATGGTAACAATTGTGGTAACACAACCTCACTGAAGAGTGCAGATGTGGGAATCAGGGAGCCCCAAGCACTGATTTAGGTCCTGACAACAGCATGTGTCATGCCTTTGGGAAAGTAGTTTTCCACCTTTATTGGATTTACCAGTATTGACTATCATGGATACTTCTACATCACCTGCCCAACCACTATGTTTTGTGGATTAATTAGCTAATATTTCTTCAGCGATTTGCATATGTAAATGCTATATAAATGCTAAATAGATATTAACTCTGAAACTTGCTGCTACTGCTCACATCACTGTAGTAAGAACCACTTTCTTTCTCAGTGCCAATTTGCCCAAGGATAGAGCCTGCCACCACTGCACGGCAGCAACTGATAGTCTTCAGTGCTGTTTCCAGTACTCTTTGAGGGTTTGCATCAAAGGACGCAAATCCTGTCTAACACTAGCATTTTATCTAAAACTGACGGTGAAATTTTTTTGTGTGATTCCTACTTTCAAAATAGGAAGGCTTTTCTTCCTGTATGCTTATTTTCCAGCTCATCAATATAACAGAATTTATAAAATTACATGCCTTGTTTTGCGTTATGCTTTTTTTTATAACAGTAATTATGGCATCCACCTTGTGGTACGTGTCAGCATACCGTGACTATGATGCCTGAAACATCTCAGCTAAGGATTATTTGAAGTGATGCACACAGCTCCAACTTACCTGTTTTTCTCTATCAGTCACTGTGAAAACAAGCAGCTTAGAAGCAGCAGATCTCTAAAACTTGCACCATTTAGAGAGGAAAGACCTGGGTGAAAACAAACGGTTTACATTTTCAGCCAGAAATAAATAAGGCATGGACTATGGCTCTCTCATCTACCAGTGAGTTTTATTAAAGAGTTAGAGCAAGCTCCAGTTTACAAGATATTCAGAACCATATGTATGCATTAATTAAAGGAATGTGGAGGAGGAGGAGGGGATCTGAGAAAATAACAAAGCAGCAGTGTATGCGTGCAATGATTTTTCATTCTGTTTCGCTTCAGCTCTGCCCCTGCAACAGAGGATCTAATCAATCTGCCGGCTATTAAGTTTGTTAATTGATAATGCATACTAATTAGGCTGTGCGCAGTTACTTAAGAGACTTTGCTAAGGTGATTGTAGGCACAAGTCCAAATGGAGTTTAAAGTATTCTGTGTGAGGTTAAAACCCATCAACCAGAATAGATGGATTTTATATTATAACAGAAGGCACAATATACCCATAAGTATTTAATGTATTGCATGGTTATCCATTGTTACATATCCTAAGTCTACCGAACAATTAAAAATATAAAAATAACCTCTAAAAAAAGGTAACTAAATAAGGTGTGTGTGTGAATATGTAGAAATAGTAGAGATGAAGGGAAGCTGAAACTGAACCAGTCTTAAAATAAATATTCATATTAATTTTCACACTTATGTCCAGGAAAAATAGTATGTAGTTCTGCTGCAAGGGAGGAGTAAGCATAACAAGAACTCAGCCAAATCTAGCTTTATGAACTTTGACAATAAGCCACATAAAATTGACATGCCTTTCTGCCCCCATCCAATAGGGCAATAAACCAGTAGTCACAGAGTAGCAACAAAAGCATGTCAACTAGCTATTTGTAATACCTAGGGAAAGTGAGAGCTATTATTTATATCATTAGAATATTATTATGAACCTAAGAGTCTCCTTTCCATTTCTAGTGACTCTGTTTGAGGTGCTCCTGACCTTAAAGAGGTAATTTTTTACATATTAATAGTCTTGGTCTTTTTCCCCCTCTTCTTCTTTTCTATGCATCATATAAAATGAAAGTTCTTTGCAATATAAATTTGGAGTTGGCAGGCACTAGTGATGGAGGTAGTGGGTATTTAATTAGTGAATGAATTGTATTCTCATGGTGTGGCCATTAGACCTAAAATCCAAGCTATAGTGCTTTATTTAACTATATGAAAATGACTGGGTGACACTATTTAGTATGTAGGAAACTATTTTTTAAGGACTGAATGCTTAGAACCCAAAAGAAAAAAACACAGCTAGAGAGAAAGCTGACTTCATGCCTTGCAACCTTGTTGAAGAAAATTTATTGCATTGAGATACATCATATTGAAAGAAGAACTATTACAGTAGAGATACTTTTATTATCTGCATGTAGTCAGTGGATATAGTTGGAGTGACAGTATGTATGTACCAATAAAAAAGTTTTGGTGGATACAAATCTGTACAACAACAAGGGTGAATTTCATATGTTACAGTTATCTGTTCTGCATGCAAACATCGTGTATTGCGTTGAGGATTATGGGGAAAATACTTTCTATTTGTTTCATATCAGCCAGTGGCTTCAATTTGTTTGCAGTACAAATCCAGGGAGACATAGGGACACTCATCTAAATGGCTGAGCTGTGACCCAGAGGGACCATGCACAAAGCTATGGAAAGATGGTGTTCACTAGGTTTACAAAAAATCCCCCAAAAACTGTCAATAGGCTTTGTGACATTAGCAATGCAGCCTTCACAGTGAGAGATATAAAGACAACTTAAAACAAACTTTCTTGAAGTTTTCTTCCTCTGAGAGTTCTGTAGGAGACATAATATCTACCTCTTACCTCTTTCAGTGCTTCACTTAACAGTCTGTAATGAATGAGTAAATAAGAGGAGATCACCTTAAAAAGCAATCAAAGTAGCAGGGAGTTGCTGGCATGAATGAGTGATTCTCGCTAGACTAGTACATCTCAAGGAGGATACAAGGAAGATAATTTCGCAAGGGAGTTTGATAGCAGGACTGTGGAAATTCTTACATATTGACACTGGAGGCAACAGGATTTGAATTTTTCCCACCAACACTAACACTTTTCTGAGGTACATCCATTGAGCATTATGTCACTGAAAGGTCTCCTTCTCCTTGATGGGGAAAGACAGACCCAGGAGTAGTTCTGGTCAACCAAGATCAGAATTGCCCTCTGGAGGCTCCTGTTGCTCTACAGACCTCATCATGTTCCAAGAAATGATGAGGTTTCTAATGCACTGAAACGTGTCTGTACAGGAAGTTTTGATGGATTGGACTGAAGACTTTTGCCAATTTCCATAGAGCAAGATGTTTTAGGGGGAATAGCTTCATCTATCTATCAATCTATCTATCCACCTATCTACCGCAAACGTGCGACAAGTTACACCACTGATCACTCCTTGTATTTTGTCCTCTCATGTCAGCAACAAATATGTGTTCCAAAGAAGCTTATCTTAAACACCAGCAATAAGTTGATCACTGGTAATTACGAAAGAAGCTAGATGAATAACATTATTGATTAATACTGAAGAGGAGCTTAGAGTGAGGTACAACATGGGTTCTTATATTTTGATGTGTGGTTAAACAATAAAGGGAGTTCACTTAGCCATTGAACAGTCTCCTTTAAGGCTGTCCTCTGAACAAAATGAAAATACAGAGCAGGTTAAACCATGCTATGCCTGTTCAAGAGACCCGCCTCTTCCAGGAATATTGCACCTGCATTATTGAAGAGAGTTCTGCTCTGACATCTTTCTTTAGTGCACATCAGTGAGATTTTAGCCCATAATGTCAACTAAAGTGAAGTAAATACCAGGAAAAATGTTCTGCGAATATTTGCTCGAAGTGGAAAGTGGATTTCAATTAGACCATGTTTGCAATGCTTTCACGTTTGCTTTCCAGGAACACTTGAGTGCTCAAGCTTTATTAGTATGAATAACTCATGAAAAAGTGAATGCTAGCTCAAATATTCAGCAAAAGCAGATTTTGAGGAGAAAATTCACTGGAGAAGTGTGTGACTAATTTTGAATAAGAAGTACTGCTGAGAATTTTACAATGTTACTATCTCTTTGTGGACAGCCTACAAAGAGAAATAAAGTTAGTATCAGCAAATATTCACCCAGCTCTAATGTAAAAAACCTCCCAGCAATGTTGTCATTTCTGTAAAGTTAATACTCATTGTTTCTGGTTTCTTATGAGATTAAATTCTTAGCTTGTTGTCTAGGGCATGCTTCATCGAGGTTCAAGCACCTATGGTTCTCATGAACTTAAATGAAGTTTGAGATTGTTTGGTACCCTCAGGACTAGATCACTAATTCCTGCTAGTGTATATATCTCCTGCTATAGTTAGCACAGGTTACACTTTTAGAAAATTATGCCTACTCTCCCATTTGTGCCATCTTAGAAATTTTTTCTTGATGATCTCCGTGAAATGCACAGCATTTAACTATGTTTGTCAATGCGCATACCTTTTACCTCATGCACTCTATTACTATATTCTACAGAATTGTATTTAAGATTAAAAAAGACTGTAGGAAATTTGCCGGATTGCAGTTTCACAAATTGGTATGGTTTGGTGTTTTATTTCAGTGGCACTCCTAAGAGTTCAAGAGACTATTTAATACAAGCAAGACTATTCTCCTCTGACTTCAATTAGAATACAAATCTTACAGCTAAGGACAGAGAATTTAGAAAGGAAAAGAGTGCCACAAAATAAGTAATATTAATTGTAATTCTAGTCCACCAAGAAACAAACCATATCTGAAAAAGAGTTTCCCGAATTCCCCCTTTCAAATTTGACTGCTTCCTTTCAGACTTTCACTCCCTTTCCAAGTCTTCCTCTCTTCTTTCATGAGGGGAAAAGGAACATTAACAGCCATCTCCTACTGCTACTTTTGTTGTAGATGACAAGATATCTTCCTGGATATCACGCTTCCCTCACTATATACCAAGCCAGAAGCAGAAACAAAACAAAACAGAAAAAAAAGAGAAAAATATTTTGCCTTTCACAATACACAAAGGAAAATTATTAACATTCAGCTTCATTCTCGAGTGTGAACTAAATTATATGGATTTAAAAATGCAAAAATGAAGATGAATGAAACTCTCTCTTGCTTAGCGATCAAATAAAAAATAAACATTTGCCTAAAATGATTGCCATTGCTTAATATATTTTATATGAAATAAGATACTCTGTTGTACCATTTCTCACAATATGTAATGCTTTGTTTCTCTTCAATACTATTTTGCTGATTTCTAAAATATTAAAATAGATCCTTTTGCCTGTTCAACAGCAATTTCTTTATATAAACAAATGCTTCTAAATGCTTTAAGAAAAGAGGTATTAAATTGGTTAAAACACAAACCATTAGTAAGCCTCACAGAAAAAAATCTGCAAATGTGAAAACAAGAAGGGAAGAGTACAATGCACATAGTAATTATCGCAATTCATCAAATCATAGCATATGTACTAGCACTGAAATTATATCACCCGAAGAGCACAGACTTTTTACATAGCCTGAAAAATTCCTCGCTTTGTTACAGTGGGATGTACAAATAATTCATTTGATCTCCCTTATGAAACATATATGCATGATCTCTCTAAGGGCTGTGTTGTGTTTGCTGTTCAATACAGTTTACATGATTTCTATATAGATCCTTCCAGAGAGAAAATCAGAAAGCAACTGCTCAGATCCCATAACTGAGTATTTTACAAGGCATTGGAGGTACTAAAACTCACATTTTGTTGTAAGATTTTATTTTAAAATTGTCCAAGGACGTATGAAATAATGAATAAACTCCAGTACTGAATCTTTCTGCATACAACTATTGCCCTGTGAAGACCCACTGATTGGTCAGAGTAAAATCTGGAATGGAGCATTCCTTAGGCACAAAGTGCCTTTATCCAAAGCTTATCAACTTTTGAAAGTAGCGTCCACCTAAAATTGAAATTAAATTGATCTTCAATTTATGTTTTCATGTTTGTCATCTAGTTTCTTTAAATGATGTTTGGAAAATGCCTTCTTCCAGTAAATATACAGATCTTTTTCCTTTCAATTTAAACCAGAGTTTATCACTGATACAAGCTTTATGAAAAAGGAGCAGAAGAGCTAAAAGCACATGCAGTAATTCTGGTTTATTAATTTTTTTAGTTGGACAAGTGCATACAATGAATTTTACACATCAAAGTTTAAGTCTCACATTCCGGCTCCCAGATCAGGTGAACCAGAGAACTTCAATTCCTTTTTTTTCCCACTTAAAACTGAAGTGAAGTAAACTGGAATTGAAGACTTTGCTTTCTGTTTTGCTGTTCATTAATAGCTTCAGTTTACCTCTTGCTTTTATGAGTTTGTATGGAAAGTCATTGGCTTCAGTAGGGTTTCTCTTGATTTATACCAGTTTAAGTAAAAACTCATATTGGCTCTTTTCTCTCACTGAAGATGTTGCCCATGAGATGTGTCAGAATAATGACTCAGGAAAATGAAGTCATAGACTAGACAGGGCTCCCAGAGAATGAGCGGCCTTGCACACTTCACTGGTCCCCACATCAGTGTGCGCCGATCCTGCCGTGACGAGGATTACCTGGGGAGGTGCCTGACATTCTCCATGCCTGCTCAATCTGTTCTGTGTGGCAATAGAGGTGATAACTGTGTTGTGGACATTTGTCCTCGAAGAGTACATTTCTCATACCAATAGGCTATTGACTTTCAGTAATTGCAAACTTAGGGAAGATTTTTATTGGTGTGCTGGAGATAAAAGATCTCTTGTCCCACTACCACAATCTTCCACAATGATTAAACTGCAACTGGGAAAGAGACAAATTTGGTCCCCTTTTCTCACCCATCTGAACAGGGTATTGGTATCTGCCTACATAATCAAAGAATCAGCATGCAGAGATTTATTTCACAGCGGGACTTGCACCACAAAACTGTAAGGCAGCTTGTTAATGATCATTTGTCAAGTTTTTTTGTCATAACTGGATGCTAATAAGGGATATTAAGGATGAGAAAAAAAAGAATACCTGATTAATAGCCTTACCTTTAGAGACAATTATAAAAAAAATTAGTACTACTTTATAGAGTCAATAATTTTGAAAGATGAATTCGACTAGCTATATTACTTGTTTAAAATATAACAAAGACACCTGGAATTATAACATTCTTTGCACAGTGGATGTCATATTACGTTTTTTGGTGATTACGTCAATTTAGTATTTCACGTATTATTAATAATTTCTCATTACATAAAATTATTACTAAACTGGCAATTAAGTGAATGTGAAGGATCCATATGCTGAAGTGTTTGTAACATTTCAATTATGAACTTCACATCAGATGTCTTCCAGTGTACATCAATAACATTAATGAACAATCTTTTTGCCAAAACCACCCAAATGCATTCCATTATGTTCTTATATTTTCACGGAGCCTTGCTACATCTTCATAAATATTTAGATACTAGCTTCAGGAAGAATCAGGTAGTCTACTTTCTGGCTCTATAGCACAAACAGGTTTCTTCATATCTCAATGGTTATCAAATCTAGATATTAGTGTTTCAGCTAATGGCAACTTCTTGTTTCAACCTGTCTTCATCAATTTGATTTTATGCTTAATATTTTTCTTTGCATTTCCTCCTTATTGTTTAAAATAAAATCTCTCCTTAGTTAAGAACACTTCCCTTCTCACTGTTGCTCTTCAAAGACAGTTCTATTCCCCTAACTTAAACCAAGTGTTTCTCAGACAGTAGCCAGGACAACCTGTGCACTGAAAATCATAATGTTGTCTTTAATTCTTACTTTCAATCTGTGAACCACATAGATTAACTGTCATCTTTCCTGTAAAAGCATAAGTCAAACAATTTTGAAAGACAGACAAGATGAAGAAAGGTAGTAAGTGAATAAAACAGACAATTAGTACGCAAACAAAACCCCCTACTCATTCAGCAGTACATTTCCCCTAGCAAGGACATGCAGGCTACTGCTCCAAAGCAAAGTGTGTTAGTAAGATAAGTGAACTTCAGAAATGTTCCTCCTTTCATGTTTGGCTTTCTGGTTTAATCTGTCTGGGATTTACACCATTTGTTTCCTTGTGCTTTGAACTGGTGGACTGTGGGACTACCAGCGTGGCACAGATCTTGCCTTCTTGCAAAAAGATGAAGGAAGTTTTGCAAAAACCTGCGAAGAAACCTGCAAAAGTTTGACCAGTGGTCATTATGGACCAATGTTTATTAGACTGTTCCTCTCACTTGCCCCTCATTAAAAATTATATATTTGCACATGTCAGTCTGATACTACTGCAGAAGGCACAAATATGAGATAAACAAACCACAGAGAATTTGTTTCCCATTGATGGTTTCCATGCAGATTTGTGTGTCTGTCGTCCTGTCCAAAAGCCTGGACCGACAAAGTAGCATTTTAATTCTTGTATGATACAAGTTAGCAGTAAGTGGAGAAATACTAATGCCTGCATTTATCCCAACAAAGAAAGATAGTCAAGTTTGAGGTTGCTTCTCCTTGGAACTTGGATGAAGCCTCTAATGAAGGCTTCATACAGAAAGACATAGTTTATCTTTCATTTATTTTTTGACTGAGGGTTTAAACTTCCACCAGGCTTCTCATCACTGTTATAAAACAGTATTCTCTGCATTTGCAGTTTGTACACTTTCAACTTGCCCAGGAAATTTATGCAAACACAGGGATGATCACATCACATCAATGCCTTGGAGCCCATACCATATAGACAGGATGTGGTACAATCCTGCAGAGTGTCTTAGCACAAGGGCACTTTATTCTTCCCTGTTTCAGTTTGCAAACAGGTCCATTCTTTAAAAAAATTAAATATTGCTGAAACAATAGCCTAGACATTTGAGTACTACAAAGCAGAGATATCCTGGGGAAGATGACAGAAAAATCTTCTTCAGTACTATGAAATTTTTCGGTTGGGAGCAAGAAGATTTGCTCCTCCACAGGGCCAAAAACTACAGTAACCATTTAGAATACCTTGGCTTTGTCAATAATGTTTCATAAAAATACTAAAACACAAAAAAACTACTAAAACTCCTGTATTGGTGAAGATAATTCATTTTTAAGAAAACATTTCAGCCAGGATCTTCAGAAGTAGATACAGATTGTAAGTGTTCCAAAATTCTGATTCCTAGCATCTGATTTTCAAATCTTCCTGATAGGTTTGTGAAGAGAACATAAGTGGCAGCATTTCTTTCCAACATCATCTGTTTTTAAGCTCTCTTCCTTTGAGAACTCCAAAACTAATTTATCTAAAATTATTCTACTTTTTCCCCCTTACTTTCTCAGAATATTCATTAGATACAAAATTTCATGTAAGCATTTCTCTGCTTATATGCATAGACGACATAATGCCAGAAGTCATAACCTGTTCGTGTCTCCCATTCTGTAGTGGGAAGGTGGCCTTTTGGAGACAGATTTGAATCTTGGGTTGGTTGAATGGTGGACTTTCGTAGAGCAGCTATTAGCCAGAAATAGCACGGGCTCTGACAAAGATCTTCCAGCATATTTTTGTCAGTCAGCCAAATTTTCACAGATTTGAAACTGGCAATATTCAGTGTTGAACAATTTAGAAAATGGAAGAAAGGGCAAATCAAAGCAGTTTTCCTAGTGGAGTTTTGGTATGTGCACATCATCAATCTGGTTTACTGTCCTCAATATACCATCTCATTCTCCCTCTCTCTTTGTGTTTCACTCATGGACTTCTCACACAGACACTCATTCATACATATTCTGCCCTTCAGCTTTGTTGCCTTAAGTGATCATCTCTTCTTGTCTGTGGAAATCCCATTTCTCCATCCTTTTCCTGTTCACAGAACCTCTCTCCACAATGCAAAAACGTTCTCCTTATTTGCGCCTAATTCATTAATGAACTAGTTCAGGAAAAGCCAGTTGGAGTTGGAGAATCTACCTTCTGTGAAGCTTCCAGCATCAAGAAGTCCTTTGGAGATCAGTTAAGTGAGCAATCATGCAAGTTAGAGATGTTCCAAAGTGACTTTCACTTCAGACTTAACTGAACTTTCCAAGACTGCAAAAAGTTCTATTTGCAACAGAGTTCAAACCACAAAACCACAATACACAATAAAGGATGCTCTTTGTCACATAAAACCAGAACAAAATTAACATAGCGAGTAATTTTTTCCAGAACAAAAGCAACCTTTGCCTTCACTAATTATTTCACCGCCACCAGACACAGAAAGGAGCAAAAAATATTCATGGATTTTCTGACTGCCAATAACTGATATTTAGCTAATTGCTTCAGGCAAAATTCTCTTCCAAGTCTATCTTGTTCTAAATAAGTAAGTACTCATAGTTCATTTGAGACTGCCATTTTCTTGAGAAGCTAGGTAAATCCCAGAAACTTTGAATTTGTGAGAGGTTGATGACAGGTTGTTGTCTTCATCCTGTATCTTTTCAGAACTTTAAATGTTCAAGCATTCTGGGGTTTCTAAAATTGCAGTGAAATCAACATTTTTCACATGAAAAATAAAACATGCCTTTGTTTTCACAAAGTCTTGCTAGTATTGATATATAGAATTATTTTTCATCTTCCACCAAATGTAGTAAACTATCCTCAAAACAGCCATGTCAAATGTGCCTTGCTAGAAGTACAATCTCATCATCCACTACTGGTTAGGCTTAGTCAATCCCACCACATTAGCATTTGCTCCTTCAGCTTCGTAGAACACAATTTTCATTTTGCTTTCAGTTATTTTTCATTTGAATCTATCCACTGTTCTTATTACCCATTCTTTGTAGTAATGGAATACCAGCACTTCTTGTAATAACCTAGCACCTGAAATAAAAAACCAGCCCAGGACTCCATTGTGCAAGAAGCTGTACAAAAGCAGAAGCATTGAGTCTTTGGGAAACGTGCAGTCTAGATAACACCATGGACAATGACAGAGAGCTGTGTGATGTTGATCAGTATGACGGGACATCAATTCATCCATTACCAGCTTCAACATTGTCAAGCTTATTTGTTGGCATCCCAGTACAAGAGAATTGCACGGTGCAGTATGAGGATGGATGGAAAGTATCCATCAACACATGAAGGGCGGCAGCGCTGGATCGAGCTCTGACGAAGTCCTGCAGGTATTGATCTATCAGTATCTTTCAGCTCCCACAGAAGGTAGCAAACTATCCTCAAAAACAATTGCAACAAGTACAACTTTGGTGTGAAAAAATACAGCTTATATTTTCACCTTGGCCTTGCTGTGTTTGAGCCAAGGGACTTCATGAGGATTAACACCATGCTTAATGTGAAACGTTGCATGAAGACACAGCTTTGCTCTGTCTCCTGAAGGCCATATTCCCCTGGACCTATAGTGGTAGAGCTCTGAGGTGTTGTGTGCATCTGGTTTCCATCAGAGGTCTTGGAGGTCTCTTAGGCATTCCTTGTTGCAGGCTTCAGATATGCGTGTGTTTTATTTTGGATATTTGGCCATGAGTTACCTGGGCATGGCAGCTGAATGCAAGTGGAAAGGGATTCTTTTGGTGACCTCTCCTGTACACCCTTACAGTATCTCAAACATTTAGCAAACCTTTGCATATAGGTCATTTAATCTATCTGGACGAATCTAATTTTCTGAGAGCTAAGTTAGCTTTTCTTTTAATATCTCCTTATTCCATTTATAATCTTATTTGCCAAAAACATCACTCTGCACATTGGAAGACTTTTGTGAGACTAACGACATACCCTACTGATCCTGAGTCTTAAATGAGGCTTTAACTAATGTTTTTTTTTGAAAATCAACCACGGTTTTATATTCAAATAGAGACAAAAACTGGATACTCCCGGAGTGCTCCATAAAGCACTGACATAAATCCTTGGATTTATGTAGACCTGTCATGCAACAGGATCCTTTGGATCTTCCACACTATTCCAGCACACCAAGATGAGAATTTAATCAATGAGAATCAATTCATAGCCCAGCTTCCCTGCAATTTGTTTTTCAGTATATGTGATGCAATGACAGTTTGTCTCTATAAAACTCTGATCCTAATTCCCAGGAGCTGCTGGGTGTGGGGAGACAACAGAGTTTCTTCTCCCCTGTTGCTACAGGATGTCTTGGCTATTGTGATTCCCAGCTTTGCAGGTGCCAGCGGCAACTCTTCTCTCCTCTTTCTCTGTGGGAGATGTTTCTCCCACTCTTCCTGGAGGGTGGGGGCACAGCACAAGGGAGAACCATCAGCAAAAATCTGCAGCAGAGTTAAAGGAAAAAAAGAAACCCTTCCATTAGAAATTTTACCTGAAGGTGCAAAGACCTCATAGAGAAGGGAAGGAAGCCTTTTTATCGCCCTAACACGATTTTTATTTAAACCAATTGGCAAACCAAGCTACAGCACCCCACACACCAACTTTCAAGTCAAAATCACTGTAATCAGCATGAGTTGCACATTACACACTTTTTCCACGTATATTTTAGCAATGAAAAGGTAATGCCAACATAAACAGAGTCAACAGTTAGTAGGTGCTAAGAATAAAAGCACTTCTTTCCTTTGTGAATGGCTAGTTTGGCAATATGTTGTAATGATGTTTTTCTTTCTATGGAATCGATGCGTCTGGGGAAGCAGACTATAGAGTAACAAATTGGGGACTTACCAGAGGCAAAATAAAGTATGCTTGATGGACTCCTGACAGAAATAAACAGTGTAAATCAACTTTATTAACCACTCAGACATGGAGGCCAGCTGCAGTCTGTCCCCAGTGTAACAGAAGAAAACTGAAGACAAATACTATTTGGAAAATACAGAGGTATTGCTGCCAGCTCTCACAAGACACATTGTTCTCATCCACTTGGTTCTCTGCTCTGCAGCCTGCCCAGAGCTCCAACAGCTCCTATCCATCCTGCAAGGCGGTCTTGAAATGCAGGAGGGAAATTAAAAAGGCAGAGGACTGAGCTCCTGGTATCCCCTGCAAGTGGCCTCTGCTGATGCACAGCTCCCCCATCACTCCCTGGGACGTACCTGCACCTGGAGTCCGGTACAAAGGAAAATAAAGTCTAGTCTTGAGCACACATTCAATCTCCCATAACTTAATCCCTAGGCAATATGAATCTGGATACTTATCTTCCCAACACCTTTATTCATGGGGACAGTTTACAGGTAAATGGAGATATGAGATACTGCTATCAACATTGCGAAAGAGCATGGTTTAACTTAAAGCTGAGTTCATCCAACTTAATTAAATTTAATTATATTAAATTAAACTTCTGATTCCACTCTTCATGTTGAAACAATTCAGATCTATTTTAAGATATTTTTACTAGTACTAGAATTTTTACTTTTTGTTCTTATCCACTGACCTCTGCCTGGAATCTGTGTGTCTCAGAGGAAGGCTTTCACTACATCCTCATCCCAGTGCACAAAAGCTGCTGTTTTCTCCTGGATATGACCATAAAACATTGAAATAACATGAGGACATTTGCTCTCAGATAAAAAATCTGGTATTGTTTATATCATATTATTATAGTAGATGAAATTTCATATAAGCTGATTTCCTACAGAGGCCTCTATCATTTCCACTGGCATGTTCATCCACTTCGAAGTGAGGGCAAGTCCTTTTTTAGATTACACTTTCCCCTTTACAGATTTATCTCTCGTTGACTCTATAATTATACAATTAAGCTAATATAGGTAATTTAAACATTTAATTTATTTAATGGCATTGAAGAGAGTGCTTAAGGTCAGAGGAGATCTGAGGTCCTAGAGACGCACAGAAGTCATGATTCATGAGTGATTTCCTGCCTGTGGTGATAGTTAGCTGGGTGACATTGGAGGATAATGACCAAACATCTGAGAAAGAAGCTGCCAGGAAAGCATCTGCTGCCAGAAGTACATGAGAAACCTCAGAGAAGAAGTCTTGCTAGTGTGAAAATAATAAATTTTAAAGTTTATTTTAAAATAGAAAGGGGCGTGTCTTGGCCAAACCAGCAAAAGGCGGAATACCTCTTTCCTTATTATAAGGAAGGCTTTCTCTCAAACATTTCTGTTTTGGTCTATACGTAGAAAATACCAATATGAACCATGTCTGTAAACCTGGCATGTCTCCTGGAACAGTGGCTTAGGAAGCTGACTAAAAGTACCAAGAAAAGAATTCATATAACATTAGTACCTATGAAGAGCTGAGCATTTGCTAATGAAATGGAAATACATTAGTAGCATGAAAGAGGGAAACGAATGTAAACAAATAAACAAACACACAAAATCCAAAGGTTGAGCCAAATAAATTCATTTTCCTTCCACTGAAATACATGCCACAGAAACAAACACATAGAGAGAAGTGCCTACTCAGAAAGCATCTGGTCTTGTGTCTCTATCTATTGTACCTGTTTATATTCTTTATTTATAAAATAAAACCTCTCTGCACTCCATGTCTCAGAGGTGATGGGAATCCATGGTGAGTCAAAGATGCCAGAGGCAACTGCCTTCAATATCTTCCTGTAAAATGCCACTGGAGGAGTAGGCAGTGAGTTCTGCTGTGTTTGCACTGCCTTCCTGCAAGACCAGTGAGTAAAAAGCCCATCCAGTAAGTCTGGGCATTTGGATCTGTGTGTGTTCAAAGTCTGCCCAGCACTGCACGCTTGTCCCTGCCTCACTGCCCTGTGCCCCCATGATGAGTCTACTTGGGACTGGCTCTGCCATTGCTTTCAAAACGGGTTTGCCCTAATTTGTTCCCTACTTAGCTCTTCTGTGAAGAATAAGAGCCTGTACAGGATCTGTGTTTTATATCACACCCAGAAGCAGATTAGACCAGTGAGCTACTGAAGTGTGAAGGGAAGGAAATTTTGGTCTCAAGGGCCTTCAGTTTGGAGACTCTATATGTACACAGGGATTCAGACACTACAGTTTAGTGTTACTAAAAGCACCTGGAATCCCTGTTTAGGTCGTGTCAGGGTGGTCTAGACACTATGACAAGTTAAAGACAGAAAGAGGTGTTCCATGGGGAAAGCATCTCAGACCTCAGCAAGAAAGGAGACATTTCCAGAGTCCTACAGGTCCATAAAGTCAGCCATAAGTCTGTACTAAGTTACAAGCCACATTAAGACTAACCCTCCAAAATCCCAGGCTACCACAGTATCACAGGATGACACAACTTACGTAAAAAACCACATCAAAATGTCTTACAGGCATGTTTTCTCTGCGAATCTGCTGAACTCATAAAGACAAATTCTGTTTGAATGTCCCTTGTCAGAAATCATGAATTTGCTATGAGTTAAGATTTTTAAGGTTCCTTTTCATCAGAACTGCATTATTGTTTTAGAACAATATGGGACCATGTTCTATTAAAAGCCTTTCAAGATTAGGCGGATCAGATCAAACACAAATTAAGACATTTAACATAATTTACCAATTTATATAGATACTATTGCTGTATAAAATCACAATGGAAGAAACTGATAGTTGTTCAAAACTAGTAAAAACTAAGGCAAGTCCTCCCAAGAAATGGCTTCAATAAAATAACATAATAAAGCAAAGTAAACGAAACCAAAAATGAGATTAAAGCTGTGCACACACCTACTAATCCCAGAACACCCGCCTTTTACAATATCATCCAGCCTTGCTCAGTTCAAGTTTTCATAGTCCCTTCCTGGTGCGCACCAGGGACACAGCACTAAGGACATCCTGATGAAGATTTGTGTACCCCACCTCTGGCTTTGGGGTAGGGAGTGGGAAGCATAATATTAATAAAAGAAATCCAAATACCATATTGCCAAGAAAACATTAATTTGCAAAATAAACACCAAGCTCCAAACAGGCCAGTTAAAAAGAAAAATCAGCTTTTTATGCAGAGGAGGAAGACACTTCCATCCATAGAAAATTTTCCCATTCTTTCAGCCCAGGAGGGAACACAAAAAGCAGTAGTACAGTTCATGTCAGCATAAACAGGAGACAAAGTGGCAACATTTTGGCTGGTATCTGACAATGTGCATTTCTCTTCTGGCAAGAAAGAAAACGTAGTCAATGTATTTCTGCAGGTTAAAAATGTTGACGTTTACAGTACCATCCTGGCCATGTCACTTCCATTGGGGGGCACAGATGAATGTGTCAGATAAGTTGTGGGCTGGACAGAGCTGCCAGCAGTGGCAGAGGACAAATATTCTACTTCTTGCAGGCTTTTGTACTGTACCAGTTATTAGTCTCATTGCAAACATGATTATATAAAAGAGGTTGTTTCAGAAAAAAATGGGTGTGAAAGGAAGAAAAAGAGAAAACTCAATTTTTCTTTAATTCACATTCCCCATTTTAAAGTTTCTCAACTGTTTCTAGACAGAGATGCTTTTTTGTTTGTTTGTTTTTGTTGGTTGGGTTGGGTTTTGGGTTTGCATCTTTTTTTTCTTCAGTTTCTCTCTTCCTTAGATCAAAGCATTTCAGTAATTCCATTTAAAGAAATTTGTAGGACATCTGTGATATTAATCCAGAAAAAAAAGAGGAGCAAAAAAATAAAGGCTTGTTATCTGAAGGTTTGAAGACCACATCATTCTTCGAGTAGACCATCACATCATCCAGGGTTCCAAAGACTATCATCTTGAATTGCACTCAGAAATCAAACTGAAAGTCTTAAAAGAGTCTTGCTGCTTTATGGTTTGAGGTATCAGTATGAATAGAATAGAATGGAATAGAATAGAATAGAATAGAATAGAATAGAATAGAATAGAATAGAATAGAATAGAAAATAATTTTTCAGTTTGAAGGAACATGCATTGATCATCTAGTCTAGCTGCCTGGCCGCTTCAGGGCTGAGCAAAAGTTAAATCATGTTACTAATCGCATCGTCTAAATGTCTCTTGAAGAGTGACAGGCTTAGGGTATCGACACCTCTCTAAGAACCCATTCCAATGCTTGATTATCTACTGGTAAAGAAGTGCTTCATAATGACCAGTCTGAAACTCCCCTGGTGCAGTTTTGAACATTTCCACACATCCTATCACTGGATCCCAGGGAGAGGAGATGTGCACCTTCCTCCCCACTTCCACAGCTCTACAGAGTAATAACCCTTCAGCCTCTGTTTCTGCAAAACAGATAAACCTAAGGCTGTCTCTAGTGTGACTCTCAGGGCTGCCTCAAAGAGTTTTGAATATACTGCACAAAGAAAACCAAGACCTTTCAGGACCCTGTCTACTGGACGATTAAAGACGTGATTCCATTCTAACCAGTCTTACATTAACTACTTGCTGTAAGTATGGAAGCAAATACAGTTATCATCAGCAGACTCTGTATCGATCCCATAATACATAATTTCCACTCAGTTGTACCTGCTTAACTTTCAAGATCTACTCCTTGAATACCTGTACCTCTGCTAGTGAACACCGATTGTTTTACAATTCATCCAATATCTTTTAGACTGTTGCTTTACAATGACTCAAACCTAAAGCCTGCCTGTTTCTCCAGAGCAGAGACAGATATCTGCAGTTCATCAAATAAATCCCATCTCTGTCTTTTATCAGGATCCATCCTATCACATATATATGGAGAGTATCTCCACCATCCTGAATGCAGCTTCTAAAATAAAGCTTAGCTCTTGCAGGTCTTGATTTAAACTCTGGAAAAGCCAATGGAAAAGCTCTTGTTTTCCAGGTGGGGCTGAGTGAAGGCCTATATAATATTTCTCATGTATAGCACTCATAGCCTTTTAAAGAAAAAATAAACCATATGGTTCTGTTTTACAAAAAGGAAGATTCAAATGAAGACTTACAAAAGGAAAGCCTTTTTAGAATATCTGCAAATTCAGGCACTGCATCTTGAGACAGAAAACCTAGATCTCACAGGAGAAGCTAAGTGACTAAAGAGCATATTGGCTGCATAATCGTGAAAATCACGAAAATTCAGCAGCTGAAATATTCATGTTTCTTGGGTCCTACGAAACCGTAAACTGTAAAACAGTAAGCCAGTGGAAGACGAGGGATTGGAAAAATGGGTTTTTTGGCTTTACCACTCAGACCATTCTGCCTCTTACATTGCCAGGCCATGACAATGCTGAACTTTGACATATCACATAGAAACTCTAATTAATTCATTTTTATGTTGTTTTAGTCTGCTATAGGAACATATTACAATGAAAATATAAAATACTGCCAATTTCTTAATAAGGCAAAAGTCCTCCTTGCCTTGCAAAAGTCTAAGAAATAATGAAGGGGTTCATGCTCATGTAAGGAGTACCTTACATGGTGCCAATCACCTTCAGACTATCAATTACTCAAGTTTCCATTTTTCCAAGTACAAAAATAGCTCATATTGAAGATACATAAAAATACAAAAGCATTCAAAACTGAATTTGATAAACAACATTCAAGAGGCCAGCTTCTCTCTCCTCCTCAAAGTGATAAATTTATCACCTCAAACAGTGATAAATAAATAAATTCCCTACTGATCTCTCTAAGTGTATATAACAATATAGATCAGATGCGAGGACTTACAGTCCCATAAAATGGCCTGAAAAGATGTGAGAAGGTAACCTGTCGTCTTCAGTTTCCTGCTGGGTATCTGACTAGGCTGCCTGGTTGCTTTCTGGGTGCTTTCAATCTCAACTTGTTTGAGTGCTTCTCTTTGCAGGTTGCTTATTCAATTCACCAATATAAACAAAATAAAATTGCTGATCCTTTGTTATTAAGTTAAGATGGCTTGCATTTTTGCTTCTTTCACATAATCTGAAACATTTACTAGGAGACAGAGACATTGCTTCTACCTTTTCCTGCTTAAAGCAAGTAGCAGAAGAATCTGAATAAATAAATCCAGTTCCTACCGGGGAGAAATGTTGCAATTCCTAGAAAAAGGGAACAAGCATACAATCCTCTAGTCTGTTCTCTGTGAGGCATTGAGAATATAGTGTAATAATGTAATGGCCATCTGAGGCATCTATATCTAATTATCACAAAGCACTTTAATTCCAAAAAAGAATGAATTTTTTCACTCATAGATATTATTATGTGATATTTCACATGGATTACTAGAAACAGAGAGTACTAAGTAATATAAAAATAGAACTGTGGCACTGTAAAAGCTTCTGATTGCTATCCTGAACCTTCTCCTCTGTATTTTCTGCTATAGAATGAACTTTGGTAAAAATTTTCTTTACAAGAGAAGGCATGTCTAATTTATTACATAAATCAAAATTCCATACTTGTTTTAAGTTTATCCCTTAATAGTTCTTACATTTTATTATTTTTTCATTTTTAAAGTCTTGGTCATCAACAGGAAGATGGTTAAAACAACGGCTGAATTGTGCAGTGAACAGTTGAAACACATTCTGGTTCCCTTGAAACAGAATTTGGTGTCGGTTTTGTGATGGCTTTCAACATACTGAGTCTGTGGGACTCAGACTCTTTGTGGCAAAGCAGGTGTTACTAATGGCCAGTATGCCCAAACTGCAGTGAAGGTACCAGTGTTCTGGTATGGAAGATATGGAATTCTCTGTATTTTGTTCTCCTTTAAGGAGAAGTTAAAACATTTTCCCCCTCCTGCAGTTATTTATCATCACCTTAGTGCAAGAATCACATTGGGCTGCATAGCTCCAATTATGCACAAGTACCATGCTAAATGTTAAGACGTGAGACATAATTCATTTCTCCCTTAATTCATTTCACTGTTTGTGTGTGAAGATTTCTGCAGGCTTCTGACTTTCCAGGCTGCAAATTCTCTCTCTCTCTCTTTCTCCGATTGACCACTTGTTAAATCTTTTTGTTTGTTTCCCACCTTTCCCCTGGGACCCACAGACAGACAGCCTTGCCAGATTCATTTTCTGATCAAAGCTGTTTGATTTGGTCAATTTTGCCACATTGGAGACGTTCTCTATTACAGAGATAAATAGCCTTGGGCTAACTGTCAACGAAAACTTGTAAGCTAATAAATTATTCCAATTTCTTCCTGCGGATTTCTCTGGAGACAGCCCTAGGAAATACACTTTTTGATTAGTAAATTTCTCTGTGTGTGTGTCTGGACATTCAAATGTGTCGACTTTGATTAGCACCATTGCTTTTCAAGTAGACGCTGGCTGAGGGGCTGTCAGTTGCCGGCAGCCCTGATGCATAATGCATCAACTGGGCCCGGAAACAGGAGCCTCATCCAAGGCTGGAAAGGCGGGAAAACTGCCCCAACAGCCCTTTGCACGGTGGGAGCAATCTAAGTTGCAAAGACTTTGTTGTCTGCTGACACAAGGCCCTGGA
>VZRS01005657.1:146981-161981 GCA_013398055.1 Ifrita kowaldi | reverse complement strand
AAGAATTCTATTTGAAAACTAACAGCAGATTGATATTTAATCTAGGGGATTCATTTAGGTGATTAGTTTTGAAAAAGCTTTTGGGAAAGAACACTGCTGTGAGACCAAAATCCCTGGAAAATTCTTTGGCCCTTTTAGGAGTCCATCTGCAAGGGCTGAGTTCACTGAAGACTGCCGTGTCACATATGTCATTTCTTGTTTTCTGATATTTGGACATTTTGTTCTTTGTGGATGCAAACTGTTGCCCAGTTAGTGCCATAAGGTGATGTACAGTTGGTATGTGGTCCTTCAGGTCTGGAGAAGATACAGGGACCCTGTGTGGTGCTGTGAATGGTATCAGACTGGAGGGAATGCGAGCAGCTTTCGTTCTTCTGGCTTGTTTCTCCTTTCTTCCACAACTCCCTTTGCTATCAGTTACGGGAGGTGAGTACAGGTGTACTGCGGAAGCAGTGCTGGGGGAGGAGCAGTGGTGAGCAGAATATCCCCTTTCCAGCCTGATCACTGTATGAAGACAACTCTTTTCCAGGAAATTATGGCATTCCCGTATTTCTGAATAAATTATAAACTCCAATCTCAGTTACACATCTAAGAATCATACTTTGCCCTGACACATTTTTCTTGCTGAAGACATGACAAAGCAATAAAACAGTAATTTTTTAAGTGAACTGTCATCCAAATCAATAATAAAAACATTTTGAGTTTGTTTTTTAATACATCTATTCCCCCTACTGGTGATACTTATTTTTATTTGGATACCAAAAGGAGGGGGAAAAAAAAAAAGAGAGAGAGAAGTTAGAAACAGAGTAGCAGCAAAAAGAAAGATGAGACTGGACTACCTTGGTGCTTTTTGGAATTCTTATGGTATTTTTTTTTTTGTGAGATTTTTGCTGTACATCATGCAGCCTATACCTCATGGAAGTCAAAACCACAGTGCCATTGTTAATGCAGTGTACGAACTCACCTTCACTGCAATCATCACCAAAGCTCAAAGCCACCCCAGCAGAAGTCCGATCAAGTCCTGTATTTATACTGTATTAAGCCTTATATTTATACTGTTCCTGTTCTTGCATAAACCTCCGAAGGAATTCAAAGGTCCAAGGCAAGTCCTGGATGAATTTTACTATTATGTGAGAACCTAAATTCTGGGAATCCATGAATTTTAAATAGTACCTCATTATTAAGCTACAGATTTGTGGCATATCTGCACAGGGCCAAATGTCTCTGTTCTCTAACTTAAATACTCCCAGCATCTTTTAAGGAAATTGTCATGTGATTTCAAAAAAACTCTGCAGTTCAAAACACACTAAAAAAACCAAATAAAAATGCTTGTTAAAGGATTTACCCAAAGAGTTTAGATTATATCTTTTGCTAACATTGGAACAAAATTCAACCACCTCCTCTCATTATCATTGATAGACTGATGGATGTGTAGGGGAGCCTTTGAATGCTCTTTTGTATCTTTAAATTATGTCTTTGGCATTTCTAAATCACTTATGTAATTCAATTTTACTGACATGAATTTTCATGAAAAGAAATTTGCAGTTGTCTGGTAAGTGGCAGGGAGACAAATTTTTAAATTTGCACATGGAAGTAATCACATCAAAGGCACCTACATGTTCACCTAATAAGAGAGCAAAATCAGCCCACTGCAAATGGTTAGACCCATCATAGGTATGCAACACAGTGTGCACAGTGAATATTTACAGACTACTGACATTCATCCATGTAGCTCTTTAAAAAGTTCTACCAATACCACCTCAGGTAACCACTTAGTGAAAACTCAAAGAAAACTCTGAATGGTCTGTGACTGGTACAAGAACTTAAATTCAGCTGGTTTAAGCAGCTTCGCTTTTCAGGATGTCAGTCTCCAAAAGCAGAGCACAGCCCTGTCACTATAGAGGAACAATGCACAGGGGACATGGCCAATGGACGAGACATCGGGTTTATGCCCTTGGTTTGTTTCTTCTTAACATTTAAGGAATTCTTGGAACATATTTTCTTTTTATTGCTTTAGAGCTCCAGCTCTTACCTTATGCAAAATACAGAAAGAAAAAGTGAAAGAAAAAAATGGATAAGAGTTAAAGTCTAGCCATTTAAAAACACCAAGTGTTGTACTTTTTTTCTTTTTTTTTTTAACTGTTTATTGTTTGCACTTGCTCACATTTTACTGCAGTGATGTATTACAGCAAGGCAATGTTTATTTAATGCTACCCCTCTGGTTAACATCTAGGGACTCACAATATTACATCTTGCTAGACAGACTCCAAAAAAACCAACATCAACGACAACTCCAGCAACAACGGAAAAAAACAGCTATGAGTCTTCTGGTAATTCTAAGGTGAAATCAGGCAGAAATGAAGGAATAGAGAGGAAAAAGGACAAACGTGAGAGGACAAGCCCCATACAATTACTATAGATTGCTTCGCACATCTCCTGTATCTCCAATATTGTTTGACACCTAGAGTGGCACAGAAGCCCATAATTAACATGACTTCTGTGTGAAGTCTGCCTCACTGATTTTGCACACATACATATATCAGATAATTAGATTTTTAGTTCACATACATTGTGCCAGATTTTTTTTTAATTATGTGATTTACAGCTGCAGACACAGTGAGTTTGGGTTTGTAAAAGATGACTTATACCAGACCACGGCATTAGGTATTTTATAGAAAATTACAGAAAGAGGAAGGCTCCTAAAATATTAAAAGCACCTATTTTTAGAGCTCCTGTGTTGCTGTCCTGTGTTTCTTTATATTCCTGATTTCTCCATTGCTGAGTCAGGGTGTTTTGTCCCATTGGGTTTTATCATTTTCCTCTGAGAAACGCTGAGAAACTTTCTTCATCGTGTAGGCCTTGCTGCTGGCTTTCGACATGTTAAATGAAAATTGCAAATGCCACCATAGTCAGATGCCAAGGTCAGCATTTTCTCTATCTACCTGGGGAGATAAACTACTCTTAATTTTATTTTTGTTTTCCCCACATGTTTCCTAACAACTTGAAGCACTACTTGAAAAGTTATCCACATGGTTTAAACTGTTTTTTTAAATTAATCTACCACCTCAAGTCCACATGTGTAAAAATGTACAAAGGGCATTTTCAAAGCAATGAAAGTGGTATGTTTAGATCCCTTTATTGCTGAAGGTCTAATATCTTTTGTTTTCAAAGCAAGTTATCACTAGCACAAATTGTGCTGTGCACCATTAGCCCTTGTTTTCAGTATAATACTGTTGATTCCTGTTCTGATACAATGAATCTCTCATTGTATGTATTCACCTGTAGACCTAGGAGTGTATATTGGACAAGTTAGGGGTCTTAGATGTAGGATCATTTATTTACCCAGGACAGAGTACCAGAAGTAGGAATTTCTCATGTCCTCTTTCTCTATAGTTTTGAAAACACCTGTTTCTTCATGAGGCCTTCATTTCCCCCTCTCCCTAAGAAAGAAGCTGAATACAGATACCCTCTTGATTCTCCTATGCTGAGCATAAGAGTTTCAGTGACAGCTTAATCTCAAGCCACGGCACATTTTCCTCATTCCCGTGACAGCAGCAAAGATCTTACTCTAGGAGAGAGGAGTGGTTAGTGCAGATCACCGGCCGCCAGTAGACATGGACCCCTGACCCACAGCTTGTCCCTGCTTTCCCTTTGGATGTTTTCCGTGTTAAAAGAGGAGGCCAATTAAGCACCCACTTAAGGACTTACACCGGGATGTGTGGCTGGAAAGCCCTGCTACCAAGGAACAGAGAGTATTATTTGCAAGAAGAAAAATTACAAACATGAAAAATATATAAAATGGTATTCCATGTTTTTCTTCCGTAATAAAACTCCTTGGAAACAAGCCAGTCTTTAGCTACCCAGGGTATTCTGTGGTATTAAAAGGTAATAAGGTTGAAATACTTCATTTGCAATTACAAAACACACTCTTCCACAGTATGGTAGTGCTGTGTCCTCATTAAAAGAACTGCAAGCAGCAGTTCATGACACTAGAAGAGGTGGAACTTTGGCCTATTAAATCCAACTGCAGAGAAGACTATTTTATTCTAGAAAAATAAAAAGATCTTAGCAGTAACTTTAGTAAGCTAAGGTCTACTCTGCAAAAATGCATTTAAAAATGTATGCCAAAATTAATCTGGGTCCATAAGATCTTTCTGCTGTCTAAGACCACGATTTTAGACACAAGGAAATAAGAAATTGCAATGCTGCAGTAGCTGTGTGTCCTCATTATATTGAAATAAAATGTTATTTGGACCACTCCTGTTCCACTAGAGTGTTGTGTGTAAGAAAGTGTTTATGCTGATACAAACAAATAGTCCAACATTGCCTTTCATGAAATTACAGTAGCTGATTTCATCCATTGCTACACATGGCAGAGAGAGATAACTAATTAACAGAGAATTCCCTATGAAAACATAATTCTAAAACATTTTGGCTTCACCTTTCAGCAGATGGACTGCAAGAGATACTATAGGAAAATGAATCAAGCCAATTGAGTGGTGGGGATTTTTTTCCTTATTTCTTTTTTTTTCCATAACACAGATATTTTTGTCATCATGTTAATAAATCTGAGTAAAATCCTGTAAAACTAATATGTTTAAAATAGTAGTCCATTAAAGTTTGGCTGCAGAGTCCACAGTTGAGCCTGATTTTTCAGAAATGCTGAGCCTCAAGCACTTTCCATTAATTTTCTTTCAGGGAAGGAGCCACATAGAGTGCAAATGGTGGGTGGATCTGCCACCACTTAGGCATCTGGAGAAGAAGGCAAGCGAGAGAGCTCATTTAGGCCAACTGGTCATATATCCAAATATTTTCAGCCAAAATCTTCAGTGATGAAAATAATTCTTTGTTTCTGCAACACCTTTTATTTCCTATATTAAATGGACAACTAATTGCTCAGACATGTCAGCAGAAATCAAGAGAGGTGCACTCTATCCCCCTGGGAATGCCCCTGCCTCTGAACAGACAGCCCAGGTATTATTTGCCACGCTCAACTGTCCTTTGGAAGTAGCCTGTCCTGCCAGGAAGTGGAGAGATGTGCTCTCCACAGCCACAACTCCACTGGATGGGGGCCCCACCTCTTCAGCAAACAATGAAAGACTCATGGGAAGGTGAGTGTAACATAGAGCCAGGTGCCCTTATTCCGTTTTCCCCTAAAATAAAAAGCTGAACAGTCACCTCATACTTACTCTTGCATCCAGCAGAGCTCTTTTTTGCAGTTAAGAAGAGTAAGATGGGAAATCTGGAACTACAATTGTTTCCCATACACTTCTACCCATGGTCTGTGGTAGCCGGTGAACATACCTTCATGTTAAGGCGACCAAAAGGCTTTTCCCAGGTTGCATGGCTCTGTTAAATTAATTCATTCCAGCTCGAATTCCCCGGTTGGCTGCTGGCCTTGGCCGCTCGTCACTCCTCCGGGGCTCTCCCATTGGTCCCCGCTCCCTGATCCCGCCTTTCCCCAGCCCCGGGGAAAGACCTTGAGTCAGTCAGCGTTCTGGCATTTTCCTGTGCGCCCTTCGACAGTGAAGGTGCAATAAATTCTTCTGTCGGAATGCAAGCAAATACCCTACCTGACTCTTTTGTGACTGACTTAATACTGAACTTGCCCAGCCATCTGAGGGAGCACGCAGGACCCCATGGAGCCAGGCAGGAACGGTATTAAATGGCACCCGAGTGTGGGGCGTCCCCGGAGAGCATCTCCAGCACAGCTTCGTCGCTGGAATGAAAAGTCGTCTCTCTTGCAGCCATTACCCCAAAGAAATCTCTAAGTTTTATCAGAAGATCTCTGCAGGGGAGACCGGCAACCTTCTCTGAAGAAGAGAAGATCGGTCTAAGTCAGTGGACCGCCCCTGAGACTTTTATTTGACCCTCTAAAAGGTAATATGGGTCACCTTTGCATCCTTTTCTGTTAATTTCCTTTTGTCTTGAGGGTTGGGAAGACAGAGATCCCACGGAGCCAGGCAGAAACGGTATTAATGCTTGTCTGGAGAAAAGTTACAGAGCAAAGCTAAGGGATACCCATGTGCGTGGTACTTACTCCAGGGGTATGGTCAATAGAACTGATGTCTTTGGGACAAGCAAGACACTGGCAAACACTAATCCTGAATGGATGAATTCAGAGAGTGCCTGTGATTTTAAGAAGATAACTCTGCCCTCTGTGACCAGTTCCAAATGATCTTAGAGTATCTCACATCTTCCGTGAACTTGTTCCTGTTGTCTGCTACAGGAGATCTCTATAAACATAGATCCCCTTTACAAGCCTACAACTAGTCTGCTGCAACTTGGTGAAGACCCATCGACTCCTCACCACTTCTGCAGGCTCTTGTCACTTCTAAGTCGGTGTGGGTTGTGGAGTCCTCCAGGTCATCCTCTTTAAGCTCACAAGGCACATCCCATGAAAATGTCACAGGCAGCACCATTTGGCAAGCATAAGCAAGACCCTTTTAAACAAGCTGCAGAGAGGTGACAAGAGGACTCAGGGATTCTAAAATCTGCATGAGGCCACCTTATACTTGCAAGACATTCTTACTGAAATTTGTTTCAATTACAGAATCTATTGAATTTAAATCAGAGATGTTTGTCTTTAGGATTATCGGTAAGAAGTAAAAGCATTCAGTAATATTAAATATGCAAAAAAATATAGTCTCAGGATTGTAAATGCAGTGGTTATTTGGCAAACCTTGAGAAGGAAATGCCTCACCAAACAAGAACTTTAATTGTCAATGGCAACTATATTTTATCCTACTGCGACCCCGCATAGAGATATTCTGATGTCAAATGGGTTTTTTGAAGGCATACTGAATATTTTTCCTCTTTTTTTCCAGCACGGGAAAGGGAAAGGTGAATAAGTGAATGCTGTAAATGTATTTTTAAAATTTAATATATTTCACCTTTTATTTTTGTCTCAATTTCAAGCAGATTCTGAATTACCAGGATTTTCAAAAACATGGGTTTTTGACACTTACGGCATCAGTCACATTCCCTACAAATAGATAATCTTATCTATAGCTCAAGTTTAACACAATTTTTCACAGTTGGTATGAAGTATGCCTCTGTGTGTGGTGGAGGAAATTATTACAAATGTGCTACATGGACACTAAGGAGAAAATTCAAGAGAAAACATTGCTGTGTATTTTTTCTGATTTGAAGATGTGGCATGTCCAACCTAAATATTTTATGTCATATATTATACTGAGATTCACCCTTTTGTGTGGCTGCATTGAGTCACTTTGAGCAGAAAAGAAGCACTACAACATACTGGTCCATGAAACGGAATTTGGATTAATTTTGCAGGATGATGCGAAATAACTGCTGTCTCCACTAGTGTGCTTCATCCCTCACTCCACCAGTTTGTCTGGCTTTTTTTAGTTTGCCATCCTCCTTATTCAACCTCCAACCTCCTTTTGGGCACCAAAACCTTCACTATCCCAGTCTTTTTCTACCCCGTTTGTTGATTTATTCAGATGCAGCCCGATACCCCATTTGCTGGTTTAATCACATGTAGTATATGCTTGCTGGCTATAAATATTTATACGTGGCTTTGACTGTTTTAAAATATTTTGTTTCAGGGGAAGTTTATTCTTCTGCAGGTACTGCTGCACAGTAACTCTTTCAGAGATGCCCGGGAAGACTTGTTCTTGAGGTCAACTCGCTTCCACGATTCACAATGGAAATGGTTTGATAAAGCTTGTTTTCTGCAGTGATGGAGAGAGCTGCTGTAAGAAGTCATGATGTTGAATGGTGCTGTCTTTGTCAGTCACACTATGACTTACACAGGTCAAAACAATCACATAACTGGAGGCAACCTCAAGTTCACTGATAACAATGGGATTTGTAAACATTTTGAAAGTGTTTATAGAGAAAAGCAGAGGATGGGGTCGTTAATATCTAAAGTGTGTGCATGTATCTTCAATTTTGAGCATCATATGCAATTTCAGAGAGTTTTAACTAGATGGACACAGAAAGCATCTTTGTAGCTTTCTGATTAAAGGAGACATAGTGTAAGTGCTCGTTTTCTTACTGTACTGATGCCTTTTCACTGGTCCTAAAATCATGAGCCAGACACAGTTAGATAAAAAGGGGTTACCTTTATAAGAATCCTCAGGTGCACAATTTGCCAGGTGGAAAACGCTGCAAATGCACATGTAGCATAACACATACACAAATTTTATATGTTTAGCACATTGGCATATCTGACAAAAGTCCCCAGTTAGAGACATGAGTGCTGAGGTAATCCCACCCTGGTTCAACTCTCTTTGAATTCCCCCCCTTTAGACAGGAACTAAACTTTGCTTATGAAAATGTGTCTCAGACAGCTAGTTTCAACCTTGGCTTCCCCGAGAATCTAACCTTGGACCCCCAGCTTGGAGCCACTGGGGAATTTATTTTGTCTTTCTGTCTAATAGAGTAGGTGAAATGCTAGCTACAAATACTGTGATAGGCTACAGAGCTACAAATATATGTGTAAAGAACATAGAGAATATATAAAAGGAAAAAGGCAAAAATCAATTTGGCATCAGTACCCATTTTTATTAGTTTTAACAGTTCTATATATGTGTGCTTTCACACACATAGGGGAGACTCCTCTGTAGCAGCACGTCTGTGTTACACCCCATTGCACCCTGTCCCTGCTTCCATGCACAACACCCCTGTGAGCCCAGGTTAGCCCTGGGGGTAGTGTCAGGGCAAAAACAGATCTGGCAGCAGCTCTCAGGTTTGAGGGCTAAATAGCCACGTACATGTGTACACAGGTTTTGTCTCCCATATTGTTTGGCGGGAAGAAGACTGTACCTTTAGATGGAGAATTTCAGCAGGACAAGACTTTCTTCCCAACTTTTATATCACTCTTGTGAGCTTTACCTGCTTGATAATCTGCACATGTGTTTACTTGTTAAACAGTTCTCTAGAACTGAGCTTACATAAATAACAGATGATATGGCAAGCACGTGATTATATTTTAAAAGCTTAGAAATAAAAATGTCATGGAAGAGGAAGCACCTTTTACTGTTTTTAGATTCTCTTCCCCAGCTGTAACTGAAAAGGGGAGCTTTCTGAGTTTCTTTTTACGTACATTTTCTTCTCTTCTCTGTTCAAGAAGTAGCTTTCTGAAAGTTAGGGTCCTGCTCATTGGGCTTTGACACGTCTGGCCATGGACTGTGGGAGGTCAGATTTTATGAACCATTGCAAGTATTTCTGCATTCTAAACTCAGAAAACTGCAGGTGCTTGTAAAGTTGTGTTGAGGAAGAAGCTGAGAAGACCCAAATCAGTCTTTAGCCTTCCAGAGTCACCTGTGCAGCACTGTTTCAAAGCTCACACTGAAGTCCAGGGCATCTGTGGCATCTAAGGGTTTAAGAAATGCATTTCTTAGTGAGCTGATTGCAACTAGGTATAATAAGATTCTTCCAAATACTGTTTCAAAGGAAAGTAATATCCAAGCTCACCATAAGGAAAAGAAACTTGCTTAAAGGTTAGGTGTCCTTAATACATCCTGCAACCAACATCATTATTGAGATCTCATCTTTTTTCTTCATTTATCCAGAACTGGGTGTTGGGCCCAAGCACAGCATAGGTTCACAATTTCAGTGCTCACCAATTTGCCTTTGGGTAAAATTGGTAATCTGTCTCATTTCCTATTTACATGGAGATTTTTGGGGTCTGTTCTGTCCTCTGGGAATTAGACGGATTTGTTATTTGGTCTTCCAGAAATACAGGTCCAGTGAGAGTATGTACATTATTTTTTTACAGGAAAAGGGGCATATATGAAGTATAAAACATGGAATGGTGGTGGGGAAGGGAGTGGAAGGACTATGAAGTGAAAAGAGGCAGGAACACTATGTGAGAGGATAAAACCTCTAATGAAATCTGGAGGAAGGCAAACCAAGTTGAACTCTACAGCAATACAGCTTGGGATGCTGAAATATCCACAGCAGACCAGGGTAGATTGGCCCAGCACAGCCTGTCTCCACAGGACGGGTGTCCTGCAACAGGTCTTGAGTGGGGTGAATCTGCCACTTAGAAAACATTCAGACTCAGAGCTTCAGCCCTCTAGTGCCCTCACCTCCATGATCATTAAATTCCCTGTTCATTCCAAATTAGGACTGCTACCCACTGTCATCCTCCAGCACTAATAATGTGGAGGCATGGAACAGTTCAGTGCTTTGACCAAAGAGTGACATCAAACAGATACTAGATTGAGATGTGTGGTGTACATGGCACTGTCTTCAGCCCATCAAAGAACAGACTATGGGAAGCTAGTTCCCATGCTCACCAACAGGGGCATTTTATTATTTGATAGCAGTTCCACCCCAAGCCCTGTGCTAATGGCTCTGGAATCCAAACACAAATGCTGTATTGAAGGGAGATGAATTTATTTTGACCTTTACTGAAAATGTGCTGTGAAACAAAGCACTTAAGCATTTAGAGCCTGTTAGATCTTCACATTATACACGTCCGTGTTGATGGGGAGGGTGCTGACCAACCGAAGTTACAATCGAGAGCTGGAGTGTGTAAAACTCTTCAGGGGAATATATTACATCCCCAGTTCAGCCTGTGCATCTTGTCTCAGCCTGTGCAGCCCGGGGTCTGGAAATCAGGAGCAAAGGAGATCCCTAGCTAGGGAGAGGGAAGAAAGCCATCCATAGGGTGACCTTCGGGACCTTCTTAAAAGTTGGCCAGAAGGAAAACGGGATAAAAAAGCAGTGGAAAGGACATGTCCCAACTGTATCACCCAGTGTACTGCCTCTCTCCGGCAGTAGCCCAGGAAGCCAATACAGGTAGGAGGCCCCACCGCCACCCCCACCTGCTAGCAGGGCCGTTTCTCTCCTCCCTTCAGCCACTAACTCCTCCTTCGCGGCGCTCATCTGGCCGGCACCGCCAGGAGAGAGCAGGGTTGCTCCGGGTCCCGCCGCCCCGCGCACAGCCGGACCCAGCTCCGGCTCCGGGTGAGCAGCCGTTCCCCTGCCTCTATTCCCGTGTCAGAGAGTTGAGATGTTAACTACAGCAAAACGCGAGGCTTAAAGTCCCTGATGCATGATGAATGGGTGCTGGGCCAGCATCTTAAAATCTATGCTTTTGCTTCTCCTTAAACACTTTAAATTGACAGCGCAATAGATCAAACACTTTTACTGAAAGGAGAAGCTTTGGCAATTTAATTTAACCAAGTGCACACTTATCAGTATCCCAGTCCCGTGTCCGTTCCGTCCCGTCCGCCGTCCCCCCCGCCGCTTCCCCACGCGATTTCCCCTTCCTCGGGTGAGCAGGGACCGGGAGGGGGTGACAGCACGGCCTCGGGGGCTCGTTGGAGACCGCGGCTGCCGGCTCCTGCCGGCCAACCGGCCGGCATCTCTCCCTCCCTCCATCCCTCCCTCCCCTTTCCCCTTCCTTCCCTCCCCCCCCCCGCCTCTCCTCCGGGTGGAGAAGTTGGCGCTCTGCCCATTCAGGCATTCAGCGTCAGCTCCTCAGGGATCAGCAAGCAAAGTCACAGTCTGCACAAACAGAGCTTTCAAATTCATAAAATTCATAGGATTTTTCACAAATGAATGAACACAATTTTCTACCAATTTCCTCATTATGCAAATATGCAAAATATCAAATTTAGGCCAATTAGGGTCCTCCACAGTCCCAAATTCACCCGTTTAAGCCATAATTGCAGAAACTATCAAATAATTACGGTCGCTAATTGGAAATATTTGTGACAGATACAACAAATTCTTGCGCAAATTACATTTCATTCTAGGAACCACTGCGCGCCACTGAAATTTTATCGAAGTCTAATTTAACTTACATAATGAGTTGAATTGAGTACTTGTTATCAAATTTGAGCAATTCATAGCCCCGTAATGTGGAATGATCAAATAAATTAAAAGGGAATTTATTCAATATTTTGTTGCGATCCTTTTTTTCGAAACCATTGCTATTTTGTAGGGAATTTCCTTCTGCTCTGGCTGCCCGAGGTGGGTGACATGTGTCATAAAAACCCCAGCAGCAGCCGGAGAAGCAGCAGCAGCCAAGTGTCCTGAGAGCTGACAGAAGATAAAGGGCAACATTTCCAGTTATAGCTTCTTCCCCCGCACCATCACTCTTCCTGCAGATGGAGGGAGAGGGATCGTAAAATGCACGCTCTTACTTTGAAAAATACCTTCGGATCCTACATCATTTCATTTTTCCTTTTTTTTTTTTTTTTTTTTTAAATAATGCTTCCGGGTGACAGAGGAGCAGAAGGGTGAGCATGTCGCGGCCCGGCTGTGCCAACGGGAGCCACTCGCCGGGCGAGCTCGGGGCCCTCCCCGAAAGGCTGCGGTCCCTGGGCACCAGGCTATGCCCCCCACCCCCATCCAGCTCGGCGTGGAGAGCGGGCTGTGCCTCTCGGGAAGGCCTGTCCCCCTGCTTCCCCGCCACGTGTGTGCCCAGGAGCACGCGTGGGTGCCGGGCTGCCCGCTCCGCCGTCCGGGCCGGCCGCAGAGCGCAGTCCCCGTGCGTGGCGGTGTGGGCACGTCGCTTTGTGTGTAGCCGGAGGCTCTACAGCCGCTCCTGGCAGCTCCGGGAGGGGGGCTCCGGGTGAAAGGACCGCGTAAAATGCAAACTAATGCTATGCATTTGTACACAATAACTGGGTATAACAGATAATTATTAAATACATACTTTGGGCTCGTGCGTAAGACAATATATACAACCTATATTTATATCTATACCCCTTGAGTTACCCTCCAAGAAGAAGGTCAGTTCCCTGGACATGAACATTTATTTTTCTTTCTCACAGCATACACACACACGCACACATTTTTTAACTGCCTGTGGCCTCGTTGGCGGATTATAAATGTCTCCTTCTCGCTGTGATTTGTTTAATCCGTGGAAATGGTGCTGGTCCTATGTAAACAAGCCAAGTGCGGAATGAAGGCAGTCACCCATGCGTGGCCAGCCTGCCTATTTGTCAGAAAACCTTCATAAATACTGAGCCGGGGCTGGGCAAGGATGTGATGTCTCCATTTTTGCCAGGAAAGGGCACGGGGAAGACAAAGCGAAGCAGAGCGCCGTGTAACCTTTCAGGGAGAGCGAGCGCGGTGCTCCCGCCCGCCGGGGCCAGGGCCGGGGCCGGGGCCGGTCCTGCCTCGCCGCCGCCGCCCGCCCCGGGGATGGTGAACCGGCGCTCGGGAGGCAGTGCAATAATACCCGTATAGAATGCAAGCGTCCAGCATATTCACGCGTGCAAAATCACACACCAAGCCCAGGGCGCCGAGCGGTTGTCGTTCAGGTTTTTCATTTCATTTTGGTTGTTTGGGGGATTTTTGGGGGGTTGGTTTTGTTTGGTTGGTTTGTTGGGCTTTTTTTCAATTATAGGCTGAGTGAGGGTGGAAAAGTGATATCCTCTTCGTGTCCTTTGCTCCAGCTCCTACTGTCGTTTTACTCCCAACAGACCTGTGAGGATCAGCTTTTTTTTTTTTACTTTTTTTTTCTTATTTTTTGAGGGAAGTGTATTTCTTTCTGTTAACACTTATTAATCTAAAATGTCACTGTGATTGAAGAAAATCTTAATTGTTCTCAAAGACTGCCTTACTGCGTCATTACAAGAACTTATTGTGTCCACTGTGTTATTTATTTATATTTTACTTGAGGAAAAGCGTCTGTGCGCCTAATCAAACACTTTATAACAAAACCAGTAATTACTTCCGGTAATTATCATGCCCCTTATTTAAAAAAAAAAAAAAAAGTGAGAAAATGTCGAGTATTAAAACGTGAAAGCAGCTATTAATCAAACCTTTACACCTTCTTTAACTCAGGCGTGATGGTGGGTGTTATCATAAATCTACTCTGATAGTAACACAAGAATAATGAGTTCAGTAATGATACCGATGATGATGATAATGATTTTAACCAACAAAGAATGGTGTAGATTTATTGCTAATAATGTGGTACAGGAACCTCTTCATTAAAATTACCTATATGTACTCCTCACTGTTGAAAAGGAGATTACAAAGAGTAGTTTTGCGCATTACCACAGCCCCACGCAGCCGCCGGAGAGAGGCTGCGGGCAGCGCCCGAGGCCCTGACCCCGCGCCCGGCCGTGCCGCCGGGGGACGCGGGGGCTGGGTGCCCCTGCTCAGCCGAGCGGGGGGTCGGTGGCTGGGGCGGGGGGAGCTCACCGGGAGGAAGGGCTCCCATCTCCCCCCGGCCAGGCCAGGCCACGCCATCGCGGGGTGAGGCGAGGACAGGAACCGCTCCGAAACCGGCATTTCTTGGTGGTTGCCAGCTCCGGGGCGGGCTGCGAGTGACCTTCCCCAGTCACGAGTGGAAGAGCCGGCCAGGGGTTTGCTGGAGGAACAGCTGCCCCCGCCCGTGCCTCCTGCTAGCACCCGGTCCCACACCACGGTTCCCGGCTCCGCTCCCGTAACTGCGCGGAGTAAACCCCGTCCCGCGAGCCCTCCTTCCGCCGGGCCGCGGTGCGTACGGGCCGACTTTTTAACACTCCTCCGGCTCTCCTAAAAACTCCTGACCCCCATCCCTCGGAAGGCAAGCCGCCGCTCTATGTGTTATCTCTTGCCTCTAATCTGTTTGCAACAAGGAATTTTCAATGTTAAAAATGCTAATAAAATTGATTCAGGTAAGATGCGCTTAATAAAATAGTGACATAATTACACTTTGTACATAATAATACATCTGTAGTATTATAACCTTGGCTATGAGTTATGAAATCAGTGTATAGGCCAATTAGCTACATAGGGTTTTTTTAACTAAGACACTATAAACACTGGTTTTAAATGTCCTAATTAGTTACTTGCTCATTAATTAACTTTCTGATTAATTGTGTAGCAATCTAATTTGCAGATGAGGCACTTAAACAGTGATACCTTGTAACTCTTTCGTCTTTAAAATTCGTAATTAAAATACAGTTTTGCAACCGGTCGGTCCGTCGGTTTGGAGGGAGATGCCCTGCCAGCGGGGAGGCGATTCGGACGACCCCTTTCGAAGTTTGGTCCCCTTGAGTGATGCTGCGGCGCTGTCCC
>VZRS01005657.1:111981-141981 GCA_013398055.1 Ifrita kowaldi | reverse complement strand
TTCCTCGTATAAAACAACCCCGGAAACAGAAACAAGATGCAAGAGGTCCTCTGATTTATCATTTCAGTACTGGAAATGTTGATTGAAAGAACAGTCAATTTCCTCTCTCTGTTATTGTGCCAGCACACTTGGACTGTTCATAATACCTGTAGAGCAGGTGTTGTGAAAATAAATCTATGGTCACTGGGGTCCAGCCACTCCTGCCTGTCACCTGTGTACTCCCAGACCGGTACACTCTCCATTTGTATACACATGCATGCTACCCTTCCTTGTCCTTTTCTAATATGACATTGCATATTTGCTTTGAGCTGACACCATCCAGAAGATCTCTTCTGAGGCATGCCTTGCTGTAATTGCACAAGGAGGTTTCCAGAGAAAAAGGTTGTTGGATCTTGGTATGATTTCCCTTCTTTGAGAGCTGAAAAGGGGATGTTATGCCAAGCCCCGAGCACTTTGCAAGGGAAGAGATGAATAAATCTTCTGGCTTAATTCATTTCTGTGTCACCTCCTTCAGCATTATTGATTGGTCAGGAGTAAAACTGACCAAAAGGGGATGAGGGTGGGAGGGAAAGACTTTTAAAATGTGACTTAATCTTCTCAAGCTGCTTGGACGCTTTTTATTCCTTAGGTCACTTAGAAGGTTGCTGTAACTTTCCCTTCACTTCTGTTCCTTCAGCTGTACCCTGACTGCCTCTTCCTTCTTATAATGAACCTGAGCTGTTCCTTCATCCTCAAGGTCCTTTAAAACCTATTGTTATCTTAGCTCTCATCTTTGCATTGAGACATGGATATTTCCCTGAATAGCCACTGGTGCCAGTTTTCATTAGTCACTTCTTAGTTTTTAAAGGAAGCATCTCTGTGCTCACTTGGGCTTCCCAGTGCACCCAAGTCATTCGCAAAACGTACTCCAACCCTCCCCAATCCCTTCAATCTCTCCCTACCATCAGGAAAACACTGTTAAGGAGTTGGACATGCCACCCCAGAAAGATGCCAGTAGGTCTTCTTGATTCCCTATATTACCTTGGCTCCATCTGTGTGGAGTTGTTGTCCCATGCTGTACTCCTGAAGTCTGTGCTTTGGGCCGGAGGCCTCATCCTTGATTCTGCTCGTATGGAGCTGAGCACAGCACTGTGCCTTATGCCAGGGGCATTTAGGCACAGCCATATGTCAGTATTTGATGGAAGAACAGATTTCATACTGTTTTAAAATTAATTTTAAAAGGTGAACTTCCCTTTGGTATAGAATGTTGCTTTCCTCCACCTTTTTTCCAAGAGGTAAAATACATACTCGTGAAGATGACCCACTTCTAACCATATTCTTTCTTGAGGATTACTTTCAATTACTAGGTCTGTGTAATCCTTGGATTACCTTGCCACTAATCCATCCCATTGTTAAGAATCAGCAGTTTTACACCTATATTGATCTCTGGAGCTGACTTGGCTTCAATAGGAGCGAGGCGCTTGCATGTAAAAGCAGACTTCACCTCCTTTAGAGACTTACTATCCCAATACAATAGCAAACACAAAAGCTACTTAAGAGGATCATGTAACAAAAGAGGGGTTTTTTTACAGATCAACATAAATTACAACTTTCTTTAGTTGTTCAGAACTGGTTTAATACAATATCGGAATAAATTCTATACATTCAACGCTGGCCTCACACAGAGAAGGATCAAGCCATTATTTTCATGTTTCAGGTCTTTTACAATTTTCTTTTTACTAAAAAAGTCAGAAATCTGACTGGCCTTGCTCTGCAGTGTTAAGTTAAAGGCTTCAAAATATTTCAGAGAATTTTGGCTTGAATACAGAAATCACTGGTCCGGCATGAAACCTGCTCTATCTGTGGTTCCATCAAGGCTGGGATTTTCACTAAATTTAGCTGTTGGTTAGTATTCTTGAATATAACATATTCTTAGGCTAGGTTGCATTATTGGGTTTTGGTTTTGTTTTTGGTTTTGTTTTTATGCAAAACTTTCAGTGAAATATGTTAAAGGGAAATTATTTCAAGTAGGTGATCGCAACCTAAAAAGTAAGTCAGATCTGAAACTGAGCAAATATTTTGTTCTCAAACACAGTCATTACGCAGATCTTTGAATAGATTTCCCTCATGCTTGCTTTAGCCATAGTTTTTTTCCTATACCTGTTTTTTCCTATATTTATTTCATCAAATTCTATGAATTGCTGTCATGCACTGAATTCATTTCCCCCTGAAGAGACACCTAGTTGCATCTCTTCATCCGGCTGAACTAAACCCAATGTATTTAATAAAAACAAAGAGAAGTTAATCTCAATTTTTATTCTGTAGCATTGTTTAGGTTAAATTAAGACTAGATCTTAGGCTGGTGTTTTTTATAGACTTTTTTTTTGTAATCTTTGTTATGGATATGATGAACTCCGTATATCCAGAGCCTGACTTTTCAGTTCCATTTTAAGTGTCTGTGAGATTAGAATTAGGTACACGGCATGTGCAAAATTGCTAGTTAGTGCAATACATGACACAGCTGAAGTAATAAGAGGAAACAAGAAACAAATACACTTTTCAACTATTCTGATGTGGAATATAGTATTTAGAATAAAAGACACACTTTAAATTGTATCTTACAGTGATGCATTTATTTTGTCTTTAGCTCCTTTGGTTCTGCCAATGAGCTCACTCCTGAATGAAGAAAATCTCTGGACATAAATGAAAGGCTTTTAGATTTGCACTAATAAAACCAAGATCATAATCCAACACTAACTTCAAGTTACCTAATTTAAAACTGTATCATTACAATATTTTAATTAATTCAGTAGAAGTGGACTCGTCTTTTACAGTGTTAGTTGGAAAAATTAGACCTTCTAGATTTGTTTTTTGAATCTTTCTGAACTTCAAAAGAAACACAGATTCTGTCCACTGCCTGCAGACAGGCAATCAATCAGTGAGCATGCTTTCAGTTCCAGCTCAGCTCCTACTTACAATGAGTAGAAACCTGTTACGATAACCTCAGCCACCACTATACAAATAGAACAAAGCTATTTGGGACCAGTGAAAACTAAAAACCCAACCAACAAAGAGAAAAAATATCTCCACCACACAAGAACAACAAACCAGTTAACTGAATACAATTCCACTGGCCACCAATACGCACTAACTGTTCTTCAACATAACTATACCTGTCTTTGTAAGACTCCAACAAGTTTTTTTTCCTTTAATACTTTGTATTATTCCATGAGAGGAAGCACACTTTTTTCTTGACATTTTCCAGTAATATTCCACAGCATATTTTACCAGAATCTGACATTCTAACAAAAGCTCAAATACATTTATTAGGATTATTTTTGTCCCTGTATCTTTTATTTGCTGAAGCTACCTTCTTATTCATAATCTTCCTGATGTGCTTTGTCCAGATTATTTGATTAGGTCTTTGCAGACGTAGAAAATAGTAATAGTACCTGTAACAGTAATTTGGGGGTTGGTAAATTCCTGTGATGAGGTGGAGGGTGGAGTTTTTAATGAAACTAATATTTACCTTTTCCACATTTTACCTTAAAACCACTGCAATTTTATTTAAAAGATAAATAAAAATATAAGTAGATGTAATAAAACTTACTGTCTATGAACAAAGTTATAAAATAAAGGGTTTTTACTATATATCTGGTTTAATTAATGCTGGGATCTATACATAATTCCTGATGAAAGTCTTTCATGTCCAGGATGTGTAGTATACTAACATGAAGAGATACAGTGAACAACAGCGAACATCAAATGTTTAGAGAGATTTCGCACTGCATAAAATGTGACAGACATTCAGTGGAAAGCATATCCCTCAAAACCAGAAATCTGCACTGGCATCATGTTATTTGTATGTAAAATATGAAGAATGTCGGGTTTCTGAAAGCTGGAGAAGAGCATTGTTCACTAGTTAATGTGGCATACCACAAAATCCATGCAAATGCTTCTCTTTTGCTTGCATATAAGCTGGCCGAAAATATTTTTTCCACTACCACGAAGACTTTTGAAAGCATCTGAATTGTCAATGGCTCATCAGGTATAACTTCAGATATGAAGCTCCAAATTCTGATTTTCCCTTGCTTTGATGTAAGTCCACTAAAACCATCATGATAGAAATCGTGGTGTGACTAACTAGCAAAAGTCCAAAGCCTCCCTTCCTGCCTGCGCAGATGTGATATCTTTTGGGAGAAGCCTGTCTGTCTGCATGCACCTTGTGTTCCTTTCTCTAGTGTCATTCCTACATCTCCAATCTTTCCTTGTATAAGGAGTACACAAGTAAACTTTCCTGAGGAAGACCTTGTGATCAAAACCACATATACTATCAATCCTGTGGCCATTCCTTTAAACTTTTGAGTGGTATGTCAAAAAAATACTGCCAAGTACTCTTGCATAGTAAAATCTCTGCAGATTTCCATGGGACAAAAAACCCTCCAAACAATCTCTATGGAATTTTGTAGATATTGCTTGTCAATGACCTTTGGCACTGCTACTTTTACACATTCAAACCTGGTAATATCATGGTATCATCATCCCAGTTTCTTGAAAACAGAAGTAGCTGTCTTCTAGATCATTCCTCTAATTTTAATTCAAGCTGCAGGGAAGGCTGAAAGAATAAGCACATGTCAAAAGGAAATGTTGTTACCCTATTTCTACAAATGTTCAATTTCTACAGTGTTCAATACAGCTAAACCAAATTGGCTGCAGAGACACATTAGAAAACAGAAATTCATTGTCCAGTGCCAGGTAGAAGTGCATCAAAGAGAGCACTTGGTGGAGTAATCAGCCAGTGCTTTCTGATGTCTTTCCACGTAAAACATCACAAAGGCAGCAGTTTGGGAATAGATCTGCTGTGTTGTCAGTCTGCTGCAATGGAGCTGGGGAAGGAAAGAGTTAGAGAGCTTCTAAGCCTGCCTTTGCTTTAACAAAACTTGCAGTTTTGTTTGGTTGTAAGTTCCCAGATAGTTAGTAATGAATTTATTACCATTTTCAAAAAAAAAAAAAAAAAACCAAACCAGAAATAACAGTGAGAAAGAGGAGTTTATGATACTTATACGTAACTCTAGAAAAACACATTTTAAGGATGTTTCAACTCTGCTTAGGTACATGCATAACTCCATTCACATGAGTATGAAATCACTCTGATTTCTGTAGCTATATACACTCATGTGGGCTATGGTTGAACCTGTGGTAGAGTTCAAGCATGGGAAGATAATTTTTCATTTCAAAAATTACTTGTTTGCTAAATTGAAAGTGTCAGCTACTGTTATTTTTCTTTATTTCAATAACTGTTGTCTTGAATGAAGAGGAGAAAAGAACTGTAAGAAGCTGTTTGCTTACATAATTCAAATAAGGGCAAAAGTGCTGCATTGGTGTGAAATTACAGGCAAAAATATCTCCCTGTGTAGTTCAGAATGCAAGGGCAAGATGCAAGTGCGTGCATGGGCACTGATTTACAGCAAATGAAAATGGTTAAAATCCTTCATTTCATGTAAAAAGAGAGGTTTAGATTTCTCTTGGGAATATTTTCTGCATTGTTATGTGTTCAGCTTCTCCCTACTTAGAGAAACACAATAAATGTGTAATTTTACCATACCAAGTGACTCATTCTGTAGTTCTCAAGTGCAAAATTTCCATTTTTCTGAACAGAGAGAAAGAAGGAGGAGTTTCTGGTGGGAAGTGATATTTACAGGTATCTCAGTGTAATCAAGTGTATATTTGATTTAAGCAAGAATTCTTGCGTAAGTTATAAACACAAGATGTGGAATTTTAGAAATGCCTACAGGGGGTATTTCAGTTACAGCATTTTTGCTTCAGGCTTGTTCTTCATTACAGGCCCTTTATGAAAATTTACCTTGCAAGCTCTGCTCTGCAACTGACCTCACATGAAGGCTGCCCCACCAGTTTTATTTGCATCACACAAGTTCCTGGATACCTACTTCCAATATAAAACCATGCCCTCAGTAATTTCTTTCTGAAACCTGTCACATTTGTGTCACTTAGAAGAGTTTATAATAGCTTTTTCATCGTCCTTTTTCAAAAACAATGGTACTCATGTTACAGGAAGGAATTAGTAGTACCTGTAGCTTTCCATGCCATGTTGTTTAATGCAAAATATAAATTAACCTTGCCTCCTTCTCTTAAGATCCTTTAATTCCTTCTCCTTAGTAATTTACAGGCTATGATATCTGTTTCTTCCAAATACTTGCTCCAAATGAGTTAAGAAACAGATAGACTAGCCTAAACTATTGCTTCGAGGACATTGCTCCATTTTGGGTTTTTTTCATATTAAAGGTACTTATTCAAGGGCAGAGGAAAAATAAACAGCAAAACTGAATCTGTGTAGGAAATACCAATCCCATATTTAATTCTGCAGTGTTGCCAGCTGGTAGATGAATTTTTTTTTCCAGCACAACACATCCATACTTTGAAAATCACCAGCATTCCAGCTTTAAGTGTGTGAGGAGATTTCTATCTGAACAGTTTGTGCACAAAGGTGAATAGATTAACATAGGATAGATAATTTTTAATATGCACTACCAAACTGATGTGCTGTCTCATGTGTGAAGAAGGACTGGTCTGAAGTAGGTAAGAATCATATGAATACAGTCCCTGTATTTCTGGTGTCACAGGATTAAAAAATATATTGGTACCTGAGTGTGAACAGCTCATTAGATTTAAGACATGCAAAAACCATGCTAGAAATGGTATGACATGGCAGGAATGAGGCCTGACAGGATCCACCAGTACTGATGGGAAAAACACGTCTTTGGGCATAAGCTGAAGACACTGACTGAGAGGCCTTTCAACTAGAATCAGTGGAGGAAGAGAATACCAAAAGCATTGCATAGGAAAGCCAAGGGTTGGCATGGCATCATCTGGTAGAGGCAGTGCTAGTGGGGAGCATTTACACTGCTCTTGGGAGCACAGAGAACCCTCAAATGCTTCCACACCAACTCATTCAGTATGAAAAAACCCAAGAATGCCATGCCTCTGATTTACCTGATAAAGTACGGCCAAGTAACTTACTTTTTAATGTTTTGTTGTTTTTTTGTTTTGAGGGTATTTTTGTCATAGTATTATATTCTCATAATCAGGTCAGAATTTCAAAAGCTGAAACTAAATTACTTGAATAAGTTTGTACCTCTCTTTGGGATATTTGCTGCTGTGCATAATGAGATATCACGGATAGGATGGGTGGTGGGATAGGAGAGTAGATGGCAGAATGCCCTTGGATTTTGACATAAATGTAGATACTAGATGTTAGAGCTACTTACTCTAATTAGCAAATAAGCACCAGAATGGCAGAATCCATCTCTAAAGATACACTTCCATGAACAAGCAGGAAAGTGAGAACAGATATTCAGCATAAAACAGTGTTGAAGAACCTGCTTCTGAACTGAACAGGTTTTACGGATGAAAACATCCTAGGCTCACAGGGATGGAATGCTCATTAGAAATTGGCATGCATCTTCTGTTGCTTATTAATCCCAAGGGAATCCAGTCTGTGCACTCCATCACCACCCTGAAATGTGAAGCAAGGCAAGTGGTGATGCTCAGAAAATTTGCTTTGAAAATGCACTCCTGATGCAATTAAAAAACTGCCTTAGGCACTAGGAATTCCAGGCATGAGACAAGACTATCAGTTCATCAGTTATACAAATGTTTGACTTCTGTTTTGCTAGGGATCTGCATTCACTGTTCACTGAGGGCCAGCCGAACCAGATGGAGTGGGATGGGCTCTTCCCTTGCGACTATCTCTTTTGCAGGGATGTGAAGTCTTTCATCTCTATTGCCAGATATAGACTCAGGAGTCAATTAGTGAAAAGCAATTTTAGAACCTCTAGACAGAAATCATGCTCAATACTTCCTTATTTCTGTAATGTAATATGCACTCATTTACCAGCATATTAAAAAAAAAAAAAAAGAAAAGAAAAAAAGGGCAGGCAAAAAATAAGGATTTCTGGTTAAAATTATTGGTGCAACTCTAAAGCATCAGCTCTGTCTAGGATCTGTCCCTTAAACCTTTTTCCCAGATGGGGATTTAAGTAGATGGCTAAGTATTTGACAGATCTCAGTATCAAGATCAATACTGAATTAGAAGACATAGCTAAGCATAACCAGGGGAAAATAATTAACAAAATTAAGGATGGTTTTGCTCTATGGGGAACTATTAAAGTTATCTTTATGGGGTCATGTAAATGTAATAAAAGATTCTGCCTGCACCACAATTTAATTCTATATCAGAAATGGTCCCTGTAGATGTACCAAAAGATTATTTTACTAAAATCGCACGTGTATTCTCTTCCGGGCTAACAAAAAGGGGAACAAAATCTTAAAAGTAGAAAGTTGTGAATTTTGCAAAACACATATCTAAAGTTGTCTGAACTCCATTTGTGTCAATGGTATTTAGTTGGATCAGAGAGCACAGTTCGCACAAATGGTTATCCTACTCTACAAGAAAAGGAGAAAATAATTATATAGCTGTACTTTAGAACAGTACACCTACTTTCCATGATAGAATCTACCAAGCATTTTTTGTATTTTAAGAAAATGGTACAAAATTATCTATTAGAACAATCCCAAATAACACATCTTTGTAAGTCTCTGAATTAATTTTCCTTTAAAAAACAGAATGCAGATGTAATTTTAATTTGCCTTGTAACAAAAAAAAATCAGACTTGAGAGTGTGATGTTTTAATAAATCTTTTGGAGATGTGTGTAGCAAACCTGAATTGTTCATTACTGATTTAAATTCTTCTAACTAAATGCTAGCATGCATCTCTCTAAGGATCTGTTGTTCTTTTTTGCCTCCTCTTTCTCATTAGTGCTTTTCCAGTTACACTAAAAACAATTTAATCTGATCAGAAGTTCTCTTAAAATAATGTCAAACCTTATCCTAACTCAAAACCAAAGCTATCATAAGAGAATGTCAAACTAAATTCATTTTGCTCTGTCAATGCCACATGGATGGTGACCCTCATCCAGGCTCACAGCCTTGCCCATGGTTGAAAGCATCCATTTAAATATGGGGTTTGCTCATTGGTGGAAAGATAATAGCTCTGTATAAGCAGGGAGACCCAAGGACACTTTGTAGGTTCACACCCTGATTGTATGACAAACCACTGCTTTCTCTGTGCTTTCTTTTAATGAAAGCCCAGGATGCAAGTGTAAGGAAGCCACATCATGGTCCTGGAATATACTTCCTTGCATCTGTTGCAGCTCTCTTGTTTAGTTCCTGTTTCCCGAAATTTTTAATCCAGCATGAGAAGAGTGATCTTTGACATTTCATCAAAATGTTCCTCTACCAAGTGTCAGTTCAACATAAAATGTTACGTAATATTTTTCAGCCTGATTCAATAATTTTCATCAGTGGGATCAGTCTCTGGTAGCACAAAGAGCTTCTTTTCTTGAATAAAGTTTTAAAGGGTTGGACATCTAGTTTCTACAGTGAACTGGTGTTGCTCCAAATACTGGTACTTAGCAAGTGCATGTGATTAAAATGGTGATTAAACATACCTCTAGTCACTTTTATTCAGGATTGCTAATGTTCAGCTACCACAATTTGTCTTTTGTTTTTAAGTTAACATTAAACTAGCACTCCTTTCCAATGTTTAAAAACAATTTAAACTAGGAGACAAGCAGTGCAACTATTATGATCATGACCACTACTCTAGGCTAGAGTGCCCTCTCCATAGCGGCATCTGCTTCAGAAGGTAGTAATAATAGGAGGAACATGTGGGCTCGTGTACCCTTGTGAAAATAATTTGTGAATTAACTGGTGGTATCCGAAGACTAGCTTAATCCTCAAAGCTCAAAATTTATGTCTCTTACAAAGCTCTTCCAAAGCTCTTTGGCATCAACACATTGCTTTCAGTTTTTCACAGCAGAAGCTAACTCTTCCTCTGAATTCTGCTTTCACTGATACGCTGTGTCATTGACTGTTTAGCTAATTGCCAGGTGAAAAAATACCTTTCACAATTCTGAATTTGCTGTCTTCTCATTTCTGTGCCCTACAGCACTTGTGTTGTAAGACAGAAAGGGAAGTGTCTTCTACAGGTTATTTGTCATTTTAAATATTTTTATCACATCCTTTTTTTCATAGAAAAGAAATCAAATTCCTTGATCCTTTATTTGCGTGTGAGTTTTTCCATGCCTACAACTATCTGCATTTTCTTCTAATGATTTTCATTCTCCAGGTCTTCTGGGGCTGTTCCAACACTGCCACACTGATCCCATGTCCAGCCTTGAGCTTGAGTCTAATCTACTTCACCTTTCCATTGTTTGGACGTAAGATTGGACTCTGATAATAGCACATGGTAGGATTCAGCTGCAGCCCATTCTACCTTGAGTGCAGTGAAAAGCTTGGCCTGAACACATGCAGACACAGTGGTATTACCTGTGGCTGAGAGAAAAATCAGCTGCTGGGGTCCCTGCTTTGGGCTGTCTTCTGCTCTTTTTTTCTGGTGCAGTACAGACCTACTCTAATTCTGCATATGTGTCTTTCAGATTCAGGAAGCATAACTGAGGACAGCATTCCAGAACAGGCAAAGCATTTATTAAGCCAAAAAATATGATGGCATTTTATTTTCTGCTTTATTATCATCTCATTTCAGACACACGCAAACCTTGCCTTCTTTTGTTAAGCACAACCATTTTTGAGTTTAGAACTTCCCTGAGATACATACTTTCTACTTCTACTTTCATGATTTATTTTATCAACTTACACATTGCTTATTCAGCTGTCAGGTCATTCCAAGATTCTCATAGTCTTTTTGAGGCTTGCATGTCTGAATTGCTTTTATCTCCACTGAAACTTACTGTCCAAACATTGTTAATTAATAAAGCTGCATGTAATCAAAGTGAGGTGCTCAGAGACTTTGGGACTGAACAGAGATTTTGCAGGACTCTGAATAAACTTACTCAAAACTTTCTCTTCTCTTCAGCATGATTAATTGAAAATACATTAGAGGAAAACCTGTTTCAGAGTTGCTGTTCTGGGAATCATAGTGATGTGTGATGTTGTTGAATGGCTGTTAGCATGCCAGTGATACTCAGGACAAGCATTAAAGTGAACAAGAATGTTTTTACTGCCTTCAGTGCAGTACCGTCACTGAACTGTCACAGAACCCGCTGCAGACTTAATATGTGTACACATAATTGAGATGCAAAATCAGAAAGTCATTGAATCATTAAGGTTGGGAAAGACCTCTAAGATCATCAAGTCCAATCATTAACCTAACACTACCAGGTCCACCACTAAACCACGTTCTTAAACACATCTACATGATTTTTGATCACTTCCTGGGCAGCCTGTTCCAATGCTTGCCAACCCTTTCAGTGAAGAAATTTTTCCTGATATCTGATGTCTAAACCTCCCCTGGTGCAACTTGAAGCCAATTTCCTCTGGCTCTGTTGCTTGTTACTTGGGAGGAGAAGCTGACCTCCACCTGGCTACACCCTCCTTTCAGGCAGTCGTAGAGAGTGATAAGGTCTCTCCCGAGCCTCCTCTTCTCCAGGCTCAAGAAACCCAGCTCTTTCAGCTGCTTCTCATATAACTTATTGTCTAGACCCTTCACCAGCTTTCTTGCTCTTCTCTGGACATGCTCAATGTATCCCAATGTCTTTATTGTAGGGAGAGGTGTAAAGCACCAGCCCTCACTCAGCACTTAATTTAAAAGTGGCATAAGGTACTACTTTTCCCTGAGGTGGCACAAAGAACAACTCGACAAAAGTTCCCAGGAGGTTAAAAAACAAACTTTACTGGCAAACCTTAGAAGATCCAGAACGCAGAAAAATTTAAAGCAAACATTCAACCAAAATAAAGTATTTCACAAAACATTGACCTAGCAAACTCTAACCCATCCAACCCTAAATTACCTAGATTTCAAGAAGAGGAAATTAGATGAAGAAAAGGAGAAAGGCAAAAAAAGAGAGCGAAAAGAAGGATGAACCTACCACCTTGGATCCGGCATGGTCTCAGCTGCCATAAAATCCAGGGACAATAGCAAGGCAGCCATGTGCGTTTCTGCCCAATGGTTTTTATCTGATCTGCCCACTCCAGACCCCCAGATTTGGGCTCCTGGGGCAGGGTGTGGGGCATTGCTTCCACTGTGCCAGTGACTGACAGCCATTCTGGGCTGGAGTGGAGGCTCCAGAGGTGTGGGGTGTGGAGCAGAGCACCATTCCACCTTCACAGAACTTGCCCTACCTCCTACCTGCCTCCGCAGACACACACACACACACACACACACATATCCCCCCCCCGAGCTGTTTTGAGCCAGTAATTATTTTCTCCAGTCTGTCTGTCCTCACTAAATTGAACTGTTCATTTCCAGAGAACAGGAGCGCTATTTGCAACTTCTACCCATGGCTGCCTACTTTTTGCTATCTAACACTCCATTACAAAATGATACACTCATGGATAGCTAGCTGTCCTCAATAGCTTACTATTCACCCATGAGCTGAAATGTTGAGGAAAATGTGAAAGAGGATATGGAAGGGCAGATGCCCCATCCTTGGGAACCTTCAAGGTCAGGTTGGACAGGGGGCTGATAAAGCTGATTTAGTTGAAGATATCCCTGCTCATTGCTGACTCAACTAAATGACCTTTAAAGGTCCCTTCCAACCCAAACCATTCTGTGATCCTAAGATTCTATATTTCAACTCTCTTGTGAGAGAAATGACTGCTCATATGACAGGCAGCCTATATGAGTCCATTTTATCCAACATATTCAGATATTTTTTTGAGCACCTCTTTTTTGAGTGCTCTATGCTCAGGATTTGGAGTGCTACTTTCTTTATTAACTTGCTTTTATGGCCATCGATACTTCTGAAAATTGTCTGGACAAAAAAGCCTCAAAATGTAAACCTGCAATATTTAGCTCCCTTTGTCTGACTATAATTAGTAACGTAAGTAATGAAGTAGGCTGTATATGCTCAAATCACATTATTTTAAGTTAGATCATGACTTTCACCTGAATGTTGGTAATTTCAGGAACCAGAACTGTGCAAACTTAAGTGTAAGGAGGCAAAACTTCCTACATGTAAAGGGAAGACACACTCTAAAAATTCCCCCTGGTCTGCAGTGATGGAATTTTGGAACACAGTAGCAGAAGAAATATAAATGATACTTGAGTGTTTCATTCCAGACACTCTGTCTCCCTAATGATACATCAGAGTATTTTCATCTAACCTCTCCTGCTAAATCATTGGTAGCATTGGCTAGATATTGATGATAAATGTATCATATTGATAGCTAAATATTGGTAGCTAAATGTATCATAATGCATCATTGTAACATCTCCAATACCTGCTGATAAATGGCTTCAATTTCTTGCTACAACAGCAATTTATGAAAGAATATCATATAAACTTCAAGATAAACTCCCACAATTTGAAGAGATTGCCTCTTTTTACACTTTATAAATAGAAGCAAAGATTGTACATCTCCTCCAATATCTCTGTTGAAATGGTCTATTCTTATTCCCAAAGGGAGCGGTATAGTGCTCAAAGGGGAGCTCCTTTCTGGTCTAAACCGTTGTAAATCTGGAAGAGCAGAGGCTATTTACTCCAAAGAAGGATCTGTCCCCAGGAGCCTGCCTATTGTTACCTCTCCAGCTCTCAAGCTTTACTGAATTGATTTCTTTTTTGTCTCCTTTTGCAAGGAGCCTTCACCCAAAGAGAGCTAGCTGCCTGGGGACTGCCAAAATGGAACAGATGAAGAATGCCACAATTTTCAAAGAAGTTATCTTAGTAAAATGCAGCAGGTGTTTCCCCTCTTTGTAACTCTTTCCAGAGGAGCATAATTAGTTAATTAATTAGCATAACTAGTTAATAATTTTAGACATAAGAAGCCTTAAGACATTTATTCTGTGGTAGGAAGCTTCTATGAGCCAGATACGACACTTATCTGACTCCACTTTTGCCCCAACTTGCACTTATTAACATCTTGTGCTGGGCAGGAGGAGGAGCAAAAAATTCCACACTAAATGCAGTCAAAATATTTTCAAAACATTTCAATAGCCATGTTCCACGAAACACAAGTGAAAAGCACAGAACAAGTGACATGAAGGCACATGGTTATACAATTGCTCTTATTTTAACCTCTGAGTAGTTGCTTTATTTCCAAGTTGTACTTGTAAAAGGTTTATGTATCAACATCATTTATTTCTGGTATGAAATAAAAGTACACATTTATTTCATCTAATCAAGTCAGTATACAAGCAGGAACAAGCTGACAAAGTGTTCCTCATGATCTTTTAATGTACCTCTTCTCTTTTCTATATTCCCTTCAGATGTCATCTCCTCTTGTCTTCTGTCAAAGTGTTGCAAGCATGAAAATAATTAATAATACATACTTCATATTCCAGCAACTTTATACAAGTGCTTTTAACATATAAGCTCTTCAGTGAGACATGAGAGAGAAAATTCAACTTGTAGGTCTCTTATATTAAAATGAATGAGAAACCATTCTGTTCCATTTGTGCCACATTTCACAGATGGTGCCTGGGAGCTGACATATAGCACTGGCACATCAACAGTAACACTAGTTCTTGAAGCAGAGACCCCCAAGAGCCTCAGGGGAACCCCCAGGAGGTGAAGGTCCATCAGATACCCTGAGACGGTTCATCTCACATCCCAGGAGATGACTGCTACAGCGATGTGGACTAACCCCCACCCAAGCACAGTGGCAGGTCACAGGTATGGAAACCTGCTTGCTAGAAACCTCAGGAAAGGTGGCCTACACATGAGCAGCTAAGCTTAGAAAAAGAGGACGTTGTTTTCATCAGGCTGTTGAGCAGAGAAGAGGACTTGCAGGTTAAGATTTACTCTGCTCTATGTCTATGTGCACGAAAGAGTTGAGTCCTCCCTTTCTTCCTTCAGATGTTTCAAACTCTAGGGAATTCGGCCAGGCTTCCCTGAGCTCTCCTGCCTCCACTTTTAGGCTGATACAACAATTAAAATGAGAATAGCAGAAGGTTCCAAAATTCTAGCAGCTGTTTGCTAGCTATGGATACCCTGGCCAGCAAGGACAGCTTTAAGGTCCCACTTGCTCTTCTGTTAGCACAGAGGAAAACAAAAGGGCCTTTTGTGGCCCACACACTCCCTTGTGCAGAAGGGATAGGGATTGCTGGAGAACAAATGGGGCTAAGCAAGGACTTAATAATTAAATAAAGCAAATTAGCAAATGTTGGAGTAAGACACTGGTACTAATGAAATGGTTTAGGGTAAATAAACACTTATGCATTTATACATGAAACCAAAGCTGGCATGGAGGCGATCAAGAAAAGCAAACCCTGTCATATTCACCTAGAAGTTTGTATCATAAAACTGATCATACTTCTCAATTCTCAGACAAGGCAGTTCCTCTGAGTGCACCTGTTTACTTTTGTTAGGTTTTTTTTTTCCTTTCATTCCAGCTGCTCACAACACCAATAAATGACTAAGTAACGCCATTACTGTAAAACATGCTGAACATCACAAAGTTGTATTTACTGGAAGAATGTCACGTTATTTTTTCCATACCATTAAATATTAGTTTAGGCCTTATAGAACCCTTGGAGATAAAAAAGGCTATTCTTCAAGCCTCAAGGAAATGCAGTAGGAGGCAATTTTCCAAGTGGTGCAGAGAAGTTATACACACATGTCTTGTTATTCATGCACTCACTAAGAAAATTTAGCCCCCTGCCCATCCCTGCTCTTCCCAGTTTTCTCAGCAAGCTGCAAAAGGATTTAGAAAACCAAGAGATAAAATGTTTTGGCCTGAGTGTCCGTGAAAAGAAGAGAATGTTATTTTTCATCTCCTATTTTACATTATGATTTGATCGACTTCATTCCCTGCAATTTTAAGAAAAGCTTTTGCAGAGCATAGTGGTAATAGATACAAGCTTCATCATGTATATGCCCTTTTCAACTTCACCGTATGAGATGCAGGCTATGTTCTTCCCTTTCCTTATGCAGAGGTTTTTTTTCCTCTATTTAATTTGCCAGATATACACAGAGGAGCAATGTGTTGAGGGTTCTGAAAATCAAGGACTTAAGCTCAAGTATTCAGAGGCCCCAGCTATTACTTGTGATGTGTTACACAGAAATTAAAAAGCTCTGAATATTATGGGTTATTACCAGCGCATGTTACCTGTGATAAGATGGAACAGAGTTAAGGGTAATCATAAACTCAGAAAAGAGGTCACTTGCATTGTGTTATGTTTGCATTGACTAAGGCACTCTTCATAGATCTGGGTCAATAAACAGGAGGAAAAGGTGCAAAATTTCTTGTTATTCTGGAAAAAACAGATTTAAGATTATGCCTGTACTTCACAGGGCTCTATCTTACAAATGCTTGTTAGTCTTTACCTGTCCATAATCTTCCAGTTATAATCAGAATTAAAAACAATGATAAGGAAACCTTGGATTAAACATCTGATTTTCGATTTTCTTTGCATTTGTACTTGAGAATTAACTTTGTTCTCTCAGACTGGCATAGTAATTAACACAAGCTGATTTGCAACTATATGCGCAAGGTGTATTTGATATATTTCTATGTGTTTTTCATTTTATCATATAAATATACAGAATGAGAGTCCGAGAGTTATTCTAATTTGTTCAGACTTTTACATTTTACATACACATTATCTCAGAAAAATTACAAAGTACTTCTCTTTCCTAAGTGATCATTTTATTTGGGGTTGGTATCAAAATGCATTGGGGTAGAAATTAAAAATCAATTTAAATGCATAAAACTGGTTTAATTAATTGTATTTAACTGTCTTAAACTTATGGCATTCCTTTATTTCCCTGTAAGAAGGAAGTTTATTTAAAACTAGCCAGATTACTAAATGAAAAAAGAGGATACATTTAGTGAACTGAGGGATTACTTCTTGTCTCTGGGAGCTAATACTTAGATGTCTAACATGCAGATAAATGGCTAGTGAAATTATCGGAAGTGCCTATAGGGGCTACTGCCTCATTTACCCTGAAGTCAATAGGAGTTAGACATTTAATCTGTAGGAGGGATTTTGAAACTCCCACTGGTCATCTGTCTCCATCTCTAGGTACCAAAATATCTTTGGAAATCTGACCTCTCACTATCAGGGTTTTGTCCACATTATCTTCTCCACTTTTTTTACTCATAGATTAGAACACAAAACAGTGCCACATTTTCAGCCTTCAAGCCATTTCTGAATTTTCCATGAGCAATGATAATTAAATGACAAAAGCGCTGTACCTGCCAGTACAGCTAAAGGAAAGAAAACAGAGGAATTTCTGGACAATATCTGAAGAGAGAGCATTAACCAATATCAGCATCATGGTAAAGGAAGAAAAAGTAGTACATTACTGGATTTGAAGACAAAATAAGTATTTTAATGAAGTCCATGTTGACCTTAAAAATTTATTGTTTTTCTTCTACTTGCCAAGTAGGTCTCTTTGAGCCTCTGAGGAGGAGAATCTTTCTAGTATACTGAATTAATGCTGAGAAAATCTAACCTTTATTAGAGGTTTAAGTGTTTTACATCTTAATTCAATATATTGTTAATGCAATTAATTTCACATCTATTTTTAATTAAATAGAAATATCTACTTTAATTCTAACTTCTCGGCACCTTTAGAAATTCCCAAAAGCACACTGGATACCTGGGCTGCTGGTACAGTCACTGAGGCATTACATCTCTCCAACTACAAACTGAGCAGAGCACTTAAGAAAGTACCAGCGTGAAAACCATATCAAATTCACCCTTTCAGTGTCTTTGCTAATGTGCTTTCAGGTGCTTCCTCATACTCAGGATGCCCTGTCTGAACTCTCTAATGGATTTGGACAGCTACATCTTTTCTCTTAAAAGCCTAAACGCATTGGTGCTGCTGCTTTAACCAGTAGGTCAGTGGTATGAGCTTTTACTTTCCTTGAATTCCTTTTCTGCTAAGGAAGGTATCCTAAGACAGCATCCATATGACCAGGAAAGCAGGAACTTTCCAACGTGGGAGCCCTCCCTAACCACCTACTGAGATTTTACCATTTTGCCTATGAATATTTTCTCACAGGGAGTTGACCTAACCACTTGGCTGCACTGTAATTCTTCTTTCTGTCTTGGCTTCAGCCAAGTGGAATTATTGTAGCAAACATGAAGCATCATGTACAAGCTAAAAGAAGTTTTTTCCATACTCAATATTTTCTGTGTTCTCACTGTGGATGTTTTCTTGGCAGCAAAAACTGTGCATTGACCCATGTCCTTCTAAATCTAGGACAATTTGGGTTAAGCTGTGGAGTTAAACCAACAGCAAATAATCACTGCAAAGGTAAGGAAGAGACAGAAAACCTTGCTGGAATTTCTAAAGTAGTCACAGGTGTGGCATGCTATGCATAGCCACTGCTGAGGTCTTTCTCTGCATGCTTAGGGGAATTTTCCCCTAAGTCAATGTTGGAAATATAGTGCCTACAAACTTTAGACATATCCAGGATTAAAAAGGAGTTGAGCTGGCGGCATGTCACCTTTTCATTTTAGACATTCAGTCTGGATTCATCTCAGCTAGCTTTGTAGGTGATGAATCGTCCAAACAGTTTTAGATACCCAACTTACACAGCATGAACTGAACATCATGACTCAGCTTCATTTAAGCGAGATTTGCAACTAAACTATAACTCTGGTGTAGATGATATTTCAAGGGCCTAGTTTCCTCCTGTTTGCTCATCTTTTCTGCTGGATTAGCAATTATTGTTCCAGTATGTATTTTGAAAGTTTTGTAAGTATATTAAAAATAATAAATTACATTTCTGAAATAGAAAGGTTTTCATCCCTCACTGAAGACTAGAAATATGAAAGTCCCATTAAACTGGTTTAATCAAGCTAATTTTAGTAAAATCCATATTTTGTATATATTTACACTGAGAAGTTCTGATGTAATTATTTATAGCATCTTCTGTAAGATGCCTTGACTGTAAGACATAAGTAAAAAGACCTCTATCTCTCCTTCCTTCCCATAAAAAAAACCCCGTAACAGCCAAGGAGAGGGACTTCAGTACTAAGTTTGTTCTCAATGGATGGACTTCAGATGCTGTAGCTGACCCTCATTCCTAAGTTTAGATGTACGCATTTTGACAAGCAGGATTTTAGGGATGGAGGGAATTACTTAGAATATCTGAGTGGATGGACCACTTGGTGGATAATAAATTGGCTGGCTGGTCAACACATTGTTGTAGTCAATGGCTTGCTCTTAAAGTGGATGTTGGTGACAAGTGATGTTCCTCTGGGGTCAGTATTGGGGCCGCCACTGTTTAACATCTTTGTCAGCAACATGCACAGTACGATTGAGTGCGCCCTCAGCACACCGGTAGACAACACCATGTGTTAAAGGAGAAGCCACAGCCCAAGAATTCTCTCACCATTCATGGAGTGTCACACACAGCACCCCGGCTTTCCCTGTTGGGACTGGAGTCTGTTCTCAGTGGGGCTGATGGGCTCCCTTTCAAATCCTTGCACACACGCTCACTCTCAGGTGTACTTCCTCCTTTAGGAGCCCTTTATCCTGGGTTTTCCACAGCAGAGTCTCAGGTATCAGATTTATGAAAATAAATGATTTAATAGAGTGACATGGCACCAGACCAGCTTAAACTGACGCAGAAGAAAAAAATCTCTGGACAATTAGACCTCATGATTTATGCACCTGCCCTCACGCTCTCTTCATGTGATTTCAAGTCCAGCGGTGATTTTTGGGCTGGGGTCTTGTCTTAGGTTACAATGTAAGTTGTAACCAAAAAATATGTATTCTATCACCATCTGTTAAAACCAGGTGGTGCAGTGTTCTTTATCTCTTCCGTGACACATCCCTGGTAACTCCCTCTGGAAGATATCTTCTGTCAATGGGCCATCCAGCCTCACTGCATAAAATTACATCATCCCATTGTGAGATGCTCCGCCCAGGGGGAGGAACCAAGCATTCCCACCTGGATATAATCTGAGGTTTGGAACACCACACTCAGCCCTTACCTACCGGGTTCCCAGAGGTCAAGAGCTACATAACCACCACTGGACCTTCAGAGGAAGACCAGACCCTTCTAGAGGATCACTGCTTCAACAGAACCATATCTATAACCTCAAAAGGACTGGAGCCACCACTGTGCCTGGCAGGTTGTCAGGCTGTATTCTGACTCTGTCAGGTTAAGCCAGTATTTCTGTATTATTGCCTTGTTATATATACTAGTAAAGAACTGGTATTCCTATTTCTCATATAATTGCCTGAAAGCTCCTTCATTTCAAAATTATAATAATTCAGAGGGAAGGGGCTTACATTTTCCATTCCTAGGGAGGCTCCTACCTTCCTTAGCAGACACCTGTCTTTCAAACCAAGACAGGTCTTCTAAACCCTATTGGATTCTTCTTCTGTCTCCCCTCAGCCAGGCTGTTAACTGCTCTTATCTTGTTGAGCTGTAGCTTCTGCTGATGGCTGCAGCTTCCTTGTCTTCTGGTTTGTGTTTCTTGTGAACTAAATTGGTCAGGACATAGTAATGAAAAAAGGCCTAGACTTCAGATAAAAATCACTTACCAAAAACTAAACATCATTGTGTTATTAACATTCTTCCCAAACAAAAGACGAAACAAACACAGCACTGTACCTACTACCAAACAAACTGACTGTTCCAACATATCTGGGTGAAAGTTGCCAGCTTGAGGCCCAGAGCTCCACCAAACCCAGCTGCTTGTGCTGAGCAAGTAGAGCCAAGCAAAGAGCAGATTAAGTCACACAGTATTATAATTCTGAGTGACCCATTCTGTTTAAAGCTCCCTTATTTAAGCTTAAAAAATGTTTCTCAAACACCAAGCTGCATGGTGCACTTGACACTGGAGGGAGGGGATGACATCCAGAGGAACCTTGTCAGGCATGAGAGCTGGGCCCATGCAAATCTCAGGAAGCTCAACAAGGCCAAGTGCAAGGTCCTGTATGTGGGTCACAGCAATCCCAAGCGCAAGTACAGGCTGAGTTGACAATGGATTGGGAGCAGGCCTGAGGAGAAGGACCTGGGGGTGTTGGTGAAGGAGAAGCTCAACATGACCCAACAATATGTAGCTGCAGCCCAGAAAGCCAATTGTGTCCTAAGTTGCATAAAAAGCAGAGTGGCTAGTAGGGCAAGGAGAGGATTCTGCTACCCTGCTCTAGACTCCCAAGATTCCACCTGCAGTGCTGTATCCTGCTCTGAGGCCCCCCGAATAAGAAAGGCATGAACATCCTGGAATGAGTTCAGAGGAGGCACACCAAGATAATCAGAGGGACGGAGCACCTCTCCTGTGAGGACAGGCTGAGAGAACTGGGGTTGTTCAGCCTGGAGAAAAGGCTCCATGGAGACCGTATAACAACCTTCCAGTACCTACAACAGGCCTACAAGAGAGATGGAGAAGAACTTTCAAGAAAGGCATATAGTGACAGGACAAGGGGGAATGTCTTCAAACTGAAAGAGGGCAGGTTTAGATCAGATACAAGAACAAAATTCTTTACTCTAAGGGTGGTGAGACACAGTAACAGGCTGCCCAGAGAGGCTGTGGATGCCCCATACCTGGAAGTGTTCAAAACCAGGTTGGATGGAGCTCTGGGTAACCTGGTCTAGTGGAAGGTATCCGTGCCCAGGTATGTATGGTGGGGAGGATTAGAACTAGATGGTCTTTGAAGTCCCTTCCAACGCAAACCATTCTATGATTCTACAACATAAACCCTCGTAGAGATTTCACCTGCTAATTTCTACACTGTGACTTAACTTGCAGTTAAGCTGTGCAGAAAATCACACTGACAAAGGCTAGCGTCTACACAGGACACAGAGGAGTCCTGCAAAAATCAACATCTTCAAATGAAGGGAGAGAGTCCATGCGGCCATACACCTGTGGGGTCTCTCTCCAGTTTTTGGAGGATGCAGCCTCTTTTCCATCCTAAACTCCTAATCATGTGTTGCCTTCTTCCTTTCCCCATTGGCTGAGGTACTAGGAAGGTACAGACTTAACAAACATCCTACCACATATTCCCCCTTCAACATGTATTCTCCCTGCATCATGCATTGTAAGATCACTAAATTAAGCTTTAAGCCCACCCTGGGCAGAGAAGTCAATACTCATAAGTCTATTAAGCCTGCTAATTTTCCCCTAAACTTCAAAAGTTCAGATTGTGCTCAGCTCTGCAACAAGCTTGATGTGCGTAAAGACCTCCATACCAATTCCTCCAGATTCTGATTGGCTCTTTCAGGTTATCCAGCTCTTTGTAAAGACATACACACCCGTTTCTCCTATTAAAGCTAACGCTTTTTTTTTTACAGAAAAACATCCAATCTTAAATACCTCCATCTCTCATTGGTAGCTTTATCAGTAGTTAATTGCCCAGTATTTAAAATTTCCCTCCTTAATTCAATCCTGATTTTGTCTAGTTTGAGCTTGCTGTTGTATTCTACTGTTTATTCTTTCTGCTGGGTTGTGAATCTTCTGGTATTAGAAATTCCTTCTCTGTGTAGGTTACAAACCAACTGACTCCCTTCTTTTCATCACTAGCTTCTTGTGGCCTGCTGCATAGGGTGTATTTTTCAGGTACTGTATTACTCCCATAGATTTTTTCTGAGCCTTACAAGCTTTTCTTCCCTTTTAAAAGTGTAAAACTGGGTATGTGACTTCAGCCAGAGCCTCACCTTTTCATCATCTCTAGATATTTAAGACTCCAACACAATATGGCATATTTAATGGGTGCTACCTGCTCTCTTTCAGTTACAATATTACAGCTGGGCTCATGTTATTTGGTGCCTAGTTCATTAGCCATCACAACCCCACAGTCCTTCTCTGGGGTTGTGGGTCCCCAAGGCACAGTTTTTCACTCCGTATATCTAATCTATATTCTGTACTTCTACATGTGTGACCCTGACTTTTCCAGCATTGAAATTATTTATATTTAATAAGTTTATTTCACCCAGCAATCCAATTTCCTTTACAGAACTAAGCTGTTCTTATTACTTAGTGTCAACAGTATTTGTGCCAGCAGCAGGTTTTATTAGCAATTATTTTAACACTTCCTTTCCAATGATTAATAGATGTATCGAATAACTTTGGCCAGATGAACAGATTACTACAAGAACTCACCAGAAACCTCTATATTTTGATAATTAAGCAACAACAACTCACCAATTTACAAACTACTTAAAATGTGTTAAAGTGATATTGTAGTGTGCTAAACTTTAATCACGATGTAATTTTTTTACCAGTTGCTTTACAGCATCAAGCTATACCATGACAGGGTGTTTATCTCTGTCAATAAAGACTGGTGTCCTATTAAAAGCATACATTTTTTAATCTCTCTTAGACTTTCTGAATACTGCTTCATCTTGATGTTACACTTCACAGGTACTATTTGTCTTTTTTACTGACTTGTGAGAAGCTTTCAGAACATTACAAGCAGCACCATACAGGATATTATCATTATCTGCCTATTTGGTGCCAGCCAGCCACTATGCTGTCCTCCACCTTTATGCACTACCTACATGTTCCTGTCTGACAAGCACTGGCAAAGATTGTTTCTTCATTGGAGAATATCATCCTGAGTGATAAAAACTGCAGTTTCCAATATGTCCAAAAACCAGAGGAATCTTCTTCGCTGGTACTTTTGCATTGGACCATGTCATCAGCCAAATCCACACCACACAGATGTCAGTTGATGTCATGGTTTTGTTTTGTATTGTATCACAAAAAGGATTAAATTAAAAATCACATTAATAACTTAGGAATACAGAAAGCATTGAAGACAGGTTTCAAGAAATGTGTATGAAGTCTTAAAAAATCCTGACTCTAATGATTCAGGGGGAGATAAATAAACAAATTATGAGTATACATAAATATATAACGTAATTATTTTTCTTTTTTTCTGAAGAGATTCATCACATGAAGCTTTATTTTGTGAGCTCTTGAAAATTCAGATATGAGTTTGATCTTTCACTGGAGATTTTATTATATCCAGTTATTGTCAAATCAATAGTTCATTTTTTATTTCATTCCAATGAGAATCATTCATACTGATATATCTATTTTAAAATAAACTATTAATTAAAACAGAAAGTCTGCCTCCAAAGGACAAAAACAGATAAAGTTAGTGACAGGTTCACAATCAAAGCTCCTGTCTTTATTGAGAAATAAACACTTGTGAAGATTCTCAGTGTGTTTTATAGTCTTAACGGCTGTCAGGTCTCCCTTGATTGACCCTGAATAAAATCTAACTAGGGGTGTCAAAAAAATATGTCCATCAACTTTGCTCATGCATTACAACATAAAAATTGACTGGAGTCATTGACTACAGGTAGCAGTGAGCAAAACTACACAAGATAAATACTCTGGTTTGTGGATACTCATTCAATCCACTTTTGTCTGCCACCTTGATTTTTGGATTGGGCACTCATGGATAAAAAGTAGGTGATCTGAAAAAATCGTGTGTGTCTTTTAAAAGACAGTATCATGTTATGTTACTCCCTTCACAGAAATTTATGTTACATGGTGTTAAACCATGGGCTAAGCTTAATGTAACACGATGCATTAAAAACTGCACATCATGATTGCAATGTGTGTCAGAACAATGAATTGTTATATCACATATCTCTTCATTTGTACGTAGGGGACCCATGGAAATAATTCGCAAAAGGATATATTCTCCTTTTGATGCACACACATAAATCCCTTTTTCTCTCACTACTTCCAGTTCTTCTCCTAATGGTTGGTCTGAGCTAAGAAAAACTGCTTTTAAAAAAGCCTCAAGTTAGCTAGAAAAGGTTTGAGTTGTATCTAAGCATTTACTATAGGCACAGTTTAACCCTGAAAACTGTAGGAGAGGGCTGTATTGTAATCTATGCTCTCCAGTAGTGTCATATTTGAGGAATCACCATTGCTGCCTCCTCTACCTAGGGTAAACTGTACTGTCACTATAACTTTGCTGAAAATGAGTAGGTTTCCATCTGATTTTATACCACCAATTCCCAGTGGGCTACTTCCTTTTCACAGAAGCATAGTTGAAACCAGAATCCATCCCAGTGGTGTTTGGAGAAGGTACAAAGGCAGAAATGAGAAAGGACTTCGCCCCTGACTCTTTTCAGCTTCTGCCTGGTATCTCCTTTCTCCTTTACTCAGCTTCCCTATGTAACTGAGCCTCTCCTGTAACAAAACACAGCTCCCACTTGAATCACCATATCTTGTAGGTATCTTACAAACTGTGCAGCAGCAATCCATTTTATCCTTGTCCAATTCTATACCTGTGCTACTTGCCTGTATCTGTGGTGTTGAACAACTCTCTAAGTGGTTTGGGGGGTATTCGTGGAAGACAATTTTGACCAGTAATGATCACCTGATAAGAAAGTGAATCAAGAGGTTTGCACAACAAGCAATACTGATACTATCTCATATGCTGACAGCCAGGGAAATTAATTATTGTGCACTTAGATGGTGCCTAGCTGTGTGCTGGCAGCTGTACAGAGGCTAATTTTATCTACGGAACATATATGAAAAATTAAGTAGACACAAATATCTTTTATTCAAAATCTGATCTCATTTTGTAGTATACTTTGGGGAGGCTGAATGAAATTTTGTTTTTCTACAAAAAAGATAAAATCTGAAGGCTAAGTAATTTCCACATTTTGTTTGATCATAAATGAAAATGAAATTATGGTCAGACTGCACACATGGTTTTGATGGGTAAACAAAATAGTATAAAAGCTCATTGAGCATTTACTTATTAAAATAATGGTCTCAATGCTCAGCTGACGAACACATGCGTTTGGTCATGGGTTTTTCAAGCTGTCGAAACCAACTGTCAATGGACGGACAAGGTGATGGAAACTGCCACTGGGGCTTAGGGGACTAAACCCTAGGGGCTGTACTTCCCTCTGCAAGGTTTGCTCTGACCTCAGCAGCACAGGTCTCAAATTTGAACTGTATCAGCTGACAAACACATTGGCTCTAAAGTTGAAGTGAACTACTGGTATAACACAAAATAGCTTCACTGCAGAAAGTCCCTTATTAGAGCCAAGGAAATAAATTTAAAAGGGAGGTAGGGATACGATCAGAATGCAGGATTAATAAGACTAAGTATTTGCACACCTTACAAGTTGAGTGATTCTTATGAGTAGTGTTTAATGGAGAGACATATTAATTGGGAACTGTTACTGTGAAAGGGATGTGTGGCATACTGCAATGCTTTCGAGTGTGTCTGCTCTTTTCTTGTGATGAAGCGTATGTATGGCATTAACTTCTTAAGCTGGTATTTCACAGAGAAGTTACGAGTCGTGGGCAGTGCTTTGCAACCTGGTGTGCTTGCTTGCAAGTGTACTAATACACTTGCACTGTGCACACCTCAGATTAAACATATGCTACATAACTGTTTACGTGTGTAGACATTTGAGCTCATCAGGCTGACTAGCTGCTTCCATGAAATGGGAACGAGCAGTAGTTACTATATGTGCTCTTAGCCACAATAAATAAATAAAATCTAGATGGACTTTCTTTAGACAGAAGGCAGAGTGAATTGGCTGTGAAAATTACTCCCACTAAAGTAAATTTGCACAAAACATGTAACAAACTGCCTTGAAAATATTGCTTATGTGGAGCCAGATGAAAGCTGGAATGGCTAGGTGACACTGGCCAGAGAAGAGGAAGTCATATTCACAGCAAGTACAGCTTTACACGTGAGCTGCTGGAAAGGAGCAATACAGGGGAATACATATGGATATGTTTAAGCGTCCCACGTATGGAATGACTTGCTCTGTATGTCAGCATAGCTAGAGCATCAGCAAATTATGTTTAGGCACCTGCCTCTATGCAACAGTGCTCTCATAATGACTAGGGCTAATAGAGCTTATGAAAAACCTTCAACCAAATGCAAAACAAGCAAAATGCTGCCAAAAATCATTGAAGAGTTGACAGTTTCTGTACTATCCAAAAGGAACAACAGGATTCACAGTCAGCATAAAGGATTGTATTCAACTCTGTTGTAACATCAGTAATTCACATGGAAATGTATCTACGATTGACTAGGCTACAAATTGTTTCAAAGGAGTTCTGGAAAACATACTCCCCACATACACCTTTATTTACAAAGGAGTGTCTGTCCTGGAAAGCACTATACATACTTCCCTAAATAGCCAGATAGCCATACCCTTAGAAATAAAATTACTTGGGTTTTAAATGTTAATTAATCATTTTCAATTGTTAATACAAACACGTATTAATAGTAAAGTACATCATGCTTTCAGACACATTTTACAATATACTCCATGACCCACCAGTAACACCTTTATCACATTATCATCATATATGCTTAAATATGAACACAGGTTTGGTATATTATAATCTATTTAGTTAAGTGAATTAGCTGTAAGAAAACAATTGCATTCTACTTCTAAAATTCAGTAGCTGAGCCTAAGCACTGTAAGTAATGCGAGTTAATGCTTCAGGGCTAGAAATAAAACATTTTTAGCACTTGGAAACATGAGTTACTTTTCTTAATATTGCTGCTTCTAGGCAATTTTTATTTTTGTACTGTTATTTGTTGTTGGCCTTCTCACTTACTGAACAACTTTGTCAAATATAGAAATGATATTGAAGACTATTCTTTTAAAAAAAAGTGACGTGTAGGTGTATGGTGGTAATTCAGCTTTACTTGCAGACTTCTGTATTTTCAAAGAGTATGTAGCATAACTACATACCAATTCCAAGGGCTGCCTTGGAATTTTTTAGAGAACAGCTTCAGCCCCAGCATGATTTGACACAGTTCTCTAAAGACAGACTAGTAAGATTTGCGTTTCTGGCTGAGTAAGGGACTGCATTTTCCTTTGTTTTTGCCAGAATGCTGCTCTCCTTCCTCCTCTTCCTCCTGCATGGTTGATGGTGGATTTATGTAAATACATAACACATCTGTGAACTTGTCTCCAGGTCATAGTTATTCGTGGCATTAAGCTAGTGTTGATTTTGAGACCTGCATTTCCCTTCAGCAACAACCTGCCAAGTGAAGGCTGTGTGTTGCAGGTCTCCTGGGAAGGCTTGCTGGGCTCTGTTAAGAGGGGTCATGTTCATCCTCCTCTGCAGGTAACACACAACTCTGTGGACTTCAGCAGTCTTGGCCTTGCTTATACCATGTTTGAATGGGGGCTGGTGGTGCCAGCCACTTTGCCACAGCTGCTGGCTAATGACCTGCAACTGTCATGTCACCAGAAGCTACATGACTTCCTTCCTTGCAGCCAGCTTTTCTCAAGAGATACTGGTCACTGGCCAACAGTCAGGGCAAGCCACTAACACAGGACAAAAGGATGCGGGGAAAAAAAAATCCTCTGCAGACTTTCCTGAACTGCACTTCACTGAAAATGTATTTGCCTTTATTTGTTCATTGAAGCTATTTTTTTTTCTTTCTTGTTGATTTAAATACTCATTCAGGGGAACTTCTTTCAAACACAGACCCTAGGGGTTGGGGGTTTTTTCCCAGGAATTTATCCCCTTAAGTGGTTAGCCTCTATGAAGTATAACCATAAAGGAAAACAGCCCTTGAACCATCAGTCGATTTTAAGTCAAGGACTGAGCTGCCAGTGCTAATCTTGCCTCTTTACTGCTTTTACCAACCACCTGACATTAAGGGGACAGACAGATTCTTTCAGAGATGCTTGGCAGAATTATGACAACACTTAGTTGTAGTGTTTAACACCTAGTTTAACCACTAAACAACAGCTTAACAATTAAAGCTTTATTTTCCTTAGCAGGTTTTCATTATTAGTATAGCACAGAACTAGGACAGGATTTCTACACACAAAATTACACAGAGAATGGGTCAGATTGGAAGTGACCACAGTCGGTCATCTGGTCCAACCTCCCTGCTCAAGAGGGTCATCTTAGAGCATATGGAAAAGGATTGTGTCCGGGCAGTTCTTGAATATCTCCAGTGAGGGAGACTCCACAACCTCTCTGGGCAATCTGTTCCAGTGCTCAGTCACCTGCACAGTAAAGAAGTTCTTCCTCATGTTCAGGTGGAACTTCCTGTGCATCAATTTCTATCCTATTGCCTCTTGTTCTACTGCTCAGCACCACTAAGAAGAGCCTGGTCCATCATTTTGACGCCCTCCCTCCAGATACTTATANGGCTGCAGTGCTCTGGGGGCTGCGACGGGGTCATCCACAGCAGTATCCTGGCTGGGTGTTGCGACATGCAAGCGGGCAGGGAGGGGAGTTATCGACCTGGTGCCGAGGAACCTTGAGGCCAGTGGAATGGGAAAAAGAAATCTGTTNCAGCACCACTAAGAAGAGCCTGGTCCATCATTTTGACGCCCTCCCTCCAGATACTTATAGACATTTATTGGGTCTCCTCTCAGTTGTCTCTTGTCAAATTAGCGTACTGCAATCTCTAAGTAGTAAAACATACAATTTACAATACAATCTAATTTATGATTTCTGCTCACGTGGACCCTCTGCAGACTGGGTTGGATCACAGCACATGGTTTGCTGTATCAATGTAACAATAATAATCTATACTAAAAATCATATAAAAGAACATAAGCCACTCCCTCAGTCCTCAGAGGAAGCAGATGAAGGCAGAGGTGTCCCCCTGGCCATTGTGATGTCCCGGGTCTCACTGTCCATCGACAGCTCTGGTCCAAGTTCCTCCTTAGGACCTGTCAAAAGTGGGATTTAGAGACACTGCTCTGGGGGGCTGCAGGCAGGCTGCAGTGCTCTGGGGGCTGCAGACACTGCTCTGGGAGCTGCAAGCGGGCTGCAGTGCTCTGGGGGCTGCAGGTGGGCTGCAGTGCTCTGGGGGTTGCAGACACTGCTCTGGGAGCTGCAGACACTGCTCTGGGGGCTGCAGGCAGGCTGCAGTGCTCTGGGGGCTGCAAACACTGCTCTGGGAGCTGCAAGCGGGCTGCAGTGCTCTGGGGGCTGCAGGTGGGCTGCAGTGCTCTGGGGGTTGCAGACACTGCTCTGGGAGCTGCAGACACTGCTCTGGGGGCTGCAGGCAGGCTGCAGTGCTCTGGGGGCTGCA
>VZRS01005657.1:101227-111876 GCA_013398055.1 Ifrita kowaldi | reverse complement strand
GTCGTGAGGCGGTGAGTGGCGGCTGGGGCACGGCACGGCGCGGCCGGGCCGAGGGGCTGCAGCGGGGCTCTGTGCGGGACCGGCCGTGCCGCACGCGGACCCGCGGTGGTGTGCGGGGCTGGCGGGCTGTGCAGGAGAGCGGCCCTGACAGGGGCTTCCACCCCCCGCGTACCGCCGTCGGGAACAGGCCGTGCTTTTCCGGGACACCGGTTTAATGCGGGTTTCGTTCCCTTTCGTTAGTGGCTTTGGGAGTCGAGGGTAGTCACCCAGCCCCCTCGGTGTGCAGGGCAGTCTCGCCTCATACCTTGCCGAGGCATGAAGCCTCAATTTTTTTTTTTCCCCCCAAAGCTGCTGTTGAATATTTCTGGTTCAGAAGTTGCAGAACCAGTGGTATCACAGAAGCAATTAGGTTGGAAAAGACCTGTGAGATTGTCGAGTTCAACCTATGGCCAAACACCACCATCTTGTCAACTAGACCACAGCACTAAGTGCCATGTCCAGTCGTTTCTAAAACACCTCGAGGGATGGGGACTCCACCACCTCCCTGGGCAGTGGTGGCAGATGCAATACCAGAGCTTTGATCTTCCCTGGTTTTAACAGAGTCGTAGTTTTTAAGAAGAATGTATTTGTCAGGATCACTCTTACTATAGATATAAACGCTGTTTGGTCACGGTGAGGATTATTAAGGCTACAAAGACTGTGCTGACTCAGGCAGAGACAAGAATTAGTGTATGTGCTGGATGAGGATGTTAAACACTACCGTTTCATACAACCAACTTTATATGATGACTTAGCAAATTCCTGTCTATAAGATAGGCACATTTTCATATGCTTGATTCACTTTGAAAGGTTGGGCTTGAAGACTAGAAAAGTTGTCCCTACTGGTGTTAGTTAAAGAAAGGCACTTCAGAATTTCTAGTCTCTGAACATAGGAGCAAACCACACAACTGTGCGCTAGTACAAAGGATGAAAACGTTTGGGTAAATGATACAAAGGCATGATTCAGATTTGCTTTTGGAGAATGTCCATATGAATAAGCAGGTAAACTTAGCTTGAATGTGTTGCGCAGTAGCAACAGGTGTATCTACAGTTACTCTGCAGCAGCTGGCATTCCCTAAGTGAAGGTAACTTCAAAAAAAAGGAGAAAAGGAATGTTATCTTAAGTCCCTGTGGGGACATGATACAGCGGTAGCTCCCAGTTCTGTGACAGCTGCACACAGATACAAGAGAGTTCTGTTCCACTCCACCCTTCCTTCTCTAACCAGAAGCCTAGTTATGCGTTCTGCTACAGTGGGCATACGTGTGACTTGTGTCAACTCAGGAACATTAACGTTGTCCTCTTATTTTGACCTAGAACAACTCTGTAGGTATTTTTTTTTCCTGGTGTGTGAGAAGACTTGGGTAGAGGCTTATTAAGCATTCTACAAAGTGACTAACTTAGCACTTCAGTTAATTTTCATTAGGTTTTTTCCTGTGTTTTCAGTTTAGAAAACCACATTGAATCTAGCACTGTAATATTGATTTCCAACCATGTTCAGTGCTCAAACTTTAAGAATACATTAAAAAAAGGTAGGGGTCAAGAACCATTAGGATATAGAGAGCTTTTCAGACATATCATTTGACTTGTGTTAATCATCTGTTGTAGCATATTTTTTTTCTTGTTAGTTACCTAACTCATCACTTTTTTCCCCCACTAAGAATGAAGCAGCTGCTGTGCTTTGGTATTTTTTTTTTTTAGCTATAAGTCTTAAATTCTTTGTGTACTCCTCTCAAGAGACTGTGTTTTAGGTTGTAGGTAGTTTACTTGCCTGCACATTTCTTACATTGCTGTATGTCAGTGAAAGAAATTTAAACTAGAAATACGGAGATCTTTTGCTTTTTTGACAAAGCTGATAACCAGGCTCCTGGTGATTTTGTACTTTCAGTAGTTTGTAATTCAAAACAAGTCGATTTGATGAGCATGAGTNGCCGGGCCGAGGGGCTGCAGCGGGGCTCTGTGCGGGACCGGCCGTGCCGCACGCGGACCCGTGGTGGTGTGCGGGGCTGGCGGGCTGTGCAGGAGAGCGGCCCTGACAGGGGCTTCCACCCCCCGCGTACCGCCGTCGGGAACAGGCCGTGCTTTTCCGGGACACCGGTTTAATGCGGGTTTCGTTCCCTTTCGTTAGTGGCTTTGGGAGTCGAGGGTAGTCACCCAGCCCCCTCGGTGTGCAGGGCAGTCTCGCCTCATAACTTGCCGAGGCATGAAGCCTCAATTTTTTTTTTTCCCCCCAAAGCTGCTGTTGAATATTTCTGGTTCAGAAGTTGCAGAACCAGTGGTATCACAGAAGCAATTAGGTTGGAAAAGACCTGTGAGATTGTCGAGTTCAACCTATGGCCAAACACCACCATCTTGTCAACTAGACCACAGCACTAAGTGCCATGTCCAGTCGTTTCTAAAACACCTCGAGGGATGGGGACTCCACCACCTCCCTGGGCAGTGGTGGCAGATGCAATACCAGAGCCTTGATCTTCCCTGGTTTTAACAGAGTCGTAGTTTTTAAGAAGAATGTATTTGTCAGGATCACTCTTACTATAGATATAAACGCTGTTTGGTCACGGTGAGGATTATTAAGGCTACAAAGACTGTGCTGACTCAGGCAGAGACAAGAATTAGTGTATGTGCTGGATGAGGATGTTAAACACTACCGTTTCATACAACCAACTTTATATGATGACTTAGCAAATTCCTGTCTATAAGATAGGCACATTTTCATATGCTTGATTCACTTTGAAAGGTTGGGCTTGAAGACTAGAAAAGTTGTCCCTACTGGTGTTAGTTAAAGAAAGGCACTTCAGAATTTCTAGTCTCTGAACATAGGAGCAAACCACACAACTGTGCGCTAGTACAAAGGATGAAAACGTTTGGGTAAATGATACAAAGGCATGATTCAGATTTGCTTTTGGAGAATGTCCATATGAATAAGCAGGTAAACTTAGCTTGAATGTGTTGCGCAGTAGCAACAGGTGTATCTACAGTTACTCTGCAGCAGCTGGCATTCCCTAAGTGAAGGTAACTTCAAAAAAAAGGAGAAAAGGAATGTTATCTTAAGTCCCTGTGGGGACATGATACAGCGGTAGCTCCCAGTTCTGTGACAGCTGCACACAGATACAAGAGAGTTCTGTTCCACTCCACCCTTCCTTCTCTAACCAGAAGCCTAGTTATGCGTTCTGCTACAGTGGGCATACGTGTGACTTGTGTCAACTCAGGAACATTAACGTTGTCCTCTTATTTTGACCTAGAACAACTCTGTAGGTATTTTTTTTTCCTGGTGTGTGAGAAGACTTGGGTAGAGGCTTATTAAGCATTCTACAAAGTGACTAACTTAGCACTTCAGTTAATTTTCATTAGGTTTTTTCCTGTGTTTTCAGTTTAGAAAACCACATTGAATCTAGCACTGTAATATTGATTTCCAACCATGTTCAGTGCTCAAACTTTAAGAATACATTAAAAAAAGGTAGGGGTCAAGAACCATTAGGATATAGAGAGCTTTTCAGACATATCATTTGACTTGTGTTAATCATCTGTTGTAGCATATTTTTTTTCTTGTTAGTTACCTAACTCATCACTTTTTTCCCCCACTAAGAATGAAGCAGCTGCTGTGCTTTGGTATTTTTTTTTTTTAGCTATAAGTCTTAAATTCTTTGTGTACTCCTCTCAAGAGACTGTGTTTTAGGTTGTAGGTAGTTTACTTGCCTGCACATTTCTTACATTGCTGTATGTCAGTGAAAGAAATTTAAACTAGAAATACGGAGATCTTTTGCTTTTTTGACAAAGCTGATAACCAGGCTCCTGGTGATTTTGTACTTTCAGTAGTTTGTAATTCAAAACAAGTCGATTTGATGAGCATGAGTAGTAATGTTTTCTGTATTTGTGCCTTATATCCTAGCAAGCAATGCGTCTGGTTTAATCTCTTCAAAATAGTTTCAGTCTCAGTAATTCCAAACAACAACAATCCACTGGATAGTGAGAGAATTGATTAGGGAAAAAACCCCCAACTTCTAAAATATCCTATTTGCATTTCAGATTTGAAATTGTTTTAAAAACCACCACAAACAAAGTAAGTTGGGTTGCGTGAAAACAGCACTGACATTTGCCCATAGTTTCCATCTGATTAAGTGGAAGTGACACGAGCAGATTAGAATGAGACTAAGACAATTCACATTGCAATTGTGTTAGTTTAACTTTAACAATCTTTTAACATGCTTGTTTAAATGTGGCTGACATACCATAATTACAAATCTACAAGCCTTGATTATAGAATTTTACATCATGAACCTATGGGGAAAGTGTATTGAGTTTTTGTGAAGCAATTCCTTTTTTTTTTTTTTAATTTACCATTCTAAAACTGTAGTATCTTCACAAGATTGTTCTTTTGCCTGCTGCACTGATGTTGATACTATTTTTTCTCTTAGTGAAATAGCATCATACTGCAAAGCAATTTACACTGATTCTCCCCCTCGCTCCAAGCACAGGAAGTTCTGCAAGTTACATAAAACTGTTGCTCTGACTTTAAATATAAATGTGAACAATTATCTTAAATTGAATTATTTTACTGTTAAGTTCAGGATATATTTTGTGCAAGAGAAATATGAGGAATGCAAAGACTCCTTTTGCTTGTTTCCTGTATTGCTAATTCAAGCACAAAACTAATTGTGTTCTTGGTTACTCAAGAAATTTCCTATTTCTGGTGTAAGTCAGAAATTTTTTTCATCTTCTATCCATTGTATGAGCTATGGGTGTTTTGTTGCATGTTGCCCATTAGCCATAGACTCTTACTGTGACTCATAGCACCAGTGTATTGATAAGAAACTCACATATCTTTATTCTTGTTATAATTAGAAGATTGTGCACTACAACTGTTTGTTAGCTCAGTTAATGGGAAGGACTAGGGTATCTCATATTATTTGAGTATTGAGGAGTGATCTGCAGAGCTGCTCAGCTATACGGAGTCAGCATGATAAAGCGATTTAATGTGTGTACGCTATACATCTGAGAGCTCAGGGACTCAAGAGTGTGAATATACAGAATGTTCTGTTGGATACAAGCTGACTCTATTCAAATTAAATAACTCTTTTCTGAGTACGGGTTGTGCATCTGTTGCCTAGGGTTCACCAGCTCAGTCCTGGAGTCTTACACTTGGGTTCAGTGCTAGCCAAGTGTACTAGTTGTGGTCCAGAACTACTTAGATATGTCTTAAGTACATTTTGTAGTGCTCCTGGCATCAGGATTGGACACATAAAGTCTTAAGTTGGCCCTGTGTTTTGAAGATTGCTTAAGTCTTTGAAGACTTACAACGTAGTCTCTTTCCACATACAAAACTCTACTTCATGTGAACTGTTTGAGAGAAGAGTGCACCTGCATTTACATGTTGTCTGAGGTATGTCTGTGACATATGTAGTCATCAACCTGGGTAATTAGTTGGAAGGTCTAGAAACAAACCTTTTTTTTAAGGGTTTCCTATTTCTCTGATTCTTTTCAATACAAGTTTTTTTTTACTACACAGTAACAAACAGTACCCACACATATCTTAAAAAGCTGTGTCAAGAGCACAGTTGTTGCTGTGGAAATTGCATAATGTGTTTGCACAGTGTGTTGGTTTGTTGGTTTGTTTGTTTGTTTTTAATGGGTTTGATTCCACTTGTTATACCTTTAGAGCAGACCTAAGTGATTCCTTTTTTGAAATATTTCACAAATTTAAATTAGTAATGATCAGATCTGTAAAAGATTTTCTCTCACATTCCTTCTTCCATTGCATTACCTCTTTAAAAAAAACCTGGTGTCTCAGGTTTTTTGTGTTTACCATTATCTTCTGCCCCCTGAGGCAAAACTGACTTCTGCGTGTCCATGCTGACCTTAATAATCTATTAATGTCATCATTTTAATTGGTAAATTAAAACATGCCCAGCAGGTTTATGACCATAAGTGGTGTTAGTGATAAAATATTAAGGAGGAAAGCATTTTTTTACCTTTTTTGAAAATTTTCATTTGGGTGAGAATATGTGTAAAACTGCGGCTTTTAACCTTCGGTTATTTAAGCAGTCTTTCAAAAGTTTGGAGGCACAGTAGTTCCAGTTGGTTGGTAGTAGCAGTTTGGTGACTTTATGCGTATGTGTAGTGCTTTTGTCTTTATTTTTTTTCATGGTGTAGAGCCATATACTCACCTATGTGGATTAAACAGTTACAAATAATAATTTTCTGTTGAATTAGAATGTGGATCCCTGGGAAATGTAGAAAAATGGTATTAAATTTATGGTAGAGCTTTGTATACAGAAGATGAATTACAGCTGTGCTAACAACCATAATCTATCCTGTCTTGACTTTAAGTATTATTAAATTGTATGTATCATATAGGTGGAAATCTCATTCAAGACCATGAGGTCCATCGTTTTTTCTTTTAACTGTAGTAAGTCATTCTGTTGCATTGCGAATTGCCTACGTACATAATTTGACTGTAATTCTATTTAATTTTTCGCATTATTGTGGCATTTACAGTTGGTTATCCCCAGCTGGGAGGGGCCTAGAGGGGAGGAAGTAGATTCTGTGGTTTTTTCTCCAAAACAAAAGTCTTGACTGAAGATGATGCCTGGATTATATAAGGGAGAATGAAGTGAAGATCTTTGGCAACCCGAATTGTTTCCACAGCAGAGTCTCCAGTTCTTGTTCTTCTCTAAAACTGAAGTTCCTGGGCTCCTAAGCATTTACAACTTTCTGTAGAGGGAAGAACAAGTGAAGCCCTGAAGATTCAGAGGGATCTCTAGTAACACAGATGATATAGAAATGTTAAAACCAAGTAATTTTTAACTTGAAATAATTTTCTGCCTTAAAAAAATCATGTATCTGATTTTAATCTTTTTTACAGTAGTAATCCTTGACAAAACCCAAGCTTGCAAAGTTACCCTGAAATGTCATGGTAGCTCAGTTCTGTACGTTGTTAATGCAGAATGGGCTAAAAATATGCATATCCTTGTGATTGTTACATCTTGACTCTTAAAAGTGAGAATTTGTCTTTGATGATGGTTTTGTCACTAGAAGAAGAAAAGGAGCACATAAACTTGATATCCTGTCTAAATCAGGAAGTAGGCACTCATGGCTAAGAAAACATGGCAGTTTGTATACCTGGGTAAAGTATTGTGTTTCTTCATCCTTCCTTGGCTTTTTCTCTTGGGTTCTTGAGTCTGTAAAGTTTGTATTCTTAGGTAGCCTTAATGAGCCTAAGAGTGTGCGTAAGTAAAACTTGCAGATTAGGGATCCAGTATTTTAAGCTCTGCAGGTAGTGATTAGCATATTGCCAGTGTTACTGCAGTTGCTGAATTACTTGTCCTATGATTATGCATAGTGTTAATACATTCTACTATAAGAAAAGTTATTATTATTATACTATTAATACTAATATTTTCTATAAGAAAATTTTTATACTATAAGGAAAAAAAGCTGTACCTTGTACAGCTACACTACTGTGGATTTTTAAGTTTGAACTAAGTTAGCATAGATATCTCATTATCAAGTCAATAAATACTGTCACTCTGGGCTTTCTGTGCTCTTAGCCTGGAACCATGGCATATTAGCATGTACAATGGTTAATGGTAAGATTAGTTTTGAAGAGGTGCATGTCCTTTCAATAGTGAATTTGCTCAGTAGCAAAACTGAGTAATTCCCCCTCATCTTCTTCAGAGCTCTGTTTGCTCAGTCCAGCCAGGAAGATGTTTCTTGTGTTGATTTTTCTGCTACTGAAGAGAAGTCTATATTTGGTGGCTTAAGCACACAGGTGCCATTCTAGCTTATGTAGAACCTGAATTATCAGCAACTGCTGGCTGTTGGGGGAACATTAGGACATTTGCTTGCTCTGTCCTGGTACCATTTTACCACTTTTGTTCTAGACACCCATTAGTAGTTCCTGTCTGTGACTGTGGAAGAAGGTAGAATTTTTATCTATGTACAGAGGATCTTAATTTCATTATGCGTGCAGAAAATCCCCATTGTGCTTAATTTTTTTGTCTGTCAAACTTCAGATAAACTACCCTTCTTAGGATCAGAGAGGTAGGTCTGCTTGCTGCTGCTAATGATGCAACTACGGGAGATGACAGTGTTGATGTATATGGACTGGAGTTGGAATGTAGGTACCTTTGTGAAGTGAGAAACAGGGGCAATTTGGGACTTTTTGCAGCAGCCAGAAGTTAGAACAGCACTTGCAGCTCTGCACCCTGATCAGACTGAGAGTGAAGTCCCTTAAGAAATCAAAGTGATCCTGAATATGGAGATCTTATTTTCCTCTCCCCATCTCTGGTTTCCGATGCTAGTCAAACCTTTTGCTGACCTCACACAATTTGGTTAACACAGGAGAAAAACTGTCATGTTGTTGTTGTTTGTTGGGGGGGTTTTGTTTGTTTGGGGGCTTTTGTTGTGGTTTTTTGGGGGGGTGATTGTTGTTGTTTTGTTTGTTGGGGTTTTTTCGTTTTGTTTATTGTATTAATTTCCTGCAGTTTTGGTCTGGAGAGATCATTTGAGCATTAGTGCTGGCAGAGCCAGGGAGGGGAAGACCTTTGCTCACCAGTGATCAGCTTTTTTACTATCTTGAACTGTCTTGTGTTACTTTGTTCTTCAGGCTGGGGAGCTGAAGTGGGGGAGAGAAAGTGAGTAAAGGAAAATGGATAAGGACTTTTTTTTTCTCCTTCTACCTTAAGATTCAGTCAAGCCCTTTGGGCTCTTCTGGGTTTAGTCTCCAGCTTTAAAATAATAAAACTGTTTTTTACAGAGAAAAGAGAAATTGTGAAATTATTTCTTAAGTGATGTGAAAGTCAGATGTGTAAAGAATTTTAAAAGGGCAGCAGCCATAGCTAGGAGCTGACGTCTTGTCTGTTAAAACATTTATGGTTTAGTTTTGTTCTTCAATGATAAAAAGTCCTTAATTGCTTTCTAGAAGCAGGTATACCACCAGAAGTGTCACTTTATTTGTTTCTTTATACTCTTTCCCTAATAGTTAACTACTGACTGGCAGTAGAGGCAAGGTGTAGAATAACTGGATCTTATATTTCTACTTTTTAATCGTGAAAGACTGAGAGATTCTAGTAAAATACTTTTGTTCTGTCTGGGTTAATTTCATTCCTTGTTTCTAGGGCTGTAGACCTCTTCTCCAGGGTCCATGAAAAATAACTAAGGAGAGCAAGCTTGTTGTCAGTAGATTTAAGTCAGGTGTGTGGGAGCCTTCACTTCAGTTGAACATCTATGTATAGCTGAAAAGAGCTAATATAAATGGAGACTTGAAGTATGAGACTAAGCTAATACTGTATGCAGTTGTTTGTCAGTTTTTACTTCTTTAACATTTGGTGTTAGAAAGGAAGGGAAGGACTTGAGAATTTCTGGTTCACAGATAAATTTTTAAGGGGGGGAAACAAAAATTTAGTCACTAGTTGGTACCACAATTATTTGCCAGGTACCTCAAATCAAAAGCTCTTACATACTTTGTGATAGTTTGTGGAACTGCCAACACTTGCTAGAAAGCAGAATGGTATGTGGAGACTGCAAAAAAAATATATTAAAAAATGAAACTTCATTACAGATAGTGCATTTTTTTTAACATCTGACCCAACTGCAAAATATTTTATACCATTATTTTAGATTGTGACTCTTCATTCTAGTATTTAGATAACTTACTCTTCACAGAACTTCTGTCAATTTTTTAAAAAAAACATTACTGTCTTAAAATTTGAGGCCTTATCTTGAAACTCCAGGATAAAAGAGGAAGAGTGAGATGTAAAAAACAGTTTAATGTCCAAAGGAAATACTGAATTTGTGCAGAGAATAAAAAGAACAAATCCATGTTGACTTTGAATGCTTAGATATTTTGTAGACATGTTGGGTAAAACTGGACTTGTGCAGGTTTCGCTGTCCGCTTCTCTAAAACTTTTCTGCATTTTCAGAACAGATCAACCTTACAGGTACACTGTATATTATAAAATTATAGTCAGTGATTTGCAAATATAATTCAGAAAATGATGACTCTTAAGAATTTGTGGATATTAGGTATACAGTACCAAATGAAGCCTTTTTTTGATTGGGCTGTGATACCTTGGCTTGAATGTAAGAATATCTTTAAGCCTCCCAAGTAGTATTTTTGTACAACACTTTTGGCTCAAGAAAGTGCACAGCACCATAATGTCACACAGGTGTTGTGTTGGTTTTACACAGCCTTNGCCGTTCTTGGAGGGCTGCACCCTGTGGAAGAGTGACCCATGCCACAGCATTTTTGGGAGGACTCTTTGCCTGTGGGAGGGATTCACGTTGCAGCAGTTTTGGCAGGACTGCTGCTTGTGAGATTGGAACCACGTGGAGAGGTTCACAGAGAACTGTCTCCAGTGGGAGGGACCCCATGGCATAGCAGGAGAAGGACTCCTCTCCCTGAGCAGTGGAAGAAAACCTCGGGTGATGAACTGACCAAAACCCCATGCTGTCTCCTTGGGCTATTGGTCGAAAGGACAGAGGGAGTGGGGAAAAGAGGTGTCCTTTAAGGGCTTATTTTTACTTCTCTGATTCTCCTCTGATTTTGTTAGTAATAAACTCACTTAGTATTTCTAAGATGAGCCTGTTTTGCCCTTGGAATGTTTTCTCATGG
>VZRS01005657.1:73727-96227 GCA_013398055.1 Ifrita kowaldi | reverse complement strand
GAACTTTTTTGGAGCCTAAAAGTAGCAAAGCAACTAATGTCTGGAATTAAATCAGGTAACCTTGATCGAACAATTAGCTCATCCTCTATTAAATCAATATTTACTGATGCTAATACTGGAACTAGTTCCAGTAGTTGGAATTACAACCACTGATTTACTGTCTTTATTATTAGTAATTAGGCTCCTGTCTTTCTCCAGTTCTACTTCTCAAAGCTAGTACTTGGCTTACTTGTAGAAACTGGCCTAGTTGATACCCAGAGTATGCGCTCTGCACACAGCTGAAGATGCTTTGTAAAGCTGAAGGCCCTTTCTGGTTGTGTGACTCTGTGAGGACTGGAACGAGTTCAGGTGCGTGTTGCCACAGCTGAGCTTAGACTGACTGCTGGGGAGCCACAGTTTAAGGCTGTTTTAGCAAAACCAGTTTTGCTGATGTAAACTCTTATAAAAAACAGGGAGAGTTCCGACTGCTGCATTATCAGTATATTCTTGATGGTATTTTTCTTGCAATAGAGCTGCTTTTGGTGCTTTTGTGGCAGCTTCAGTTCACAGAGATTCTTGTCACCCCAATAACATTCTGTGCATCCTCAGCACTTCTAGTAGGGCACTTAACTGTGACAGATTATGAATTAATTTGCGCTGATGCACTAATGTGGTCACAAAGCTCTCTACTAGACCTTTGTTTATTCTTCTTTCATTGTATAATATATTCTTTGCTTCTTGGATCTGATTATGTTCTTTTGGATGTTAAATTCTCTTCAAACAATCTTATATAGGCTGATCTTTTTCTTACTCTTGTTTGGGGAAGGATTTTCTTCAGCGTGATCTCAGGTCTGCAGTAGCATCTCAATGTTTGTTCTGCTCTTGAACTAGCTGAAGACAGAAATTGTTCCAATATTTTTCATATCCTGAAAGATGTTTTGGTTCATATCTGGTATCGTGTAATCTAACATATACCTAATGAACATCTGTAATAAAGTGGGAGATGCAACAACAAATACTGAAGTTTGATATGGAATTGCAGTGTAATAATTACTGTAGAACATCATATTAGACTAGCTTAATATTTCTCTGACCTTCAAACTTATTTACATTACTCTTGAATCTGTGCTTGTTAGCAAAAAACATCCTGCTCTCAAGTATGGGCTCATTATTAGGATCAAAACATGGATTCCTTTTTCTTTGAAAGATAGGAAATAAAGAAAATTGCTGTAATATAAATTATGGAACTGTTACTTTTGTCTGTGACCCCCAAACCAGCATTAAGATAAGTGGAGAAAATATTCATTATATATTATAGCTAAATTCAACATTTCCTAGATACATTTTTTTCTCAGTGGTTAAAAGCCTTTTTTTATAAAACTGCATTTTACCTTCCAGGCCTGTCACTTTTGGGTGGGGGGCTGTTAACAGTGATGTAACTTTTTACTGAAATAGAACCAGATTAACACAATCAATTGATTATTAATTGCAGGCTGGCAAAAGAAAAAGTTATGTATGAAAAAGAAGCAAAACAGCAAGAAGAAAAGATTGAAAAAATGAAAGCTGAAGCATGTGATGATTATGGAATTAAGAAGCAGGTAAACTACCCTAGAACTTGTTTTATAAAATCCTTATTTGTTTTCATTTAATCATAGTCATCTTTAGATAAAGGATCTTCTGTACTTTTTTCCAGACTCTTGTTGTAGAAATACTGGACTAAATTCCTGTCAATTACAGAAGTTATAAAAAGCAGCTGTAGAAATTTCTTTAAGGTGTTAAACTATAGGGATTATAGTTTTTATATATATATATAGATTACTTAGCCCTTTGTGTCAGGATGGCTGTTACTCAGTAACTCTGTATCCAGAGGCCATCACGAACTCTTTCTCAGAAATACTAAGAACCTGTAGTAAATACATGGTCTGGATGGATATAGGTAAATGAAGTGCTTGCTGCAAAGTGGAAATGTAACAGCAAAGGGAGAATGCCTGATACTTAATATGAAGGGGAAACATTTCATCTCTTGAGTACACCAAGTACACATTTTTTGGTAAAATCACAGACCTCAGAGAAAGAGAGCAGTGGGTATGCAGATGCGGAGCTGCTGGAGTTCATAGTGAAGTCATAGTTTAGGAAGTAGCATGCTGTACTTTGGTCTGCTGAAGAGTATGGTTTAGTGTCACTGTTACAGTATGATTACATTTTTTCTTGGAAGGTTTCCCACACGGACAGTTGTTGCAGACAGTTGATACATACCATTTTGGAAGAAAAAATGTCACATTTCCTGCTCATGGGGAGAAGGCTTGGGTTTGGGAGATGGGTGTTTTATTCTCTACAAAAGTGTGAAATGTCTGTGTTTCACTGTGGTCTTTATATTCTTTCAACTATGTAACCTTTTGATTACCTTTTTTCCCCAAGTATTTCCCAGATGCTTTCTCTCAAATCTTCACAGAAATCAAAACTGTAAACTAAAATTATTTTCACTTAGTAGTCATAAACATAACCTTCTGGTATACTGTCTTTATTTTTAAACAATGGAAGAATAGGTTAAACAGAATTCAAATATAAAATTAACAAAAGATAGGAGAGTGCGCTTTTAGAACAAGCTAAACCAACTTCTTTTAGTAAATTCATATTTCAGTTCATATGTCCTGCCTTGCTTTCATTATGCCATAGGAATGAAATACAAATAAAGAATTTGTATACAAATGAAGATTTGCATTTATAGAGCAGAGCTGTCTTCTGCCTCACCAGACTGAGACTTGAAGATCCTACAAAACAGTAGCCTTTTTGAAGATCTGGTGCTAACAAGAACTAATGAATTCAATTCCTATTTTTAGCGTTGCCCATTCATCAGATTATTTGACTGCATCATGGTATTTCCACAGTGACCTGCAAGATATCATGGAAGTCAAAACCAGCGATGGCTGGGAACTTATGCTGAAATTAAATGTTACATACTACTTGAGGGTATTTTCAGAGACCAATGGCAAAAGCTTTCATAGAAAACAGTCTTGATTCATTCACAAGTTGCCTGATCCTCTTTGAAAGCAATCAGTTCCTCCAATGACATCTTCACTTCTTGTTCATTTAGTGCACTTTGCATTCTGGAAGTTGTTAATATTTTAGGTTATTAAAAATTTGGAGACTTAAAAGAAAGTTTGCAGGAGAGTTTGCTCAGAACAATATTTTGGATACAGATAAGACTTTGAGATGTTTTTCAGAAAAAATATCTGTAGATTACACATTTTAAGAATTGCCTCTGAGAGTTAATAATCTCTAATTTCTATTCTAGGGCGAATAACTCTTAAAATACAGATGTAGTTATTTTGGTAATGAAAAGTAACATTTAGGGGGTGGGAACAAATTCAGTCACTTGAGACTAGGAGAAAAGTTTTAACTATTAGTTTAGCTGAGGTATTAGCTAAATCATGTATTTATGTGTGTGTGTGTGTGTGTGTATTTATGTACTTATATACGCACACAAATCAATCCAGAGTTCAGGGAGGGATTCTTAAAAAGCTTAAAAGCAATACTTTCTCTTGATGTACTGTTGTTTACATTTAGCTTTCTAGTTACAACTCAGAACATACAGTTTTACATACAGAAGTGAATATGGAAAGTTTCACTTTAAAGTGAATAATGCCATTTCTACAGCATATGTATTCTTTAGAGTGTGTCTGGTCTGTAATGAGGGATCAGTCCCTTTGTAGAACAGTAGGATGTGACTCAGTATTTTTTTCCTAACTCCTTATGCAGTGGAACTCATGGTTCCAGTGGACTCAAGTGTTCTCTAGCTGAGGCAGTGACCATCTGCGGTGGTTGGCAGTTGTTAGATGCTAGCCCTCATCTGAGCTGTCCAGAAAGACTTGCTTAATGAGGAGCAGGTTCAATACCAGAAAAAGGACCGTTTTCTTGCAGTGCTGGTAGATGCTGACCAAAATTATAATTTGAAGATTCCATTTTAGCGTGCAAGAAGACTTCATTATGATAACAAATATTAAAATACTTTTGATTTATCCTACCAGGTGCAAGTACTGCTTATAGTTTCTCTGGGTAGCAGGAAGTAGTGTAGTTCTACCTCCCTGCAGATTTTGTCGTAATGAAGTTGTAGTTTCACAGAATCACAGAATCACCAGGTTGGAAGAGACCTTCATGATCACTCAGTCCAACCCATGCCCTAACACCACCTCAACTAAACCATGGCACTGAGTGCCACATCCAGTCTCTTTTTAAACATGTCCAGGGATGGTGACTCTACCACCTCCCCGGGCAGGTAATTCCAGAACTTTGTCACTCTTTCAGTAAAAGATGTTTTCCTAACATTCAACCTGAATTTCCCTTGGCGCAACTTAAGACTGTGTCCTCTGTTTCTACACAGCTGTAACGATTCTCAATATATGAAGACTTTCCACAGAACTTCATAATACTACTTCAATAGAAAATTTTCACACAGTATCATTCAAGTGCAGACTAATGATAGAAACCTGTAGCCTTCTGTATTTCTGTGGTTGTTGATGTTCATATATAAATAAACATCCTTTTGCAGCTCATGCTTTTATCTTGAGACTTGTGAGCGGGGAGAAAGCAAGATATCTATTCCATACTTTCTCTCTCTAGGATTGTAGATATACTCTGGTGGTTTTGCTAACTGGCAGCATTTTTACTGATAAGTGAAATTTTCATTTTTTTAAACGTAATTCTACAGTTCCAAATTACTTCTTGAGTAATGTAATTTCTAGATGAATTAAAAATCCAGTGGATTTAACATAAAATTTAAAATTTAATCTCTGTGTGTCAAAAAGTACGTAAGAGTATATAAAGTACATCTTGCTTAAACAGAGGTTTTTTCAACTATTTGTGAAAACTGCAATATTTCTCTTGCTTTGAGTGAAAGAGTGCTTTCTGAAACAGCTGAAAAGACATGCATTTGGAAACTATGGACTATGTTGGAAAATAATGTGGAAGATGGTAATTTGCTGCTAATCTTGTTACTGGAGGACTTCTTGCTGAAAGAAAGGTTGTAATGTTCTAGAACTTTTTAAATTTTAAATATCTGTTTAGCCTCAAAGAAATATTCTGGTTAGTTCAGTTTGCTTTTTACTTTCTTAGCTCTTTCCAACCCCCACCTGGTTGGAAAGAGCTCCTCCTTCAGCTTTCATGCTAGAAGTGGTAGGTGGTTTGTTGTTGACACATCGCCATTTCTTGAAGCACTCAAACGCTGTAGAAACAAAACAGTGTTCTACAGTTTTTTACTGAAGCTTTCCTTCAAGGTCCTTCAGGAGTCTCTTGATCAATGTATTTGACAACTTGCCTACAGCAAATATGCTGTTGTATCCTGTATTTGTGGATAGCTCAGGCTTCTTTTGGGCCTGAAAGGAAGTAGAACTCATAAAAAAAGCTGGGTTTCCTACAACTCTTGTGTGCATTTGTGGGGTTTTTGCCTGTCCAAATTCACCTTAATGCTGTATTTCCTTTGAGTTCCTGCCTTCCCTATGCCCAGCTGTTTCCTACATCATCTATGCTGTTCTACTCCCTATATCCCCACACCACCATCCTGGCCAAGCACACTGATATTACCAAGACCCAGTGCCTTGATACTACTCCCTGTTTGCTGTTGAGGTGAGAAGTACTACAGTGGTGTAGATTTAAGTTACAAATGTGGATTAGCCATCCAGTAGCCTTACCATGATTATTTTTTGTGTGCTACAATCTCTTACTTAGTGTGATTACTAAATTTTGGAACCTTAGAGATTGCTTTTTTTCTTTTTGGTCCCTGTCCTTCCACCAGATATGGCTGTAATTAGTCAATGGATTCCAAGTGTTTTACAGACTTTTTGAGTCTGTAAAAAGTATTTCAAACCAGTACCACTTGTTTTAGCAAACAATTGCCTGCATGTCTTTTCTTAACTCTCTCATCTTTGAGTAGATCCATACTGTTAGGATTATCTGTGCAACAGAAAATGGCCAAGTGATTATGTGACAGTATTTAAAAGCTAGACTTTATATTCATATATGTATATATAATTGGTACATATACGACTCGTTTACATTTTCACAGGTTTTAGCCTACCTCTTCTGTTTAGAACACCACTCTTGTCACATGAAACAATACTGCCATTATACCCTGTGACCCAGTAGTATATCAGGCTGTTCTAAGAGCAAGGAGATCCCTATGGAGGTTTGGTGGGGGATTTTTTTGTTTTATTTTTGGTTTTTCTGGGTTGGGTTGGTTTGGTTTGGGTTTTTTTTTCTTTTGTTTTTTGTTGCTTTTAAATTATTTGTGGATATGCATGTCTGTAAATCTCTTGGTTAGATGTGAGTCAGCTGGGAAAAAAACTCAAATCAACTCTGTTTTGTCTTTTCGAAGCTGATAAAACTGATATCTCTCCCTCCTTCATTATTATTGCTGCATTTTTAAAAGTTTTTAAATTGTTCTTACCTCAACCCACACGGTTTACCTTTTCTTCCTGTTACCATCTCCCCATCAGGCAGGAGCAAGTGAGCTGCTGCCTGGTACTCAGTTGCTGGCTGGGTTTAAACAACAGTCCTTAGCTGGAGCTGGAATTGCCCCGGTCTCCTCAGTGGAATTTGAGTAGCTGCAGTGCATGTCACAGGGATGGATGGCTGGCACTGGCACTGGCATTTGAGTGGCCATCGTGCTTGTTACCATTACAGTTCTGTCTGAAAGTCAGGCAGAATTTTGATAGAATTTGGAGAACGAACACTTTTAATAGTCCAGTCCTAAAGCTTATATAATTATTGGAGCTTTTGACTTTGCTTTATTATGTATATTTGCAAAAGTAAGTAGTCTATCTGGGACTTTCAGCATTGCTTGAAAAAAAGTGGTTTGTGCAGAAGTTAAATGATAATGGTTCCACAGAATTCCTGTTCTAGTCTCCAGCTGTTTGCACCTACTGAATGTGGTTCTAGGATTTATCATCCTCCTGATTTTTATTCATCATTGCATAACCATAGGGAAATATAAATAAAACTTGGGTAACCCTTTGGAAATTAGTCAAATATTGTTTCGAATAGAATGATTTGGGTAGATTTGTTCATTTCTTAGAGCAGGCAGGACTACAACTTACAGATTTTAGATTTATATGCCTTCCCAAGTCGTTTATCTAGTGGCGTATATCAAATAAGTTCCTAATTTTGTGTCATCTGTCAGCTTTACAACACACAAATATTTAGCAATGCTGATGCAAGGAAGTAATTATTGGATATTCTCACTCCTGTAGGTATTCTACTACATAAAGCAAAAGGCATCATCTCGTGCAGTTTATGGCACACCTCACTCTATGGATGTTACATTGACCGATGAAAGTGTAAAATTAGGAACTAAAGTTTTTTCTCTCAAAACCAAATGGACTAAGTGACACTTAAAAACATGGTGATAATGTCTTGTTTACCTAAAGCCTTCCTGAATACATAAATACATTCTTAGCTATAGCTTAACATCCCTCTTACAATGACCTTTTGGTAGAGCAGCGCTAATACTAGCAGGACAATACAACATAGGAATGACAGAAAGAAATAAGCCATTTAAAGGGAAGGTTTGCTGTTGCAGGTTATCCTGAATGTAGATGTTTCATATTTAAATATAGAACAGATTTTCATTTCTAAATAGATTTAACATTACTGAACAACTCTGCACATCTTTTCTTCTCAGTGTTTGGTGTTCAGATCCAGAAATGCTCCATGAAATAAATGTTCCCTTTCTTAAAACTGACGTTGTTTTCTTTAGGAGGTGGCAGGATTTTCAGATTCAGTGGGGTGCCAGTTTAGTAATTTTGTTCTAAGTGCATGGTGAGAATAATCTTTATCCTAAAATGAAGCACAAGGATATGTAATAACTTTTTATGCATGATAAGCATCAAAAATATGAGCCTGCTGGTCTTTGCTTTTCATTTTTCTTTACCTTTGTCTTTCAGTCAGAGCCTCCTGCAGTCTGCACTCAATGTGGTCAATAACTCAATAACTTTTTTCATGCAGTAATTATCTCTATGGGGTATTATCTGAACATTCTTTTTCTTTATTACCCAAAAGATGCAGGAGATACTTACATAACCAGCTGATCCCATTTTGGATGAAGCTGCTTTGTGACAGCAGGAGAAAGTTTGTTTTAAATAGACTTTTTAACAAATGCTGAAAACCTTACTAAGCTGTACTTTTTTCCTAAGGGAAAGATTATTCTAAATACTGTCTTGCACTTAGTACTTGATATTCAGTTAAGCACAGGGTAAATGGAAATGTCCTGTAAATTAACAGTTTTAAGCATTTATGCTAAGTGAGTATCTTTTAAGAAAAGAAGCCTATTCAGAAGATAGGCAACTGTTCTGAAGTTCCTAGATAATGACTAGATGGCTGATTTTTCAGAGTAAAACCTTATCCTAAAAGATAACATTTCTATCTGGAATATATTCTAATTTCATTGACTTCCAATTTTCACAGATCGAGATCTTGCAAGAGTCACGAATGATGATTCCAGACTGCCAGCGCAGACTAGAAGTTGCACATGCAGAGCTTACTCAACTACTAGTGAGTATTGCACCACACCCCACTGATCAAGAAGTGCTGCAGTTCCTGGGTGCACTTGGATAAACAACTGCAGCAAATTAAAACTGGATTAAAGAATTTGTTTCCATAGGTCCAAAGACCAGCATCCTATAAGATACCAGTATTTTGCTTTAGATAACTGTCTTTGCAGACTTGGTCTTCAGTCTGTGAAGACTGTGTGTGTTAGAAGTTATCTTTAGTGGAATGTACCCTTGACATACAATTATACCAAACTGTGAAAATGGACTCAGAACTCCTGTGCTAGTTCCATCATCAGAGAAATCAGTTCACCCACTTTCGGTTTTATAGATAGTATAAATGTATATAATAAGCTTGTAGGGAACTGAAATGGTCAAAATACTTTGGTTACTGCTTTTATTCTGCTATGGACAAGTCAGATGAGTCCATGCGGAGTATTGCTTTATGTTTTATTAGTGAAGTGAGCAGTACTGCCATGTTTTTTAAGATACAAATACTTGCAGAAATTAAGAGTATGTTGTACAAATGGATTCACTGAACCTATACTACATTTGGAGATGATCATGTTTATTTTAAAAGCTGACGTCTCATCAAGAATTCAGCTACACGTGTTGGTACACAATAAACGGTGTTGTGAGACTAAAAATATACAGCCTGAATTGTGTCCCAGATACAGTGATAGCTAAAATGCAAATACTTTTTTTAATGGAAAAGTCAAGGTGTCCTAGTCTCAGGTAGTTTGCCTCTACTGTTTTCCAGAATAAATGCTCAGTACTTGGTAGGATTTAGGGTCTTTTTGTCATTCAACCACTTACTTAACAGTTAGTCAGTCTATATTTCAGTGGCATGCTGAAGTGGTGCTATTGACTCGTAGTATGCAAACTTAAAACAAGGAATGGGGGCAGTTACTCTTGTTCAGAATTTGGAAGTCTTCATGTATTGCTTTCTGTGCTTAGCTCATCTTCAACGCATTTATTAAAATTTACTGTGTCCGTAGTATGTTTTTCAATTGTCAGTCTACTGACAGTTTTCTACAAGTGCTCTCAGTCTGAAGTTTGTTCTTACTGATTCCTTGGTTTAAAATATTTAACACAATAAAATAAAGGTATGCATAGGTCAAATCTACTTGCATATGCCAGCCATTATCTGGGACCTTAAGCAGGACAAAAGAATTTTCTTGTGCTTTGAGTAACACAGAATGTGTGTTTTCAAAAGTTATATATCCCTCATTTCATAGAATGCTTTGGGTTAGAATGAACCTTTACAGATCCTCTGTTCCAACTCCCTTGCAATGAGCAAGAACATCTTCAACTACATCAGGTTGCTCAGAGCCCCATCCAGTCTGACACTGAATATTTACATGGATGTGGCACCTACCACCTCTCTGGGCAACTTGTCCCAGAGTTTCACCACCCTCACTGTAAAAAACTTCTTCTTTACACCTAGTCTGAATCTGTTCTCCTCTAGTTTAGAGCCATCACCTCTTGTCCTGTCACATCAGGCCCTACTAAAAAATTCGTCCCTACCTTTCTTGTAGGCCCCCATTAAGTACTGAAAGGCTGCTATGAGGCTGCCCAGAGCCGCCTCTTCTCCGGGCTGAACAAACCAAACTCTCAGCCTGTCCTAAAAGGGGAGGTGCTCCATCCCTCTGATCCTCTCGTTGGCCTCCTCTGGACTCGCTCCAACAGGTCCATGTCCTTCCTGTGCTGAGACCCCCGGGCTGGATGCAGCACTGGATGCAGGTGGGGTCTCAGCAGAGCAGAGGGGCAGAATCCCCTCCCTGGCCCTGCTGCCCACGCTGCTTTGGATGCAGCCCAGGACACGTTTGGCTCTCTGGGCTGGGAGTGCCCATGGCTGGGTCATGTCCAGCCTCTCACCCACCAGCACCCCCAAGTCCTTCTGGGCAGGGCTGCTCTGATCTGTCCATCCCCAGCCTGTGCTGATACCAGGGTTGCTCTGACCCAGGTGCAGCACCTTGCACATGGCCTTGTTAAACCTCATGAGATTCTCATGAGCCCACTTCTCAAGCTTTTCCAGGTTCCTCTGGATGGCATCCCATCCTTCAGGTGCATCAGCTGCACTACTCTGCTTGGTTTATCTGCACATTTACTGGTCTCACTTTCTATGTCATTAATGAAGATACTAAATAACACTGATCACCATACAGACACACAAGGGACACCACTTGTCACTGATTTCCATCCAAACATTCAGTCATTGACCAGTTCTCTGGCTGTGACTATCCAGCCAATTCCTTATCCAGTGAAGACTCCACCCATCAAATCCACCTCTCTCCAGTTTAGAGAGAAGGATGTTGTGGGGGTCCATGTAGTCCACAATGACAATTCCCTTTTTGCTTTCTTTAAGGACTTCACCTGACTGCCATGACTTTTCAAATGTCATGGAGAGGACTTTGGCAACTACGTCAGGCAATTCCCTCAGGAATCTGGGAAGCATTTTGTCAGGTCCCGTAGATTTTGGTACATTCAGGTTCCTCAGGTGGTCATCCTGATTAGGTAAAGAACCCAGGTAAAGACTTTGCTCTCCCAGCCCCTATTTTGTAGTCTGTCCACTTGAGAGGTGTGGGAAGAAGCTGCCAGTAAGACAAAAACATTGTTGAGTACCTCATCCTTCTTATTTGCTAGCAGTTTTTTTACCTTCTTAAACTTAATCCCACAACAGTTATTTTCAGAGTACTCAAAAATGTTGTTTTTGATTACAGGAGAACGAAAAAGAATTGGAAGAAGCTGAGGAGTATAAAGAAGCACGTTCCATACTGGAGTCAGTGAAGCTGGAAGCCTAGCTGTTTTCCAGTTCTCTCTTTATGTGCGTTAGCACGGGGTCCATTCCACAGTTTCATTTGACTATGGCTCTACTACTATTGTTGACTTGCAAAAGTTCCCTTTAGGCAAACTGGGCTTTCTCTAACTGCAAGGTGCATCAAAGAATATTCGGAAACATTTGTGTGTTCCATATTCAGGCAAAATAGATATATTTCCAGTTCACCTCAATTAAAAAAAATAAAACCCATTTAAAGTTAGTGTAATAGTTAATATAGAGAACTTCAATCTGAACAGTTCAAGTTTGGCCATGTGAGGGACCAGTAAATAATTCAGAATGAAATAGCATCATAGAATGGTTTGGGTTGGAAAGGTTCCATCTACTTCCAGCCCCCTGACATGGGCTTTAGAAGCACTTTGTATTTGAAATAATTTCAAGCCATTACAGCATAAAAATCTGTACTGAAAGAGAAAGTAGACTAAATGACCCTTCCCAGTCACCCACCTTTTTTCTGTGGTGCAATTTTTCTGTAGTTTTATCAAGTATGTACTCCTTGTTTATCTTTGAGTCCAAGACAAAACTAAAAGCTGACTCCAGATCTTTCTCAGTGAGCATGGAACTGATTCGTAGAGCCCAATTCATACAATCTCCATTGATCAAAATTCTTCTACTTTTCAAGAAGCAGAATTTAGCAGGTGACTAGTATATTGTGAGTTGCATCTGCTAATAAGAGTTCTGGACTGAACGCTTTTCTTGAAAGCACCTTGGCCTAAGTGATTTTTTTTTTTTTTTAACAAAGTTCAAATCCCAGGACATGAAATAGAGCTAATGGGTAAGGGAACAACACTTAGTCTGCCTGGAAGACCATTAAAACATTATGTACAAAAGCTGTGGTTTTTTCAAAGTAGCTTCTCTAAAGCAAATAGTAAGTTCTGTTGATAAACAAGAAAGCTTTTTACATTAGTTTTTATAGTTTGAAAGTGTTCTGGCATGTTTCTTAAAGGCAGCAGAAAGCACAGTGTACCTTTTGTGTGGTGCTAAATTGAATACTCAATAAAATTCTTTGTTAATTTGCCTGAGTTTGAGTAAACTGTTTCAGTACTTATTTATGTACCTTAAGCACATTTAGAGTATTGTCTACTTCTCCATCACTCTTAAGCACTGCTCTGACAGATCAACACCAAAAGATTGCTAATTGAATCAGTCAGAATGGTACACTTTTGAAGTGACACCAGACCAGTACCATAGAGGGATAGGAGGTGAAACCTGCTTTGACAGTACAGTCTCATAAGAGAACATGCATATCTTCTTACCAGCATTGTGTCCTAGGCATGGAGCTGTCAAGTGGACATTGCCTGGTTCACAGCACATATGAACTGCTATTGAGGAAAACATCTGTCTTTGGATACTCATTTCACCCATTTTCTTCTATGGACCTTCACTGGGAAAGGTGGCTGGAGTGCGCAAAGCAGGTCGTGTGTCTCAGCTGACAGATCGCAGCATGAGTCTGCTTGCAGCCATTGAGTGGAGTGTGGTGAATAAATGCTGTGCTGAAAAGTAAGTGTAGGGAGATGCCAAGTCTCCTGGGTAAAACAGGGTTTAAAATAAAAATTGCCCTTCTTCAGAAGAAACAATATACACTTCTGGAAAACAAGCCCACAGAAAAATGATGTGCAGTTGCTGAGTACCACAAGAGTGTATATGAAAGCTAGACAGGTGTGACCTACAGTGGCTAAATGCAAGTAGGATTGTCATATGGTTTAAGTTGGCATTTAGAATGAAAGTCACACAGCCTTTAACTATTACATAAACTCCAGGGAAAAGTTTCTTGGTACAGTAGTTTCTAGGGTGGCTGGTTTCTCATGTTTGTCTAATACGTCTCTGTCCAAGCCATTTCCTAGCTCCCTACTACTGCATCATGAACCAAGATGATATTGTGCCCTACCACTGACTTCTCTAAAAATGAGCATGTTCTGTAGTACAGGAAACAACCAGCCTCACTGATGAAAATCAAGGTATGTTCACACCTGAAAATACTTTGTCTCCAGATGCCTGGAGAACTGTCTGACTTCTGAAGGGACATGTTTTCAGACTGCCAGCATCCTTTAGGAGAAGGAAAGAGTTAACTGTTCACAAGTACTTTGGGTTAAATCCACAAAAAGCATAAACTACACAGAGCTGTTCTATTTCCCCATAACAACATCCTGTTTTGGCAACCCACCTTCCCCATCTCTGGTGAAACCCTTCAACAGAGCTGCAGTCAAATCTGCATTCTAACACTTGGGGTGTGGGGGTGGGGGAGGGACTTCAAGTCCTTCATCTAACTCAGGAGTTTCAGACCAAGGGAGATGCTCAGTAACTGGGCCATACTTAGTCCTAATAGCCTGGGGTCCTCAGAATTGCCATGTTAGTATGACTGGTGGCTGCACAGCTCCTTAAGACTGAGCAATCACCAAGAATTTACTACTAAAACTGGATGGTCTGATAACCCCAAAAGGTACGGTTCTCTTCAACAGACCTGTATGACAATAGAAGTAGAATAGGAAGTGTGCGCATTTAATATGTGGGTGATACAAGGGTGTTCAGTATCTTCAAGGACAATATCAGAAATCAAAAGGTTTCTGACTAACTGGAAAAATATTAAAATACTTCTTTTAGTAAGGATGTATTTAAATAAGAAAATAAAGCAAACTTACACATGGCAGCAGCAATCTTCTACTGCACCAACACAGGAAAAAGTAAATGCTAGACACCATTTCTGAGAGATACAAAAGAATTTTAGTGAATTACATGCAAAACATTAGCTCATAAGACATGGGCAACAACCCTTACACTCCCCTTCTTATTACAAAGGCTTTATCTAGAAGCATTATTGCAGCTAGAAGCTGCAACTGAAAGAGATGAACAAATGAGAAGGATTCAGAGGAAAACGGTGAAAACTACTAAAAAGACTGAAAAATGGTCTGTGCAAAAGAAGGAACAAATCCAGACATTTTAGTCTGGAAAATACTGAGGGTAGCAGTGGTAATAGTCTTCAAGCATATACAGAATTACAGAAGAAAACAGTAAAATTTTCTTGGCAGACAGAGTAAAATGCAATGAGCTTTAGTTACAATGAGGGGAAAAAGTACTGGACAGGTTCCTTCCTCAGAAAACAGGTAAGACAAATGAAGCTCTGGAACAGACTGCCCACGGAGGCTGTTGGAGATGCCTTCCTAGAGGTCTTCTCTTAACCAGGCAGCTCAGTCACTCATGACCCAGGGACAGCTGATCCTGCCTCGTATTTACACATTAGGGAAGAGCATCCAAAGGTGCATGAGCATTCATCCTTCCTCAGCAGCACTTACCACCTCACTCAAAAATACAAAAGATGTGTGACACAGCTGAAATTAACTACTTTGAATATAGCACAGAGGAGATCCCCAAAGGAGACAATTCAGTGATACCTGCCTGACTTTTCAGATCTTGCACTGCACAACACAGGGGACTCAAAGAAGGTGAAAATGGTCTTCCATAATGGAAGGACCAGATTAAATAGTTTTTTCTGACTTTCCCTTCCTATTCACATTTCTGAACACTCATGAAACACACAAAATGTCAAAAATACTGCAGGTTCCCACCTGTCATTTTATTTTGTGTGTTAATTTGTGCATAAACTAGCTCATTCAGGGCAAAGATAGGAAGCCAAAAGTTTGAAATGTAGCTGAAATCAGAAGGATGGAACTTGCAAGGCAAGAAGTGAACTGTGGGGCCTGCTGGCAACAACTGCAAGGGAAGTAGCAAATTTAGTTCAAAGTCTCACCGTTCATATAGACTCAGAGCAGGATTACAAGCTGAGGGAAGGGAGAAGAAAATGTGTTTTCTATGGCCTAACCATTTTAACAACCCTTCTCCAATCCGATCTCTCAGGGAACCTAGTTTTAAGGACACTGAACAGAAAACACAAAGGGGAACCACTTCTGGGTTCTCTTCCATATGCAATCTTGGCTATGCTCTATTATGACATGTAACAGAGGGCTCACGATAAATCCAAATAACAGGCTTCCGACTTCAAAGGTGATGGCAAAAGGGATGTGTAATGGCCACCTTCCCCAGTTTTCTGAATACAAATTCAACCACAGTGAAAAAAATCAGCTCTTGAACTTTGCAGACTACTTGCTAGCACATCCCAGCATCCAGGATTTCAGAGCAAACATCTCCACTCTAGAACCACTCAACATAAATATTACCTTTAACAGAAAGAAGAAAAACTTCAACAACAGTTTTGTTTTCTTACTGTTCTGAAGTTACTGTAGATGTTACATTAGATAGAAGGAAACTCAGTAACCCACGGAAAGAGCCTCAATTAATAAGGTTAACAGAGGCTGAATAGGTTGAAATTGGAAAAATAAGCACATTATTTATGTATCAATTACTACTTGCTCTCCCTTTCAACAAAAGGAAATAAAATTTTCTCATCATTCCTAACAATCCAGAGGCCTCCTCCTGCCCCTGCATAATTAGCAGTAAATTTCAGCACAGCTCTCCATAAGCAATCAAAAAGGCTACCTAATTAAAAAAGTAATTAGTTTACACAGATAGATGTGAGTGGGTAGATTAGTTGATGAAAATAAAATGAAATTCCTCTGGATGCTTTTAGTGACTCAGCTTTCTGCTCTTTTACAGCTTCTACACATTTCTAAAGGAGCAGGTTAAAAATAAGTTTAAAAAAAACTTCATTTGTAAACAAAGAGTCTTTCAAAACCAATTGATCAGATTTGGCTTGTCCTCTGTTTTCAACACAGAAGATGAACTTCATATTTTATAAAGTATAAAAATCAGTGCCTCCATAAAAGGACTAATCTGTTACTCATTTTCTCAGATCACTTAAACAATACCTACGCACCAAACTGAACCTACGCTGAACCTGTAAAAGGAAGGTTTGAGCACTAACACTCAGAACACTACAGGATTTGTAAGAAGCCAGAACAGCTCCTGATACCAGACCCTGACCAAGGGGTCTTTTCCCCAGTCATCCTGCCATCAGCAGAAGTCAGAGAAAACATGTCAAGCAGTACTGCAGTGGTCCTGAGGGTAAACATACACTCTGACACTCCTGCTGTTTTCCCAAATGAAGGAAACTCCTTTGCATTTTGTGGTGGCATCAGGAAGCTGTATTCACACACTTGAGCTGGGGACATGTGGGGAACACAAAAGCCAGTAGCCAAAACTCAAGGGAAGACAAGTATAACAACAAGTATAACAGTAATCCTTGATGAGAACTAGGAAGGCTTTGTCAGAGAAATCAGTGAGTCAAGAAGCTTCCTTCCTCAAAGGCTTTGTCCTGGCCAATGCCTGCTGAGGGACCTCACCTCCATGAATGTACCAAATACTAATTGTCGCATTCAAACAAAATTGCAATATGAACTCTAACCAGCACAAGGGAGAAAACTGGCTTTTTAACAGTGTGGGAAAAAATGCAGTGAACGAAACATTCTTCGTTAAGCAAATTAATCAGCTGTAAACTTAGGTTTTATACTTTTTTAAATTAAGGTTATAGCAAACTGAAGTTTTAAACAGTGATAGTAAAAAATATACAACTATTGTATGCTGAACTTTTGAAACCATTTGTTTTTTAATGAGCCAGTAATAAACTCTCATTTTATTTGTCTTTGCTATTTTTGGAGTGCTACCCACTGATTCAAGGGATACTGAGTCAACTGGCAATTTCTGGCTGCTATGAACTCATGAGAATCCACTCTGAAGACATCTGAAATTCCACATGTATCCTCAGGCACAGTAGATGGAGCCAGTTGGGAGGAAAGAAAAGCTTTTGGACTGATGAAATTGAAGCAATTTTCACATCAAAGCTAACAAACCTCAGATTACTTACTCACACCAATTTTCAATTGGTAATAATGAACATTACCTATATACTGTTCACCAGCCTACACAAAGTGAGCTGGTGAACCTTGTCCATTTCTGAGTACCATTGAGCTTTTACAAAGACAGACCTAAAAAGCCATCACATTAGGTTTTCACTGTGCCAGGGCAAGAGGGCAGAACCCATGTCCTCAATACTAGCCCCTTCAAAGGAGCCTAGATCTGAGCTGACATGGAAGCTACTTTCCTTTCATTAAGCTTACAATTAAAAGGAGTGCTGCCAGAGTAACATCACAACACATAACAGAAATGAGGAGTTAAGGTAAGAATGGTGATGTTTTTTCAAGACTGCACGTTCTGCAGATAAACAGAAAATTCCAGTTCCTACTGCACCAAACACAGCACCTTTCAGAAAGGCTCCAATTAACATTTTAATAAAAAACCCAGTTGGAACTAGACCAATACTTTATTTAGATACCCAACTACCAAACTTAACTCAAAAATTACAACATCATCAGCTGCCTATGATTAAAAGCACTTCATAGTTGGCTTAATGTCGAAGAGATATGCTACTCTTCAGATCAGAGTTCCTTCAGAAATAGATCATTCACTTCCAAGTTTACATCTCCTTCATGATGCTCAAACAGGAGAATGTAGAGAATGCTCTGCAGGTCTGCGGGCATAAGGAAAACCCACACACTGGCCAGATACTTGACTAGCCAGACAAACTGTACCTTGTCTTCGATTGCTAGGCAGGGCAGTAGACCACTATTACCAGGACTGGTTACCAATAGCACCGCAGTTTCATTTTGTTGTAATTCGAAAAATCTCCAACCCTTACTTCACTTTTCCACAGAAAAAGTCCCAAAACAAACAAACCAAAAACAAACAAAAAAAACCCAAAAAACCAAAACCCAAACACAACACCCCCCCAAAAAACAACAACAAAAAACACCCCCCTCCCCCCCAAAAAAAACCCCAAAAACAACAACCCACAACTCAATTCAAACGCAAGTGTTTCAAGTTTGTTCTCCCAGTGGTGATGTCATGATTATTTCATTTTAGTACTTCTATCCTCTGGTGTAAGTGAACAAATTACACTGAACCGAAGAAGCAAAAAGTGCTTTTAAGTTTACATACAAGCTTCAGAACTTTTTGATAATTCTAAGCACAGAAGTTAATCATCCCAGGATTATGCAGTATAATAGAGGTAGTTAATACTTTTCACCAAACAGAAGCAATTACTCCCTTACAAGAGAAAAATCACACACATTGCAAGATTAACACACGAAAGGTACTTGAAATCTCTAGCTGGTTTTTTTTTCTGCACTAGAACCCCGGTTGTCAATGGTGGTAAATCTGGTTAAGTGTCCAGGTGGAGAGGTGAGGGCAGGCTGAAGAGGAATGAGCTGAAGAGTCTTTTGCCAGGTGGTTAGGCTAACTCTGGATGCAGAAGACTTGGATTACAGGCTGGAGATGAATCCAAATGCTACCTCAAGCCAAGGAGAGAATGGCTATGCCTTCTGAAACCCAAAAGCTGCTCAAAACCACATACATCGTGCTAAAATCAGAACATGATAGATCATGGCAAGATGATCACAAAGGATAACATGCTTTGCAAACCAGGATAAAAATCTTATAAAGATGTTACAAAACAAAGCATTCATCCTTTCAGCTTCCTTTTGAGCTACAACTACGTAAGAGAATTTAACCAATGCTTACATGGAAACCAGCCTCCCTTGAGCTCTTATTTTCACTAGGAATCTCATTAAGCAGTCCAAGGAGCCCACTACTGTTTTCAAACATTGAATTCAAAAAGGAACACACTCATCCTGACTGTATCAGGCTATTTTAACTCTGCCTCTCTAATTTTCTCCCTGCAGAGCAAAAAGCAGGCACACACTGAGGACAGCAGAGTCTCTCAGAGGAGAGAAGAGCAGTGACAGCTGGGAGCCATCTGAAGTAAGGAAGGCCATTTGCAAGGAAGTTTCCTCCCCCAGCATGTCACTATCCCTTACAATAGACTCTCTCCTGCACCCCCTCACTGCTTCATTAGCTGTAAATGATATGGCTTAAGAAGGAAACAGAACTTTTTTAACATTCGGAGAGATCAGCATTGCACAAGGAGACTTGATTTGCTGATTACCAGCAACCAAGCCCCACAATAGGTTCTAGTCTCTTCCCAGTTTGGACACCCCAACACATGACTCTCTCTCTAGTTCCTCACCATCAGAGTGGAAATGAATAACACCACACTTGCCTCCAATGCTAGAAAAGAAAACCCAGTACTTCCACTTGAAAACCACTCTCACATTGCCCATCTGAGCATGAAAAGAGCAGTAATTACGATGGAGTTGCTGGACTCACTGAAAAAGGCCACTTTCAGCCCAGTCTTACAAGATACCACTACTGCCATCATTTTCTGCATTTTCTCACAGAATCACAGAATGAACTTGGTTGGAAAAGACCTTTGAGCTCATCAAGCCCAACCTAACACCTCCTCATCAACTAAACGATGGCACTGAGTGCCACGTCCAGTCTTTTTTCAAACATGTCCAGGGATGGTAACTCCACCACCTCTCTGGGCAGACGATTCCAGTGCCCAATCACTCAGTGAAGAATTTTTCCTTAATGTCTAACTTAACCTTCCCCTGGCACAGCTTAAGACTGTGTCCTCTCATTCTGTCAGTTGTTGCCTGGGAGAAGAGACCGACCCCCAGCTGCCTACAGCCTCCTTTCAGGCAGTTGTGGAGAGTGATAAGGTCTCCCCTGAGCCTCCTTTTCTCCAGGATAAACCACCTCAGCTCTCTCAGTCGTTCTTCATAGCGCTTGTGTTCCAAGCCCTTCACCAGCCTTGTAGCCATCCTCTGGATGTGTTTGAGCATCTCAACATCCTTCCTAAATTGAGGGGCTCAGAACTAGACGCAGCACTCAAGGTGTGGCCTCACCAGTGCTGAGTACAGGGGAAGAATGACTTCCCTGGTCCTGCTGGCCACACTGTTGCTGATCCAGGCCAGGATGCCATTGGCCTTCTTGGCCACCTGGGCACACCCTGGCTCATGTTCAGTGGCTGTCAACAAGGATCCGCAGGTCCCTTTCTGCCTGGCCGCTGTCCAGCCACACTGTCCCCAGCCTGTAGTGCTGCAGGGGGTTGTTGTAGCCAAAGTGCAGGACTCGGCACCTGGACTTGTTAAACTTCATGTTGTTGGACTCGGCCCAGTCTGTCCAGCTCCCTTTGCAGAGCCCTCCTACTCTCCAACAGGTTGACACTCACTCCCAGCTTGGTGCAATCTGCAAATTTACTGATGGTGGACTCAATCTCCCCATCCAGATCAACAATGAAGATGTGAAACAGGACAGGCCCCAACACACAGATCCCTGTGTCTATCATATCAAACTCTTTCATGCTATGACTCTCAGGTTGGCATTCAAAGAAGTTTACCCATCCAAGTAACAACTATTATTCTAGGCTGAAAGTAATTCACTTAGAGCAGACTTCATTAATGCCAGGTGAAGATAAACCTAGTCAGACACTTACCATGCTTGTGACATGTTATTGCTGCACTGTGTTGACTAGAAGCCTCTATTACTCAAGTACCATCCTGCCCGTGCTTGTCAGTAAAGAATGAGGCACCTGCAATCATGAGACCATGAGCACAAGAGTCTGCTCTCTCAGTCAGAGTCAGGCAAAGGAGGTTTCAAGGCTCTAATAATTTCATGTCTGGTCACTATTCTACACATAAATAAAATACTTTTTCTGTACCATGCTGCAGTTCCCCAAACACGCTGTTTCTCCCAATACACGAAGAACCTTCTGCCCATTACAAAATCTGCTACCTTATTCTCAGTGGGAGCATAAAGAAAAACTGATTTTCCATTCTGCAGCTTCCCCAGAAACAGAAGATACAAAATTCTGATTGCTGGCTCTCAGCCTACCTTGTGGCACTCTGCATACAGTAAACACCTACTGTAGGTAGCCTATGTTTTCGGTGGAGAAGGGATGGCTAGCTTTAAATGTGAGGAAATCCACAAGACTTAGGTTGAGGTTTGTACAAGTCCTTGCTACAGCTGAGGCATGAGAAAACTGTACCACATTCACGACAACTTCAGGAGACAGAGATGCTTCTTTGTGCAGAATGTAATTTCAAACATTGTAGGCCATGACTGAACTATAAACCATTGGTCAGGAGGACAGAGACCTGCTGGCAAAAGAATTTGTGTTGGTGCAGAAAAAAGAACACAGATTCAACAAACAGTGGCAGAAAGTCTGAAAATGAAACCCAAAAACTCAAAAAGAGTGTTTGTTGAGAAAACATTTATCTTTTCCAACCAGCAAGAGAGTCTCCTGATAATCCTGATTTTTTTTCCCTAAACATTATCTGTAATTTCTCCCAACAGAACCAAACATTCAAAACCCAAAAATGTTTTTTCCTAGAAAAAGAAAACCAAACAAACTACAGCCTTAAGAAAGAGCTGTCCCTTAGAACTAATATGGTTATGGATATAAACGTAAGTACTTCCAACAGGATATCCTGAACTAGAGTCTGGCTGGTGCTGGCACGACTCCATTGTTGTACAAAGTACCAAAATGGGTGACAAATGTCACTGGTTGGGATGCGTGTGTGTACATATATATATATATGGATATAGATATACATATATATGTTATAAACACCTTAAGACTACAAACACTGCTACAGTGAAAACAAAGAGACAAGTTAAAAAAATAAAAAGGCAAAAAAAAAATAAAAATCACCTCTCCATGATAGAGTATAGTAGGACAAGTCTTCAACGCAGGGGCCATCAGTGCTCTTGCAGCTCCTCTCCCCTGCTGCCAAGCACAGCCTCCCCACATTTTTGCTAATGTCACACAGACTTTGTTCCTCATCAAGAAACTTGACCTTTATATCTACTGCAGGCATCAGGCTGAAGAGTGAAATGTTTTCAGTGATAATGAGAACAAAATGTAGATTCCATCTCCTCTTTAAGTTACTGAGCGCATAAGCAGAGAATGACAAATACCCTGGCCTTTATTTTAGTATGTCATATACAAGCCGTTTTTCTTGATTAGACGACAAAACACCAAGACGTGCCCCATTTTACACTATTAAAAACCACATCACAAAGCTGCGGGGGAGAATACAAAACGGCGCGTTTCCTTCCGCCACACGGCAGAGCCATCACGTAATTTCACGGGGAGGGGAGCAGCCCGTGTTCCCGGTTACTCGCGGCGAGGCCGGCGCTCCGCTCCCGCCGGGCCCGCGCCTGCCCCTCACGGAGCCCGGCCCGCGCTCCGTCCCCCCGGGCCTCTCTGCCGCCGCCATCCCCTCGCTGCTC
>VZRS01005657.1:62549-72549 GCA_013398055.1 Ifrita kowaldi | reverse complement strand
GAAAAATTATTTATACCGGCGTTCCCTTCGCCCTTCGGGGCAGCCCAAATAATTCCTGTCCTACTGCATAAGCTACAAGCCCTGTGCGTTACGCTTGGGCTCCGCATTTTTAAGTTTATAAACTTAATATCATGTCAAAAGTCTATACATACATAATACATGCATGCGGACGAAGCTGGATGGAGAGGGGGAGGTGACTTTTGTGTATAAAGAGTTTGCATCTGGTCGGGTGAGAGCGGGCAGGGGTGTCAGGCATTCCTTTATATTAAAATAGCTTTTTCCCCATAAAAGACTGGTTGTCATCTCTCTGATTAAAATTAATTGATAGAAGCCATCCTTTCAATCTAAAGTAACCGCTTCACTGTCGAGAGATTGCCCGCAGCCTTCCCGCGAGGAGACAGTCGCAGGCGCTGCCTTTGGCTCCGCCGTAGCCGGATGCAGATGTTTAGATAAATAAGCAAATGGGAAAATGCTGTTCTTAACAGTGTTTGAGAAGAGGTGTCAGGTGGCCCGAACTCTCCCCGCCGACCGTAGGGAGGCTGTTTTCGGGACACCTGACGGCTACGTTTCTGATCAGCTGCGAGCGTTCTTGCCTCGGATGCCTTTAAACTTCATAAAGTTGTTTTCAAAGAAGTATATTTATTGCGGCGGCAAAACGCTACATGCAGCCTAATGTCGTAAAGCGGCGATGATCATCGTCACGTTTAGCTCTGACTAGAATGTATAAATTGGAATCTGTAGCTGCTGGCAGCCTTGTCCTTCGTTTCCAAAGAAGTCATATTTTCGAGAGGGTTGATTGAAATGAAAACACGTGTTTATGCTTTTCCATTTCTTAACTCCAAATTACCCCTAACGAAAGGATATAGTTTGATTTGTCATTTGTGTTTAGGGTATGTCGATGTGGAAAAGTAAGCAAATAACACTCAAAAGCATAGCTGTAATTTACAGTGAATTAAAATTGATTCTTTTCATCAGGCAAGAAAATAGGGAAATGTGAGGTCGTTAATTATTGAGGGAGGCGCTTCTCATTAAAGCGAACAATATTACAATGCAGCACTGAACAGTGGGAATGTGAATAATAATATCCGATACTTCAGCACTACTGTCTGGAAATAAAAAGGAAAAAAAATATTAAAAAACAAAGCCGCACGAACAAGCCAGCAACCAAAAGTTGTATTTGGTAAACGCTGTGAGCGTTGCTTCGTGTAAAAACCAATTACGGTGCTCTGCATACAGCAGCCGCCTTAACTGGATGGATGCTCAAGAAATACATAAATGAAATATCAAATTACAAATCTTATCAGCCATTTATGCCAAGCCACCCTGCTGACTTTAGCAGTTTAACCTTATTTTGCTGTGTTCCTCGCTCCAAATATAATTATTCTGATAAAAGAAGGTTCTGTTTCTAAATCAGAGCAGAATTGGTTAAATACACTTGTTTATATTACAGCCTCATTCAATCAGGGCTTGAGTTTAGCGCGGAGGGGAGAGGGGGAGCTCTGGGGGTTGGAAAGTTCTCTACCCTTTCTTACCAGGGTCACAGCGCTGGAGAATTAGGGTTATATTACTCCCAAACGCGGCACGCCCCGCTCCCGCGGCCCTCGCTCGGGCGGATCGGCTGCCGTGGGCGGGGGGGCCGTCAGGGGAGAGCAGAGCCGGCCCCGGCCGGGACCCCGGGATCGGGCCCGCCGGTCGCAGCCGGGCAGGGCAGGGAAAGGAAGGGATGGGATGGAAAAGGGAAGAAAGGCAAAGGAAGGTGCGGGGGGAGATGATCTCACAGTGCCTGGCCTCTTGGCAGGCGCTTCTGTACGAAATTCAATCTCTATTTTTTATGAGAAATAAACTGTCTAAATAAATTTTATTAGGGGCAACCAATATATTTTCTGGTACTGCCCTTTGTTCCAGTTCTACGTGTGTGTAACAATCTAAAACCTATTTATTGAGGAAAAATCACTGGATCCGTCATAGAAAATCCTTTTACTTTGCTCTGAAGTGATTTCTGAAGACACTCGTGTCACTCTGAAGATTTTTGGCCATTGTGCTAAAGCCTTTCCTTGTTAGGAACTTCAGTTCCTATGATCATGTGGGGAATACAGTAAATTGTAACAGGGAATGGACTTGACTGGCAGTTTTCTGGCTACACTGGGAAAATGGAAAGATGACGGGGAATAAAATCCTTGTAAATACATCTCCGACGCTGCCCAGGTGAATTCGGGCACTTGACAAAACAGGAGTGTGCGAAAGCGGAATGTGATTAGGGTATTTTACATGTGCCCCATTGTCATTTTCTTTCTGACATGCCTAAGTGTCAGCCCAGTCCGCTCTTTTCTCTCCCGCAGACTTCCTTCTCTGATTTCCCCCCTTCCCTTAAGACGATTGCGCTCTGAAGTCTTGGAAGAAATGATTTAGTTTGTTTATACTGCTATAAAAATCAAGAGCAATAGAAAAGTCATAAAATGAAGCGCGCTATCAATCACTCCGCAACATTGTTATTCAGCAGTTACTAACAGAGATTGATAATCCTTTGATTTCATCCCATTGTTATTACTCTGATGTGTCTGCACATTAACTATTACACATTTATTTATCGACCTGAAACATACAACAACACGGAATAGATGCACACGCACGCCGTGCCACCCTGCCCACGGCGCGCTCGGCAGAAGCCGACTGCAAGCACCTCGAGCGCCCGCACACTTGTGCCGATACAGACAGCTAAAACTGAACCCCAGACGCCCCGGCCAGTCCCTGACCGCTCGCCTCACCCCGGCCCGGGCAGGGCCAGACCCCCGCGGCCGCGAAAGGCTGCGCGCCGCCCCCGCGCCGCCGGCCCGTATCCCCGCCAGCGGCTCCGCCGGCTCTGCTCCGCGGGTCCCGACGCCCGGCAGCGGGCCGGGGGACTCCTCCCGGCAATTTCCACCGCCGGGTCTTCCCCTCCTGTCCTACAGCTGCACACAGAGAATGATTTTCAAAGGAAAAAAGCACAGCAAATGTGCTATCTCCGCAGTCCCCCATCCAGCCGCGGAAAAAAAAAATAATCCCGAAACTCCCACCCCACCTCCATCTCCTTTCTTTCTCTCTATCTCCGGCTAAATTGTGGCCCGGCTCTGGGTCTCTGTCCCTGCTCTGAGCGGCCGTTCCCGAGCACTCAGGTTCTCTGCAACAGCCCGACGTCTCGAAAGCTGAATTGAATCAATGTAGCCTGTGCTGGGAGGAGGGAAAAAAAAGGCAGCAAAACTGCCCTAGAGATCGGTCGGCCGGTTCCTTTGTCTCCTTCTTCAGTCTCTGCCGAAACCCCTGCACATCTGAGCTGCAAACAAAACCACTCTTGCATCTGTTCGCATGCAGTATTTACAATGTTTTGTGTAAGTCAATTGGATGGCGGAAAAAAAAGCCATTGGCGCCGTATTATTTAACATAGACTTCACTGGTCTCTCTTTTTGGTGGAAGCTTTATTTGCACTAAATGAATAATCTTAATTGCATCACTTTTGAATTAAAAATCAATGTTAATCAAGTTGGAAGTAGTAAATATCAGTTTTCATTGTGCCCGGGTAGAGGGTATTTTTCTTGTTTTGCAAATAAAAATACAAGTCAAATAACTTTAAAAGGGCATTATGTTCTGCTACAAATACAATTGAAACGGATTGTTTAGGAGCAGATCAGAAATGGTACAGAATTTTGCACTTAATTTCCTCAGTTATCATTTACAATAAGAACCTCTTGGCTTGACAGCCAAGTCTAAACAGTAGTAAATTAGTACAAATTTATACTGATTTTACTCTAATAATCGTAATAAAAGCTTATAGATTTGGCACTAATTACATAAATGCCTAATGATCTTGAAAATTACTCTGGTTAGAAATATATTACTAATCTAAACTTTGTTGTTGGCTGGCTTTGAAAAATCAGAACATTAGAAATGGTTCGCTTCACTTCTGCAAAGCACTTTAAATTGTTCAAGTAGTTTAACATATTCAAGAGGAAAATAAAAAGCATTTAACTTTATTTACTGCTTTAAGTTGAGTTTGTAGGTTAGCCGAACTTGGAGACTTTACCCGAAAAACAGGGCTTACGGGCGTTTAAATCCCGGGCGGGGAAGCAGAGCTCCCCGGGCGGCCGGGACGCAGGGTGCTGGGTTCCCTTGCCCCTCGTTGCGCACTGCCTCGGCACAGGGCGGGGCAGGGCCGAGGTGGCGGACAGCCCCGGGGGCCAGGCGAGCCTGTGCAGCGCGGCCCGCTGCGGGAACTCGGGCAAGTTTCTCTTTCCTCGACGCCCAGCAGCCGTCGGGGCTCGGGTGGGTGAGAGCCTGGCCGCGGTCTCCCCTGCCGCTCCCGCCACCGGTTCCCCGGGGCCGCCGGCCGGCGGGGCAGCGCTGCCCGACCCCGCGCCGCTCGTCTTCCCCGCTCACAGCCCTCGGTGGGCGCTGAGCTTACGAGACCCTCGGGAGACTGATCGGGTCGGCGCGAGGGTGCGCTCCGAGGAGGCATTAAAAACAGTAAAAGCCGATAAATCAGGGGCGACCTGGAGCGGACGAGTGTGGCAATTGTGCATTTGGAAGAGAAGGAAAGAGGGAGAAGGCGGGCGGCCAAGGCGAGCGGAGCAGGGTAAGGGAGCGCGGGCGCGGTGATATATATATATCTATATATATATATATCTCATATCTTATATCTATTTTAAATAACTTAAGGCCGCTAAAATTTGGGGGGGAACAGCCTTCGCCCTGGAGCGGTGCGCGATGCTGTCTCACGCCGACCTCCTGGACGCCCGTCTCGGTGAGTTTCCCCCGGCACCCCCCCGCCCCGCGGCGGCTGCACCGGCGGCGGCGGCGAGCGGGGAGGAAGCCGGGGCAGGAAATTGACAATTTGTTCCTTATTTTACCTTAATGCGATCTAAATGGGCTAATTCCTTTAAAAGTAATTGTACTGTATTAAAGTTTAATTTGATTTAACATAAAAAAGAAGAGAGAGTGAGACCTACGGAGTACGTAGATCTACAGCGAGTTGTGGATCATTTAATTTTTCTCTCCCCAGTTTTTATATAGGTACCTACACATTATTATTATGATGATTATTATTTTAGGACAGATGAGCTCTGTGGTGTTTACGGAGTTCTGTGTGGCCTTTTCTTGCTCGCCCGTTTGCTTTTCTCCCTCCTTCTTTTCCTTCTAAAAAAAGGGGGAGAAATATCTGTATCTATGTATTTATGGTTATTCATGAGTTTGTTTAGAGAAGCGGAGGGAGGAGAGGGGAAAGATCGGCAAGACTGACCGAGGTCCCCGCGCATCTGTCGGGGAGGTAATGCTCCCGGCAGCAGGGCGGTTCAAGCCTTATTTCTTTCTCTCCGTCTCTTTCTCTTACCAGCTCGGCTGGAAAATCCAAGTTGAACCCGGGAAAACTTGCTCTCCCTCTCTTCCCTTCCCTTGGTCTCGCAAGGGGAGGCCGGGCAGGGAACTGGTTATTTCAGCAGGAAGAGGAGCTGCTCGATGTAAAGTTTTCTCCCCTCTGCCCGGGTCGCGCCAGGCCAGGGTCTCTGCGTGTCGTGTAGCCGAGCAGGGCTGCGGGTCTGGCGGGCGGCCGGCCGGGGGACGGCGGGGCGGAGGCGGTGGCGGTGGTTGGATGTCTCTGGCCAGTTCAATGCACTAGAGAGCGGTTCTGATGGATCCATGCTCAGCTGCAGGCGAGTGACTGCCGCTCCTTTGCTTCCGCAGGGATGAAAGATGCGGCCGAGCTGCTGGGACACCGGGAGGCGGTGAAGTGTCGGCTGGGCGTAGGGGGCTCGGATCCGGGGGGACACCCAGGAGACATGGCTCCCAACTCGGACACGGTGGAAGGGACCACCCTGCTGCCGGGGGAGGACATCACCACGGTGGGATCCAACCCCAGCTCCCTAGCCGTCAGCGCCAAAGACCCTGACAAGCAGCAAGGCCAGCAGGGCGGCCAGAACACCAGCCAGGCCGGGCAGCAGCAGGGTCAGCAGAAGCAGAAGCGGCACCGCACCCGCTTCACTCCGGCGCAGCTCAACGAGCTGGAGAGGAGCTTCGCCAAGACCCACTACCCGGACATCTTCATGCGGGAGGAGCTGGCCCTGCGCATCGGTCTCACCGAATCCCGGGTGCAGGTATGAAAAGCCGCCCCCGCGAAGCACTTGCTGGCCCTTCCCCGGTCACACCGACGGCGGCACGGCCGGCCGGCGGCGAGACCAGGCACAACGGGGAGGGGGGGTGGGTGCCCCAAACCTCAGCCCGACGGCGGGCGAAATTGCCCACCCCTGAAAGCAACAGTTTGGTCAGGAAGCCTTGAAATCAGACATGCGTCGTTCCCCTTTCCGCAAGGCTGTCACCTTGGGGTGTCCCCTTGTCCTCTATCCTACCCACCTGCAGCGCGGTGGTCCCGAGAGAGGCGCGGGCTGAGCTTCCCTCAGCTCCACGGCCCGACCCGCGGCAGGGAAGAGTCCGGGGAGGGACAGCCCGAGAAGAACGGTCTCAGTCCTCGCAATAGCCCCGCGCTAAGGGTCGAGCCGAACCTCCCGGGAATGACTCCTTTTTCCACCGGAGCGGAGGCCGGTGGCGATGGCGGGGCTGCTGTCCTGGGAGCCGACGCCAGGGCCGCTGTCCCGGGTGCTGACGGCGGCACGGCCGCGGCACGGCCGGGAAGGGGCGACCGCCGGAGCCCACCGCCCTGACAGCCGAGGTGGGGTGCGAGGAAAGGCATACCGGCTCGTAAAAAGGCACTTCGTTAAAAGCCAGTTGTGTTTGGACTCGGAGTTTCCCCACACTGGCTTTTATAATGCCTGGGGATGGCAGGAGTAGCGAGTAACTTCAACATCTAGGGTGCACTTTGTTCTCTAAAATATATATATATACACATACGTATATAGACATATATATACACATATGTACATAGACATATATCTATATTTGCACACAGGACAGTAGGAAACTATTTAGGCAAATAAATGCAAACGAAATTTGGTAAAGGGGGAGAAGGTTCAAAGCGCTAGACTGCTCAGATACAGCTTTTGTGTGTATAAGGTTATTTTAGTGACTTTCTAGGCGAGTCCATTCCGAGGAGTGAAAGCCTGCACAATAGAAGCACTTGTGGGATGCGCACCCCAGCTCAGTACCGTGCACCGGGACTGCCACCGCACTTCAGCGCAGTCACTGCTCAAAATGCCTCTCGGCAAGCATAGGCTCCCGAGCTAAATAAAGACACGTCAAGAGAAATCCCTAAATGAGCGTTTTAATGAAGGAAAACAGATCCCGTTCTTGAACGTGACAGAAAAAGCACGTCTGCTTTTAAAAAGTAAAACAATTTGACTCAGCCTACACAGAACTATAATTAGTTTAAATTAAAAAAGAAATTAGATTCACAAATAAAATATAATTGGACAACTGACTCTATGAAAAAAAGAAAACGAGGTCTATTAAACTTTATTGGGTTTCCCAAAGGTTAATGATACCAATTTCAATATTAGGAGTGTGGTAAATGAAGTAAAATATAAAATGGAAATAGTTATTTTCTAACAGCACATCAAAGAAATTCGTAGGAAGAAAGACAAAGTGTTTTAATGGCCTTGGCATAATCTTAGACCAATGCTAATAGCTCGAGACTGCTGATAAAAACAGTTTAATAGAGTGTCAATTTAAATATTTTTTACAATAATGTTTTGTAATTTAAAAAGTAATCAGATCAACATAACCTTCTTAATTAACACTTCAAAATGATTAACATTATGTAATCTAAGGCAAAAAAATTTAATATATTTACTTCACAATCCGATGTATCACTGCTCCTTGATCAAATTTAAATTAAATAGTAATTAGTTTATGTTCTTATATGAGTACTTTACAGTTTTCTTTATAGTTAACAGATAGCCTACACATTCCTTTCAGTAAGTGGGCTCCACACTGATTAAGGAATGCTCCAAATGCTTAATTTATAGCGGCTGTATATGTTTTTAAGGGTTTTAGATGCTAGGATAAATCACCACTTTCCTTATTTTAGATCCGTATTTAATGTATATGATACATTTAAATAATTATTAAACTGGCTGATGCTTAAACGGGAGTCCAATTCCACATCTGATATTGCTCTGCTTTTCAAGCTGCTGTAGTAAAACCATTCTTTTTATAGCATGCCATTATTAGAAACCAATTTCAGAATTATTTATAACCTGGAATGGCTTATTAAGCAGCAATGCGAGAATCATGCAAATTACGCGATCAAATGCAATATAATAAGCATAATCATTAGTCTCTAGCACGGATTAATTAACTTTCAATATTTTATTTACATAAAAACTAAATCAGTGAAATAACTTCTGCACAGTCAGGCTTGCCTTCCAATATTTTATACGAACAAAAATAATGTGCTGTAATTCCATTGACCGTGTCCCCCACAATGGTCCCGTCACCTGCCACATCTTAATAGGGGACAAGCTGAGAGTATTTTCTAGTTTTCTAATGGAATGAGAAATTGCATTTTCTTCCTCTCCCAGCACTATTAAAGTGTAATGAATTCGGCCCAGAGTTCACGGCTGGCTGATCGAAATGAACCTGAGATCTGAGCTTTAATACAGCTCTCCAGATTTCCTACCAAATCTTCACATTAATCATGTGCTGGATTCCAATGAGATCTTCATAAAGCTTCGGCTTCTTAGGAAAAAAAAAAAAAAAAAAAANTTAAAAAAAAAAAAAAGAAAAAAAGAAAGAAAGAAAGAAAAAAAATTTAAAAAGATAAGAAGAAAAACAAAAGTGATATTGTCTCCCCTTCTCTCTATTGCTTTCACTCTCTCTCACCCGTTTATAGCTGGGGAATTAAATGGGCTATATATTTTAAAATACATTTACAGTATGTCTATATTACTGAAACAGCAGATATCATCAGGGTAGATTTTTAGATTCCAACCTCCATTAGATTATCACTGTTGTATTAATAATTTTCAGGGGCTAGTTGCATTTTAAAAGAGTTCAAAGTTGCCAAATGCTCATGGTTAATATATTTCCAGAGTTGTCATGTGTGCATTTTCAAAATCTCCCCCAGGTCTTCCTTGCATTTTAATCTGTCATGCACCAGTTTTCAACTGGAAACATTCACATTTTAAAAGCATATGCAGCGTAGCTATGAACTTAGGCGATCAGACCTGATGGAGATTCTTTACACCACCAGCAAACCATGAAACATAAAAAGATTTTGTAGCCGCAATTTGACTATTAACCCTAAAACATAATTGAACGCGATTTTTCGATTATTCATATAATATTTAGCTCCCTCACGGCCGTTCATTCCCGCTAATGGGCGTCCGCCTTTCTCAGTCCTCGTATGGAGCCTGAGACCGTGGAATCCGGCAGATCGGGGCATTGCGCTCCCTCGGATTTCAGGTGGACGCGCTTACGACTGTCTCAGCTGCTTTCGGCCGCGGTGCGGCGAGACCCACCAAGCCATCCCTGTCACGGTGCCACCACGGGCACCCACTCACCTAAACCACCTCTGCTTTTGTTGTTATAGGTTTGGATTTGTTGTGTTTTGGTTTTTTTAAACCCAAACACGGGCGGTTTGGTGCGAGGGTTTCCTGGCCGGGCCCCGGCGGCANGGGGGGAAGGCGGCGGGCCCGGGGCAGGCCTCCCCGCCCGCCGCGCCCCGATGGCGGCTCGGAAACGCGTCCACGCAAGGGCCAGAGCCGTAGGCTGGTCGGGTTTTCTTGTTTGTTTTTTTTCCCCTTTCTTTTTCTTTTTCTTTTTTCGTGGGAAGGCCAGGCTCCTCTCCTGCAGTCTCCCGCCCGGGACGAACAAATCGATCGATTTCGTTATTAAAAGTTCCAGCGGTTTCGTCAGCCTGTGACGGGGACACGCGTGGGGCTGCGGGTGTGAAGAGCTACCGTGGCCGGCGGGGGCGAGGCTCGGGGGGGCGGCGGGAGCCGGGGCGGGGGTCCCGCGGGGGCCCCCGGCCGCGGGGGGGGGTGGTGGCTAACGGAGCGTGTCGCTGCCCGCCGCCCGCAGG
>VZRS01005657.1:0-62016 GCA_013398055.1 Ifrita kowaldi | reverse complement strand
CAGGCTCGGCCCCGCGGCCCGCCCGCCTGCATGTGCCGGTCACCCCGCCGCAGGGCAGGGCCGCTGGAGGAATGAACAAACGATGTGAAATAGGATGTTTTGTGTAGATAAAGCATTCTTGTTACATACTGGTCGATTCGTGATATGTTTTAACTTATTGTCTGTGCTTATTTATTGAATTTTGGGTTACTTAATAAATGTTTGAGCTAATATAAAACATATTACTTGACTTTTCCGGACACGTTTATATCAAGTTAATGTGAATGGATAAATAAAATCATTTTCAGTATGTGATATGAAGAATTATAGATTTTGATGTGGCGTGTGAGATATGAGAGGTGTCTTCAACTGCAGGCAAAAAAAAAAAAAAGACAGGACTTCCTTCTGTGGTATTCACTGAGTCCTTTGTCACAAGTTTGGGGATAGTTTGCTTGCTTAACTTTGCATTGATGCCTTTCACTTGTCACAATTTTAATACTTCATGATTAATAAACTTTTGTTAATCTTTCTGTGTGGTTGGCCTTTGAACTGCAAGTAACGAGAAGTTCTGTGGCGAAGCAGGGCAGGGGCAAGGGGTGAAGAAGAGTGGGTCAGCAGGAGGCCGGGGCAGGCAGGCAGTGGAGGGATGATTCGTTTTTTCAGAATGTGAAATGAGGGCATGGCTGCTGGTGAAGCGACCCCACAGAAGAGAGAACTCTCGGTTTACTCCTGTGCAAGCTTTGATATGGTGGGAAAAAGAAGTGCAGTTCATTTCCAAGCATCATACGGCCAGGTTTGGACTTCTTTTTTCCTTCTTCCCGCCTCGTCCTTGCCTTTTATGCAATACACTGAGATCTCTTCTCCTTGTACATCAATTACACACCTCTTAATTACACACCTGAGAGTGCCCGACTCCATAGGCACCCGCAGAAGGGTCCTTGCCCGCTCCAAAGTGCATATTACATATGCATATTTAATTTAAAAGAGAAATAAAAGCAGAATAAATTATTGGTGATCCAGACCACGAGTGAGTCTTCTGGGAGTCACCTGAGGAAACAGCCCTACGCCCTTCTGCAGGAGTCTGCTCCTGCAGGTGCTGAAACAACCCAGGACACTCAACCTGAGGTAGACTAGGCTAGGCAAGAGAGGTCCCATACCACAATCCATACCATAGTAGCACTTGCGCAAAGGAGTCACCATGTTCTGTCTCTCCTTCCAGCCCTCCCTCTAGCCCCTAGCCCAGTCTTGGGCAGAGCAGCTGCCTCTCTGCACCCAGGCTTAGCTCTGAGATGGAAGTTTGTGATCAGTTTAGACCAGCCATCAAAGATGTGGGCACACAGGGTGCCCGTGGAACAGAGCTGACGAGAGTACCTCCAGCTTCCCTATCCAATGGGTCGGTCTGCATGGGCTAAGGGGAGTAGCAGCCCAGCTGGGATGCCCCTTGGTCTTCCCGGTTCCACAGTGTTCTCTTCCCCATACTGTGGCCTGCCAGGAGGGTGAAAAGTCTCCACTTACATGCAGAAGAGTGCAAATCTCACTTTACTTCTTCCAAATGTATGGAAGGTTGTTTACAAGCATGTAATTTTTACAGCTGCTTTATATTGCTATAAGCAAGACAGCTTTATGATGTAGGAATGTCGTAAAGTGTGGTATGGAAGATCTTAAAAAAATATGTGCTTTTTAATGGTGGAGAAAAATGCTCTCCCTGGCTCTGGGCAGGGGATTGAGACGCAACCTGTAAGATCCAACTCTTGACACTGAACATTTCCAGCTCTGTGAAAAGGGCCTTACAAAGGCCCTTCGGCTTAATGCTGGCTCCTAAAACATCCATCATTTCCTCCATATTCTAACGCAACCATAGTCCTGGTTATGAGCAAAGCTTTTTGATCCTACACAATTTTGATACAAATTTGATTTGTTTTCATAGCAATAGATCCTTGTGTTCTGAGTCCTGGAGATTTTTGAAATTATATGTACCCTTAGCACCCGCAGAAGCTTTGCAGCATAAAACATCTAAGCTGATGCTCTTATGTGTTTAATGTGGGTGAAAGGAAGGAGACCACAGGCTTCACTCACATATGCTACATGCTTTGTCTGAATCATTTTACTATAAAGTCTCAATCTTGCTGATGTTAAAAGATAAAAAATAAACAGCACGAACCAGTTCTATCTAACAACATGAACGGCTTTCCTTCATTCACATAAAGTGGTCAAAATAAATGAGTGAATTCCATATAAATTGAGAGGGAATAGTTATGCTGAATAACAATTAGCCTATTACAGACTAAGTAGGTAACACCAGGCACTGTGGCTGTTACAAGCTGGGCTTTTTTGCTTATGTTAAGGTGCATTTTAGCCTTAAGCTGTTCCACCCAGTGTGTAAGTAGACTGAGATTTATGTTCTTATGTATGGATTCATTTCCACGTCGGCACATATTCATGTAATTCTACTTTCCTCTAAACACAACATCACCCCTAATGTCTAAGGAATATACATAAAGATAATGTCACTGAACCTTTCATTTGCTCTCTTGATGAAATGCTTTGACACTCTCTCTCTCCTCTCTCTCTCTGCTTAAATCCCCATGGAAGGCAGAATCTGCTCTTGCCTGCTGCTGGAGATTGCAATCACTGAGCAATTACTAATATGGGAAGAAAGTTTGTGCAAGGCAAGGGATCAGGTAACATTGCAGCACGGATTATATTATTGTACTAGCAGTAATGATCCCTGCTCTTAGAAATGAAAATGTGGTTTAATTTGTGTTGTGGTATTTAAATTTTCATTTTTCAGAATAAAAATCTCTGCACATGAAAATGTATCTTGCAGTAATGGAGGTATGGCAGTTAACCTGTCAGTTGAAAGTATGTAACCTTCCTCTTCTCCTTTTCATGACAAAGGTAATCTCATCTGAGGGCATTTATGTGAAGAAATAACAGCATGGCATGGTGAAACCACTGGCTCATTAATCCTGGCATCTACTTCCTGCAGGGCTTCTTGATTAGTTAGATTCATTCATCGGGTATTTCAGAATTTTCGATTTCTCACCACTGGCTAGGTTCACTGAGTTCAGGCTAAATTGAGCCAGAAGCAATGTTTATTAGTAATTTTGTAATACAGACTACTCTAATAATTCAGTACAAATATTTCATCTGAAATATATCCATTCACTCTAACACCTAATGCAGTTTGCAGCTGTGTTCAGAGAGAACTGAGAGAACACAGTAATTTGGCATGTATTTTCTAAACTATTAACATGAGAGATAATAACAAAATCTTCTTAATTCCCAGTGCTGGAATTAAGTTTCCCTTCATTCTAAGGCAAGCTCCGACAGGGAGATGACCACCTCTTGCCTGCTGTTAAGGCTGAGCTCAGGGCGGTTGTTCCGGGAAGAACGGCCTTTTCAGCATAGAGATGAAAGGGAGAACAAAGGAATTTTAGTTTTTCCCTCATGTGTGTTATAAGCAGGGAAAATCCAAATGCCACAGAAGGGAACGGGAGAGGTATCCTCGGAAATTAGCAACCTGTAAAGTCACAGATACGTCTCAACTGTTTGGTAGCTGAAATAGAGTTACAGCTTGGACAGTAGAGACAAAGAAGCAAAGGCCCTGACCCTGCAGCCTTCAAAGCCCATACTGACCTGGCAGTGAATTCAGCAGATGCATGTGCAGACATTTGCAGGATTGGTGCTCAAAATTGCTCTGCCACTCAGCTTTCTCACAGTGAACAACTTCCTTTTCTGAAAGAGATAAGAAACTTCCTTTTCTGAAAGAGTTAAGAGGACCACACAGGAATCACATTCAAGTGTGACCACAGCTCATGCCACATCAGCTCACCCAGCCATCAATGAGGTAAGAGCTGGGGCCTGAGAGCCAGTTTGACTTCATGAATGCATGTGATATACCCAAAATTTATTGGACAGCTGGCAGCCATGTCTTAGAGAAGCAGACGCAGAACCCATTGGCTGCTTTTGAACATCATGGACCAATCATTACCCATGCAGTGATGGAGCAGGGAGAGAAAAACAGAGGTGGTGGCAGTGGTGGAAGGGAACAGTAGGTACAACAGTTTTAATTTTTCACCTGGTTGCCACATGAACAGCAGCAAGAGTCAAAGGGGATGGTCTTGCCTGGGATGTGGTAGGGGATGCTGTTTGACCAACCTGCATCCTTGTGCTTAAGCTGTGCTTGAGGGGCTTTATAAATAGTCATGTAAAGGCCTTCTGTGAGATTTACTTCTACTCTTCAGAGAAACACTGGGAGAGGGTGTCTCCCTTCTCATGCTTCTCACAGTCAAGGCTCATGCACGGAAGAGTTTGTCTTTGTCTTCCACCTGGGATTTGTAAAATGGTATGGGTGGGAGGTCGCCTCTCTTATTTGCCAATAAATTGTGTCTGTTTCAGCTTCTCCCATGGCTGTCTTTGAGGCTCAGGAGTGCTGCTGCTCCTTTATGTTGCATCATTCATCAATCCTAATGCTTCAATACCTTTTTCAGAGCTAAAATTATGTTTTTAGAGGTGTTGAAATCTGCCAGAGGAGAATCCCTCCCCAGGAGTCAGGAATCCAGAGGCACTTGTGCAGAATTTGCCTTTGGAGGTTATATAAAAATTCTGCAGAGATCCTTACCCTCCTTCGAAGGTCAAGAGGGAAAATGCAGAATATGCTTAATACACTGTCTCTGAGGGTGACGTTCTCTCCTGACCCCCATAGACAGTTTGTGCCTTGGAGTATGAAGTTTGATTAGCCTTTTCTCGCAGTACTGCAAGCATCATGGTAGTGATCCAAAAAGTACTTTGGGAAAAAACAAACTATGGACTTTCTCTCACTGACCTCCCGCTACAGTGAATTTCATAAGCTGACAATGCACCCTGTAAGGACACATTTCTTTTTTACTGGTTTCAATTTATTGCCCCTTAATATAATTTAAGTGGCAGCTATGATTCCCTGTGGCTCCTTTACAAGCTTTTAAGGTTTATTTTTTTGCTAACTTTTTAAAGAGCAGTTCAGAATGGCTACGAGCATCCTTCCCTGCTTTTGGTGTCTAATAATTAAGAGGGAGCACCAGTCCCCGTTTCAAGGCATAAACATTACTTTATAATGAAATTCGTATGTACTGGAAAGCTGTGATTTTGAGCTTCCTGCCTTACACCAAAGCCCAGGCAAAACTAGATTTGATTGTGACACCAAGACTCCCCATGCCATTGAGTCTGAAGGATTTGGTGGTGCCATAATCACAGTCAGTGTGAGTCAATGATACACTGGGAGAGTAGAAGACACACAAAGAAGACAGAGTGGTCGACCTGTTTGCCATGGCTAAAGCCATTATAGGGTACTTTTCACTGTCCCCTGGGCTCTCCCCCCTGGAGGGAGGATGCACTCCATACAGGGAGTCCCTGGGAAGGAATAGGCTCTCATTTCAGTAACATCAGCCAGCTTACAGGCTTGTGTGGCTTGGGAGATAGCCACTGAATTCAGATTTATAAACAAAACCAAGTGTAAAAAGGTATTTCGGCCTCTACACGGCTACAAAATGTCACCAGAAATTAACCAGCTTTGCTCTTTCAACTGGAGAACAAAATGAAGAGTCTACAGAAGGTCAGACATATAAAAATGCATTGAAATGAAAAGGGAAGAATATTAAATCACTAAATAAAGAATTATACTTGGTGCAGTTTGTGGCTCTAATCTTTTTGTCTATTTTAAGCAGTAATTAACACCCACAACTGTATTCGTTGTCAGCTTGTGTTCTTCAGGTCTTGGTAGCAAATAAATGACTCATACTTTATTCCTTAAATTTTAATTACTGTAAGAAATACTTGAAGATAATTCCACTATGTTTTATATTATTGTCACTTTGTCCTTTCTGCTTTAACTCTTCTGCAATTTTAAGCTTGTGTTTGCTCAAACTGTGGCTGGACAGAGCCCTGCCAGTGTGGGGAATGCTGCTGGGCTCTGGGGGGACACTGTCTGGGCAGAGACAGCTACAATGGAGATGTTTTCTGGAGGATGCAGGACGCTGTGCTATTAGCTAATTGCTATGGCCTGTCTTCATATCTCACACAGGAAGCTGCTGCCTCTGACCCACTCATCACGTGCTTTGTATCCTCACTTAAATCAGACCTTTCTCGTTTCAGTTGATGATGATTCTTGTTCTGTCTACAATAAATTGCTCCAATAGTCATTCATTCATTATCACCTCTTCTCTTGGCCTCTCCAGTAGGGTGTAAATCTATAGATTTTATTCACGGATTCTATAGTCAATCAATTACACCCAAACCACAAAGCCAGCCTGTTGCTTGTTGATGTGTTCCATACACTTCCTCCTTAGCGTTATAACTCTGACAGCAGCTGGTTACACCATGACCTACTAAATGAAAGCATCCAGTGGTGCAGGTATTTGTTTGAAAAGCATCTAAGTGTGTTGGTACCCAAGTCTTCTCTTCAAAGTAATGTAGGCTGCCAAATTTCATCGGTTTTAATACTCTTGTAACTTTCACTAGCTTCTTATCAAACTCCACAACTAGTTCATGATCTCTTCTTTATCAAATGATGTCATCCCCACTTGCTCTATCGATAATCTATATAAATACACAAACTTTTGCTTTCCATTAACTGCACTGTTCTGATTCTGGCCACCTTTAATCTTGCAGTTGTCCAGTCATTACAGAGGTGCTCTTTCTACCAAGCCACAAAGTCCCATCTCATGTTTAAATATAATTTTGATCCCTATATTTTGCCTCCAGCTTCATAATGAGCTACCAATGCAAAGCACAGCACTGTGAGAGTTGCTATGGGAAAATGAACTCCATCTCAGCCAGACCCAGCACAGACCCAATCCACGACCTTCTATGCGAAAGACTATCTACCAGCCTACTCCTGCTCTCACTGCTGCCTCTAGGATTTTGTCACATCTCATACTCTTGTGACTACCTGTGTGAATCACTCCAGGTGAAAAGCAATTTGGAGCACCATTCCTGGCTATGCCTTTTGCCCTCGCCTTCAGCTGTCATCATGGGTGCCACTCAACTGGTTGTGGCACCGAACCCCCATGAAATGACTTTGATATATCTAGGTTACATCTCGGTCTTCTTATTTCCAAACTGGCAGAAAAAATTCAAACCATCTGGCACTTGACTCATCAGCGAATTGTTTAGTGGCAAAAGCCTTCCTCCTTCTACTTACTCAGGGCAATTTTAATTGGTCCTGCCTCGTATCAGAGTCTATGCAGCAGTGGAAAATCCCAAAGATGTCTTGCTTGCCTCAGCACATTCTCTAGGGACTCCCAGGGAAGCAGCTTGACTGGCAAAGGCAGTTGGAGTCCCACCTGCAGTCCAGGTGAGACGTGTTGTCCAGAGTAGCTGTGCATGGGGCCAGGCCATTGCTCCCACAGATTCTGAGAGACTAACATTGTCAGGGAGTACCTCCATGGGATGCCTCTGTTTTCCTCTGAGTCTGCCCTGTCATGTGCAAGAAAGCAGCACATGAAATTTTCTCTCTGCTTTCCTGTGGAGGAATATCCCTAATGCAACATGCTGCATTTAAGCACAGACAGCTGACAAGCTGCTTTGACTGCTCTGCTTTACAGCATTATCCTACAGAACAAGTGGCTCTCACTTCCCATGGCATTACCAAGGATTATAGCAGCACTCCTACGTTTGCTAAAGGTGAGTTTGCCTTTGCAGAAATTCACAGTTTATTTGGGTGCCTGCATCAATACAGTTGGGGTTGATTTTTGAGGTAGTAGTTGCTGAAACTCTTCAAGCTGGAGTTGTTGATGCCCAGGCTCTCTGAATATTAGATTCTCAGAGAATATTAGCTTCTCATAGAATCAGAATATCAGACTGTTACATGAGTCACTGGACCCTGAAAGCATGTAGAAAATCCTCAGATATTCATAAGTTCATTCTTATGAGCTGAATTTAGCCTTTTTTAGCAGTTTATAATCTTTCAGGTAGAGGAGAGTAGGCACAAGAGGTGGGCAACAGCTTTCACAGCAGGGTGACAAGAACCCATTCCTCACAATTGCCTAAGTGGGGGACCAGGCTGCAGCAGCCTTGCTCACTGAACTTTAGGTACCACAGCACATTCAGAAGTCCTAAATTTCACCACTATCCCTGACTCACTCAGGGAGTATCTCTGAGGACTCTAAGGGGTGACAAGGATATGCCAATAGGAAATACAAAACACCAGTTTTATGATGAATTTAGGTTTTCTGTAGATGGCTGGGTGTTACTCAAGCACTTCTGCAGGACTTTGTCTTGCCTGTTGGGTACCAGTGTCAGGGTTTGGAGTCCAAAATGCAATCCCTGACATGATTCACTGGTCTGGAGCTCTATTTGGTGAGTAATAATATCAATTGCAGAATCCTACTATGGTTTATTTACTGGTCATATTAGCATGTGAGCTGATTCACACTGCCACAGAAAACCCTTGCTTGCATATGAATGTTATTATGCTATCAACTGCTTCTGATATCTCACAGATTTTTTTCTATTTTCTCCCTCCTAATCTATTTTTTTTAGGCCAACAACCCTGCTTCAATGCCAGCATCTGCCTTTCTAATAATGTAACTATTTACTGCATCATTGTGCTCTACTCTCATTTCATGTTGCCACACTCTCCATGACAATATTTGAAAATTGTCAAAACCCTCAGTGAGAAATTTGTACCAGAGGGAAAATGAGAAACACAAATGGCGCAGCCTGGTTATCATGAAAAGGCACGGAGGCTGTCCTCATGCCATGCCTCTCTTGTGTGACCTCCTTCTGGACTCAGGCTGAGACACTCAGACTGCCTCTGCTAGAAAAGCTGATGTTTAGTTTATTTTTGGTGTGTTTTCCCTATAAGTGGTCTGAGTCCCTCTGGACAGCTCTGCGCTGTGCTTACATCAACATTCTTTGTGTTCTTCAGTCAACAGAGTTCACTGCTTTCTCCAGCAACAAATGCCTGTGCAGCAGTCAGTGAATTATTAAAAGAGGAGTTGCTTTTATTGAGTTCTATCTTCAGGACTGAATGAGCCTGACTTAGGCTAAGAGACATTAACTGAAGCAAGTGTGCTGGATAAAGGAGAAGCAAAAATAACTGAGTGAATATGCTTGTTTTCAGCAGGCATCAAATGTTTTCCTGAGCTCAGTCCCCAAGCAACTCTACCTGTATCTGCCTCTGTGGTCCTCAGGAAAAGAGAGATCTCTGGGTTTTCCGTGCCTTGTCAAAGCCCTCCCACTGTGTGGCTGCTGCAGACTGCGGCAGCCCAGGACACGCTGCAGTCATCCTGCTCACAGTAGGGAAAAGAAGGCGCTTTAGGAAGAATGGTACATTTGGGTAATCAAGCGTTTGGGGCAGGCTGGCTACACACCAGTTTGTCTCTGGCATGTCGTGCTCTATTTTCCTACTGCTTTTCAGCTGCCATCACATGTGCCCCAGAACTCCACCGAAGTTACCTGTGAGCCAGGTGGTGACTGCCAAGCTGCTGAGCTGCCCCAGCGCAGAGGGACGTGCCCAGGAGGGCACCTACACACCTCCTGCCTCCCTCAATGGAAGTGCTGATATCGATGTCCATGAGTGGACTTCAGCTGGAATGGATGCACTGATGTTATCCCAGTCCATTCACACTCCAGACGTCACAATCACTCCACTTCAAGTGTTACACCAGAGACCTCTCTGCATAGGTGGGCATTAACAAGCTACTGCAGAAGATGCCCCCACAGAAGGATGCAGCCCAACTATTGCCAGGCTGGCTGACATTTGATAGTGTCTATTTCTCTGGTTAGCTTGTTTGTAGAAACGTGCAATCCATTTCTCATTAGGTGGTGTGCTAGTAGTACGTGGACAGCTCTTCTGTAGCTGGTGGAACAAGGAGTCTCCAAATCAAGAGATCCAGAGGCCTGCTATGCAACCAAACAGTTGAAGAATCACTCAGACAGAATGTTCCTCAGCTGTCCTAAAGCTTCTGGGTAGAACAAGGTCGTTTATTTCTGGAACCAACATTGAAAGGAGTGTTTTCCCTATAAGGGAGGGCTATCTGCAGTTTTAAAAAAGAAGTATTGTAGTAGTACACACTTAGAGTATCTCTTCTCAATAAAGAAGCCAAATAAAAAACTGTACTTGAAAAGCAAAACGTCACTGTAGGCTTATAAGGCACAGAACTGCAGGATATCTGCATGTCTTACTCCTTGTAAGAAACAAGATATTGTGTCAAGCTTTATTTCCTGTGGTTTGAAAACCCACAGGTGAAGTCATACATTGCACCATAGATGACACGGTTGTATAGAGGTCTCTTCCCAATGGTGATGAGATAAACATATACTACTAAAAACCGGCATGTACACACAAATCCAAACAGAAATACATATTGAGTTACCATAATTTTCAGTCAAAACAATTATCAGAATATTTTCGGAATAAAGCTGGTTCTGTTTTCCCAGTTTTGTTTGGCTACTCCAATGAGGCTACAAAATATCACCAGATATTAAGGATGTGAAGTCAAAAAGCTTTTTTCAGCTCAGCTGTACTGAATGGCAATTACACATTCTGAACAATCATACAACTTCTTTAATCAAATGAGGTAATATGAAATTGGTTAGATTTTCCTCAATACTTTCAACTTCAGTGAAAAATACAATAATTAAACTCTCGGTACAATGACTTTCAAACCTCTGTGCACTCTCAGCCCCCTCTCTTCTTCTCTTTCTGGATAATAAATCCTTATGAAAGCTGCCACCACGACTGAGACAGGTTGTGAAATTGTTTAATAATGTTGACTCAAGCAGTGACATAATTTGGAGACTCTTGCTTTTCTTGCAACATCTTTAAAGACAACTGGAAGCTGGCGGGTGTTACAGAGCAGACACAGCCCCCTGCTGTAGGAAGGAAGGTGGTTTCTGCAAAAGGAGCTCTGTATCCCCCACAGATTGAGCTCTGTATCCCCCAACTTTAGGGGAGGAAATCCCAGCACTGTCGTCTTTGTCCTTCCCTGGTGGCCTGTCTTACAAGCACTTCTTTGAAACACTTCCCTTGGGAGAGGGACAGATGAGTTAATGCCTCATATTTTGAAGGCCAGGGAGGGTGCCTAAGCAACTTTTGTCACCCCAAGCAAAACATTTTAATATGCCTGGAGAATAAAAAGCCCCAGCTGGAAAGCAAACTCCACAGAGCAAGTTGTTTTCCCCATTCTAAGAAGATCCTGCTGCATTGGGTCCTGGCTACTTTCTGAACACGTGTGTGGTTGGGAGTCAGATTCCAGAAACGTCTGCTTTACAAAACCGATAATTTCATCAGGAAAACACAAATCTATTTTAAGAAGAAAGAGAACATGCCTGTGATGTTTCTTCCCACTGTCACACTTCATCTGCAAATAACATTAGCGTAACTCCAGTGAAAATTATCAGGCAGCATATTGGGGAAAAGATCGCTTTTGTTGTTCCTTGTGTGGGAGGTGTTGTCAGATGGAGCACCCTGGCTCTGGCGTGAGAACCACACCACATTTCAAAAGGCAGTTCAACCCCCAGAAAATGCTGTAAAATAATAACAAATTTCCCAATTATGTTGTGATTTTAAAATCACGTATATTAGAGACTCGAACATTATGTGTTTTAATGGATGTAAAATGTCTATCTCTCAAAATCTAGGCTGCAATTCTAAGGATGCCATGGAAAGAAAAAAAAATTACTAGCTCTAGTAACAGATGTGAAATTACATTAGATAAATATAATCATTAGTTTCAGTCTCACCCTGGTTAATTTGTTTGTGGAAATGTGCAACCCATTATTCATTAGGTAATTTTTCACACATTGATTAGAAAGCCATGTCGAATTGTGACCCAGCACATTGGGGTTTGCCTATCTTGCAGTGAACTATATCGCTTACAATAGTGGAAATGGGGGACAAAATGTTTATCTCAGACTGATTTTGTGCCAATAAGTAAAGTAAATCAATAGCCAGTGAAGTGTGAACGACATTTCTCTGCTGTATAATATGGTTTTGGGGGCAATTTGACATGCTACAAGGGGAAACAAGGGTCTTGAATAGAAAGGTAATAAAAGCAAATCATGCTGGTAACTGTTACTGAAGTCTTGTGTTTTTCTCTACATGGGCAGCTTTAAGATGAGAAAAACAATGCATGTAGCAGTCCAAAAACACTGAGACACTCCCCAGATTTGTGAACATTGGAGATTAAATCCAGATGTGGTTGAGAGAGGCTCAGGTCTCTGGAATGGATGTTGACTTCATGTTTAGGCAGGCCCCTGGGTTGTGCTGGCAGTGCCATCACTGCCCCAACAGCACTTGCCTCCACTGACATCTTCCTTCCGGCAGCTTCTTGTCTAGGGGGTTAAATTCCAAGGCTGAAAATAGTTTTGCATCAAATCACAGAAGCAGTATTCCCACATTCCCATGAGAGCACTGCAGCACGCATGCAGCTTATTTTAAGTGGCATTTGGTGCTAGTGTAAACCAATGGAACTTCGTCAGCTTCAGTTTATCTGTTTGCACAGCAAAGAAGGTGACCAGCAGACCTTCCCTACTGTTAACTTCCGTGTTTTGCCTTTGTGAATTGAAGATAAGTTAAAAAAGGGAAGGAGGGAGAGTGATGTATTCATGGTTGGTGCTATCAGGTCTGTCTTTTATATCCCTGCACAGTTTATTCTTCCCAAAAGACAGTTTGGGCAAAATAGGTACATGATCAGTGGTTTTACGCAAACACTCACCGTGGGACACCTTGTTTCATCTGCTTCTGGAGTCAGCCAAAAGTTAATGGAACTTTTTTTTTTGTGTTGGGATTTCTGTTGCATCACCTGCAATACCCCACACAGACCATCATAGCGTTTGCAGCAGTCTAAGGCAAAATACAATAATAAACTTGGCCTGGAGAAAAAGCAGTGTAACACACCCAGCCAGCCCTGGGCAGGAGCCCTTGGGCACTCCATGACAGCCATTACAATGAATTTTGGCCAGAACCAGCAGCTATGGAGAAGTTGTTCCCCTATACGAAAAAAAAGAGAGTTTGTACTTTCTAGTTCTTCTCATCCCCATCACCTCAGTCTCAGGGGTGGAAAGGCTCTTCAGGGCCTGGGGCAAGCTGGCAGAAATACTGCTGCAGTAATGAGTTTTTTTGCCCAAGTGTTAGGTAGTTTAAGGGAAGGCAAGGTGTTTGAGCAGAAGTTGCAGGAGGGAGACAGGTTGCTTTCGAGAAGCCCTTCAAACTGAGAAGCCGACAATCCTATTTCCCTCAGGGTGCAGGAAGTGGTGTGTGGCATGGCCCCTCTGAGGATGGCTGTACGAGTGCCTGCCTAACACAGCGGGGGCAACACAAAGGCGTTTGTATCTGTCCAGGAGTAAAGATCTGTCATCAAATCACACAGTCTGTCTGCAGGAATTAGAAAGGCTCAGCCCCTCATTTATTTTAAAATAAAAATAAATAATTGAGGTAATTTAAAAATGCATCTTAATATCACTCAAAATTGCTTATTAATGCTGCATTTGGGTTTTCACAGAAATAAAATTAAATTGTCAGAAAGAGACCTGAAAGTCTGAAAAATAATAGAACAACACCTCTATTAAGCTCATAGGAGTCTCTTCTAACACCAAAGGCGCCAAAGCAATATATATCGGTCCATTTATAAGGCACCTCTGCCTGGCATTTTAAGCCTCAGATGTGTTCTTTAAAATACAGATTAAAATAACTTGCGTTTTTCCACATAATGCATACTGCATTAAGGCAATTAACATTTAATTAACAGCAGGTTTTCTTCGGCAGGTCAGATTGCGAAGGGCTCACTGTTGTTGCCATAGAAAGTGGAAGGCTGGGCTGTTTGGTTTCCAGGAAAGGAACAGCTGTTTTTGAGCCCTGACAGTCTGAAATCATCCTGGGTAGTCTATAATGCTCCAAAGGACAAGGAAAGCAGGAGGAGGTTGCTGACAGTGGTGTCGCAGAGACCATCTCAGGCTGTTGGAGAATGTCATCTGCTTTATAAATCAGCGTGCTGTTGTTAGGGTTTGTTTTTAATTGAGCTGACAGTACAGCTTTAAAACTCCTGTATGCACTCACTCAGCTAATTTAACTGTTTTCCTGCAATACGCTTTTTACTGTGTGAGCAGAGCAGTGCAATTATTTCTCACACTTTTACTTTTCATCTATCCTTTTTCCTCTTTTTTCCAGATTCTTCACTCTTTCTCTGGGCGGCCATTTGAGGCTTGCTGTGAATATTATTCTAGGATACGTAGATGCACAAATTTCATTAAGAAGTCACATTGTCGCTCTGAATTGAAAGCTGCTATCAAGATGGTGCAAGTAGCATTTGTAAAGGGACCTTTGAAAAGGGCAGAAATACTGAAATGAAGATAAGCTAGATGCAGTGAATCTGTAATAACACAGAATAAGCACTCCTGGGGAAAACGAAGAAAACCCAACAAACCTAAACCAAACAATCTCAAAGAGAACTTGGAAGAGCGTGGGGGCTCCCAGAAGGTGGTGGAGTTTGTCTTTTCTCCTCAGTAGGTGTAAGACAAGGCTCTAAATCATAACATTAGTGAAATGCAATAGCAACATCAACCAACCGTCATTTTCAATAGCACGATTGAAGGCTTCATGTTGGGGAAGGAGGTTATCCTGGTATGCTCCTAGGCTTTGGTAATTGCAGGCAGAACTGTTCTTACAGTTCAAGGCAGTCTGAGGGAGAGAATGATTCAGACTAAAAAACATTCACAAATGGTTTTGGCTGTGGCTTTATTCCTCATTTATTTCCAGAGGAGAGCAACAGAACAGCTTTCCTTCTTTTGGTAACAGATTTTTACCATCAAAAGTAGTCCATCTGTCCTGGTAAATTCACTAATCCCTATACTGGTATGCATTTGATAGAGATACTGAACAGGAGAACTGTAGTGCAGGGACAGACCTCAAGGAAAATGTGACACCAGGAATAATATAGACATATGAATATGGTATATGTATACTCCCAGCAAAGGGTGTGAAACTGGATGACCATTTAAAAATTTGACTGTGTGGATTCTGTTCCTCACATTACAGAGGAGACAGACACAAAACACATGAAGAAACTAGTCTGCTGGTGGCACAGGCACAAGCAGCAGCCCTGCCCGCTGTGGGTACCATGTCCAGCATGCCCCAGAAGGGCTCTTCCATGCTGTTAATCAGCACCATGGGTACACTGGCCCAGGGAGCCCAAGGCACCTGTCTTAGATAAACCCAGATGAGAAACCCAGAGATGGAAAGACGCAGGGGCTCTCTGCCTTCCTGTGTTAATTACAGGAGCTGCAGTGAGGAACAAAACCCGGAGTATGCGGATCCTTTCGGACTGCTCCTCCTTGGGAGCTCTGGGCAGCACTGCAATGCCGTGGACTCCAGAGGAGCAGCTGAGAGTCAGGGCTGGAGCATTACTGCATTCCTGGAAGCTCTCCAGCTCCTCTCTCTCTACCTGGGTTGTTCTGTTTGGTGAAAACTACTTCAGTAAAGTAAAGGAGGACCAAAGTGGTTTAACACTACATTTGTCTTCCGAGAAAGAATGGGTCTGCGTAGGTGGGACTTAGGGCAGCTGAGGACCCCTAGGTCTCTGATGCTCAGTTAGACTATGGACTAGTGCAAGGAAAATATCTTTGATTGCTGTTTTGGACAAGGCAAATCATGCCAAAACTACCCCCTTATGGAAACACTGTGTCCAAGGAGGACCAGGATCATGGAGGTTTCCTGATGGTTGAGATTGCTTAGTGACTTCCCTTCTGCCGAGTCAGAGCAGCACAGGACTTTATGACAGCTCCAGAAGATGTGCTCTTGCCTGGGGGTGAACCACTGCAAAAAGAGCAAACTGCTCCTGGGCAGGCTGTGTTGCTGCTGAGCTAGCTGTGTAGGGCCCAGATGCTGTAAATTTGTTGCCATGCCTTGTCTCCCACCTTCCCATTTTTCTTTTGTTTCACCATTATTATAAAAAATTGGTAGATGGCTAATATTACAAGTCCAGGGCAAAACTACTCATACGTTTAGTGTAAGGACATTTAAATATTTAAAGCAGATGGTTCCCAATGACCTTACATGTCTCCTTTATAAATGTATGTACTGTCTTATAGAACCATCTGCATCCCAATATGCAGCTCATATGTTTCCAAGTGTTTCCTCGTTAACCAGCAGAAAACTTCATCTTCTGTCTGACGTGAGATAAAGGTTCAAGCTCAGTTACAGTCCTGCAAATCAGCACGCCAGGTGGGAGCATTTGCCCCAGGGCAGTGAGGTGTTGGAGCCTTGCACTTTGCATTCCAGGTGCATCAACAAGGCTAGAATTTGGACAATGCCGGCAAGCTTCCTCACATGATCTGTGCCTGGGAAGTCCAACAAATAATTTGCAAAAGCGTAGCCACTGACAACGACAGGCATACATCTTGCCTGATGCACCTGCATCACCTCGGCAAGGTGATGTGAAATGCAAAGCAGTGCAGAGCAATGCATGATTTCCTATGCCCCTAGATCAGCCTTGCTCCCCGCTCTTTTCTTGTACAGAACAGCAGAGCTAAACTAGTAAAAGCAATTTTCCATTCTCCGAGAGACCCAGGGGAAATGAGCTCTGATCTTGTGCTCGTCTCACACTCCCTTGATTCCCTCAACTGGCAGCTTTCCTGTGCTAGTCTCCACTGTGCAGAGCTTCTCTGTCATTAGAGCAGTATGGTTGCCTCACTCCTTTCAAAGAAAAATCCTTTAATTTTTAGGACTCGCTCTGTGACTGGCTGTGTGCTACCTGCACTTTTTTTTTTTTGGTAGGAAATAATCTAAAAGAATTGTTCATAAAACATATATAAGTGGCAGGTAGATGGAAAGTGGCATGCCTCTAATTTAAATTTCGATTAGAAAAAAATACAGAAATGTATTACATGAAGTACTGCTAAGAGTTGTATGGAATATTGTGTTTTAAGACCTACTGTAGATCTATGTCGGTGCCTGTGAAAGAGAGGATAATTAGTGCCCGTACTCTCAGTCATATCAGACTAAAGGTAATGGGGTGTAAGAAATGGTTCATTAGGCTCTCTCAAGTACTTTTACTGTGTCCATACTATTTATACCAGCAGAAAAAATTCAATGTCTTTAAAATCAAGTCAAAGCATTCGCCTTAGATTCTTCAGTTTAAGAAATAACATTGAGTGATGATCTCTTAAAGTCAAACGGAAAAAAAATGTACATAGAAAAACCCCTTAAACCAGTTTTATTAGCATTCTGTGTCACTCCAAGGTAGTCTACATGCCTATGCAAATCCTGCCTCCTTCATTTGTGCTCCCCACTACATGTTTAGTCTACAAGGGGGGAAATTTGTGGATGGAGGAGGCAAGCAAAAAAAGCATAGCATTTGTTTTCAAGAGAAATATGCATTTAGAATGTCGTTTGCTTTCTTGTCTGAGCAAAAGAGCACACTGTGGAGAAGAGCAACAAATGTAAGGGAATGGAAAGAATGACTGAAAAAAAGGGTTAATCCCCCAAAATATATGTAGCTTGACTACACGAGGGGAGAATAGGATGGCATGCTACAAATGTTTGAAGGGTACAGCTGTCAAATGAGAGGGGGAAAGTTATTTAGGCCAACGAAAGAGATAAAAGTAGGACTAATACGATGAAGTTAACAAACGAAAATTTTAGGTTAAGGATCAGGAAAAGCTTCCTGAGAGCAAAATATATAATACAGCTCTGGAGCAATTTCTCGTGCCAAGCAGAGAAGCTCTATTACATGAAGCCCTATGCATTTAAAAATAAACTGAAAAAGCATTAGAAAATATAAGGAGAATAAAAGATAAGGCACTTTTCTGTGCACTGCAATCTAGGGTAGATCACCAGGGGCTGCTCCTCTGCCCTCTGTTTCCAGTATTTTCTGGTTCTTTGCTAACAATGTGCCATTTTTACTTTCTAGAAAAGTAACTAACACAGCAAGGGTAAATTTGGGAGTCAGTCTATTAGCATAAATTACACTACATAGCTACAAGATAATAAGGGCATAGCAAAGACACATTGTACTAATACTGCATGCAATTCTGAGTGCACTTCTGAACATACCTCATTTTTTGGTTTGCAGCCTCGGGCACCTCCATTTTGCGAATTTGGCCCTAGGTAAGTGCTCTAACTGGTGCCTTTGCAGTCTCTGGCAAGAATTAAACGAGCTGTGTTTGACACTGTATGGTCCATAGGCGAAGAGAGAAACTTGGCTAACACACAAGGTGTGGAGCATCCACAGCTCCTATGGGTTTGACCAGGGAGCTCTGTTGGTGGCAGGTGCTTCCCATGGCTTTTGGATCAGTGTCTGGTTTTGCACAGGGCTTTGGAAATGCAAGCCCAGCAACTTGAGCTTGGCATGGCAGGCAAACATCTCACAGGAGTAGGAAGTGTGAGCAGGAGTGCAGGACACTACGGTGGCCTAAACGCGTGACCTTTTTGCTTTTGGGCACCAGAAAGGAGCTGCATAAATCATTCCAGTTCCCTTGGGTTAGTATGTTTTTCAACTGACCTATCTAGGGCACAGACGGGCCTAGTGGCCGTATTGCGTAAGGACAGGTAGGACACTCAACTCTTTAACATACAGACAATGAACACCTGCACCCAGAGAGAATACACAATTAAGGCATCCTGATTAATCTGATACCGCAGAGCAGACACACAACAGGGAGTAGGCATATCCTGAAAGAGGTAAGGAGTAATTTCCTACCTATGCAAATGTATACCATGCACATTTAAGTTCCAGCTTCAGCTTGCACTGTTGCCACCTGTTTTACAATTGCCATGTGAAAATATAAGCTTCTAACTGCAAAATAGTGTTAGGAGGTTTAGTTACACTAGCATCATAATTTGTCTTTTCCACCATTTTAGAAGGTGTGGTGCCTTGGTCTTGGAAGATTATGGCTTTTCCTTCGCACAAAACTTCTCCAACTTGGCTGAAAATAGTTTGATGTGAAAAAGGGATTATCTCAGAGGCATTTGTCTTTATGTAAACACAAACAAATCGTTGGTAACCTGCAGCCTCTACCAAGGAAAGTGTTTATGAAACCTTCGAAATCACAGGAAACAGCTCGTGTGTGTCAGATAACCTTGTTCTCCAGAGGTTTTTCAGTAACAGTGACCACCAGAAGCATGTGTGGGCATTTGTGATGAGGAAGCTCAGTGTTTTCCTGCATTGCCCTTGTCTTCCACAGAAAGAATTTAGATTTGTTAAAATCAGCCTCTGCAGTCCTTAGAGAAACAGAAGAAATGCTCAAAAGCCTCCTGACTTCAGCATTTGTTGGATCTCTCTTTCCTGCACTAGGACTGCAGGACTGTCCCATAACTACTTTGTAAGCCAAATGCTGAGCTTACAGCACTCCCTACATTTGATGGTTGCTCCAGGAAGGCAGAAGGAAAAATATTTTGTATTTGTTTAGCAAGCAACAGTATCTCTTCAATGCAGAATGCAGAATGAAAGCTGCCCTCGTGTATTAGCATGAAAAACATTTATCAAATGTTTGGTGAAATTCCAGTGTATGCTTGCTTTACCTCAGAAACAGTCTATAAATCAGTCTGAATTTACATTAATTTTATGAAAATTACCTTCCTAACTGTGGAAGTGTTTAGGGGACCTACAACGAGCCACGATGCTGCTGTGCCAGACCCTGTGCCAATAGAGAGCTGAAAGATGATGCCTGTGTGGAGGAGTTGACACTCGTTACATGTGAGAGCGCTAAATGATATTTCCATTGCGTTTACTGCACCAGGTTGAAAACTCTGGGTTAATTCTTGCTGCCACCAGGTTTGGTGAAGGTAAGTCAGATCCCCAACAAGCTGCAAAAGCAGGGGAAATACCAATTCGGGTGCTGCACCCCGTGTGGAGGCACAGCACTTCCCAGGAAACTGCAAGGAGAACAGCTCTTTTGTGATCATGCACAGCTGCACATTACAGGTATCTTCCTCACTCTGCCACAAATCATTTCAGTAAAGCAAGGTATTTCTGCACAGAAACACCCTTTGTAGTAAACTTTCAGAGCATTACACAATTTCACACAGGGCATTTTTGAAAATAAATCACTCTTCATACTCTACTTTGTGGCTTTCTCTACTTACACTCCCCCACCCCCTCCAAAATTCAGGGGAATTCCAGAACATTTTGCAATTAGCTAAGGATTATATTTCCTTATTTTTATTAATTTTATGTAAAGTGGAATTTATCAGTGGAGCATTCATTGACACTGACTTCAATTTATTCTGATGAAACTGACTGACATCTGTGTGTGCTGTTCATCAGTCATAATTTAAACCATTCTTAATTGCATTAAATGTAAATTAAGACATTCAATTTCAGCCATTATTTTTCATAAAACACTGTGAACTGAATTTTAGTGGGTCACGAGATCTTACATTCAAAATAAATAGGGTAAATTTGAAACTTACCATTGATGTTCATATTTCACCCTTTGTCGGCTGTATTTCTTTTGTAGCTTACTAGATTGGAACAATTAATTTTCTCTCTGAAGGGAACATGAATGGCTAAAGATGATGTAGCTGAGTTTTTTAACAAATTACTTCATCATTTCTAGAGCTTGCTTGTTACTACAATATATTAAATATATTAAGAGAAAACGCAATTAACCTTTCATCTAAACCAAATGACAAATTAAAACAGAAAACATAAACCATGCCAGAATCAGCCCTCTGATTTTGAATTCAGAAGACTATGCCAATGGATTTATTTGCTGAGCTTCCTCAAGGAGGTTTTGCAAAGCAAAATCTGTTCAGCAATGAGGGCTTGGTTCAGCTGATACTGGAAATAAAGGGAGGACATGCAAGGCTGTGTTTGCTATAAAGGAGAATGGTGTTCCATGAGTGGATTGGGACACTGTCTGGGAAGGGTCGGGTATCTCATTTTTGGAAGTTAAGACCAAAGCTCCTCTTTAATCCAGTGGATCTGGTCTCAAATATCTGGCACAGCAATCAGCAAAACCTGATGGTGAGGAGGTGGCTTTTTAAAATTGTGTATGTTTTGCTCCAGAATGAGGGATGAACTGAATACTGTGGTTTAATGGAGAGAAGATCCAAGCCAAGCTAACTCCTTTTTTGAGCACAGCAGCCCAGCATGTCCCCAGCCTAACATAATGACCTTGGATCACGGCAGGGAAAGCTGTAGTTGCCCTTGGAGCAGCCCTGCCTAGCTCAGCTGTGCTGTAGGGGGCAACCCTGACTCAAGAGGCAACTTGTGTCCATGGGGCTCACCCTGAGAGGGGCTAGGAGGCTGAATCCTTGTAACTGCACTGCTGAAATGGTTGGCACTGTGGAGCTCTGAGGGAAAGGCTGGAGGGGCTTTTTCTCTGGTTCCTTGCTGTGGGTTTGGATGCTCAGTTACCTGCCCATTTGCCACTTCACATCACAGGACTGCAGGCCTGGGAATGGATGGCTCGTTGGCGTAAATGGATGTCCAGAGTGGTTTAAACCAAATGATATACCCATTTGAGAAAGCTTTCTACCTCAGCAGTAGCACCAGCCTCGTCGCTTCTCTAGACCACTCCCTAGTGGGTGCTGGTGTGATGCAGTGCTGAAGCCACCTGGAGCCAGCTTTCCTCCCAGCCCACTGATCAGGATGTCTCTGTTACATGGCTAAAGCTCTGGTGTGCCCCAAGTCAGAACTCTGCTCTGGTATTCACCCTTACAATTCACTGAATAAAGGCTACCCCTGTGGCTACAGCTCTTCAGGATGATATCCAAAAATTGGCCAACAAAGGGAGGACCACAGGCCTATCCTTACACATGCTGGAAAAATTTATATAAATATTACCTATGGCATTTACATTCCCATGCCAGTTCAAGTCCTGGAGAATGAAGTGTTGCAATAAGTCTGGAGATGGGTAGTGATGCAATCATTCTCCCAGTTTCTTGCTATTAATATATGTCTCTTACTCATTTTTAAAGATAGAGTAAATGAGAGTACTGAATATAAATGGCCTTTGTAAGTCATTGAGGTCAGTGAAGCATGTCATTGTTTGCAACTTGAATTCCATGAAAGCACTGGCTGGCTGAGAGGCACACTATATACTTTTTTTTCTCATAAATAAAACCCACAAACAATATTCAGTATGTTTAATGATAATTATAAAATAATACTGTGTACAATGAGTTTCCAAAGCCAGAACTAGTTGTGAGTGCTTAATAATGTGACCTTACAGTGTCATCTTTAGCGTACGTGATGCCTATATGCCAGCAATGTATAAATTATTTCTCTGGCTGTACGTTAACAAACATTTGATTATGATTTATTTTGGGGTTCTCTGAAAGATGAAGTAAGTTCTTTAATATTAGCATTACTAATGATTTTAATGAGGCATTAAAATGTTGCAGTATTGTAGGAACATTTTTCTTTTTTAATATTATTTCATTAATAGTTTACATGAATGTTAATGTTAAATTGATTATGGAACCTGAAAGAGTAATCCACAAAATGTCAAAGTGCCATTAGCACAGTGAAAGAGCCCTCCAAAGGCAGGGATCTGGTAAGAGCTAATGAGATATCTTGTACCACATAACACTGAAGCAGCTTTTTCTAAAATTAAGTCTGAAAATTAGGTTTTAATATCCTTCACTTTGGGACTCTCCAGCCATTTGAGCGACTGAGTGTTCAGCCTCATGCACACAAAAAGACAGATCAGGCTGTGGGCCCACAGACTCCCTCAGAATTTGGTCTCACGTATGTAAGCCCCAGTTAAAAATCTCGAAAAGGCAATCGCAAAAATATTAAGAAGAAGGAAAAGGTCTTTCATAGGATGTGATGACTGCATCATCCATCTATTGACAGCTCGGCAGAGTGGATCAGCCACAGGGATCTGTGGTTCACGTGCATTACGTACTGTACATGTCACTGTTAAGTTCAACAAGAAAGAGCATGTTGAACACTTTCTATAAGTTTTGCAAAGCAAATTTTTAGATAACACCCTATTTTCTCAAAATACCAGAGGGCAGGTGTGTTCAGAGGAACACATGGAAATATGCTGCATTAGAAAGCCTAAACGGCAGTAGGGGATAAGGAGGGCCGGTAAAGGCTCTGACACATATATTTGAGATTCTCCACAAATTCAAAAATTTGGAAGGTAGGAATATTTCAAGAGTCTTGTTCCACAGCAGCTCTGCCTTAAACGACTGTCGCTTATGCAGCAGATGAACCAAGGTCTCACTGACCTTGGCAGCTTTATAGGAAAAAGTTAATGTAAAAGTGAAGCATTCTCAAATAATGTCATTTACATGTTAGGTAAATCCATGCTCTCACACGCTGTCCACACAGGTCTTGAATTTCCAGTGATAGTTTTATTGTGGCTGGGGCAAAAACCCTTTACTTCCTAGACCTGTTAGTTTCTTATATCATAAGAACAACGAAGAGGTGAACTGAGTAATTTTATTGTTCCAGCCCTAAGTTAGTTCCATGCTAGGAAATATATGAGTATCCAGGGATGCTAATTTGTGTTAAACCATCATGTGCACACCAAAGCAAAAGGCATATTGTCTTTTAAGTATGGCCACCAATACACATGCCTGTCTGCAGTCTCCCATCACCCTGTCAACAGCTGTGATATTCCACACCAGATCTTGACTACTGATGTCCAGGCCTTTCTTGCAGCAGCATTTCCAAGATCCCGATTTTACCACCAGGAGAAGCCTTGTCCCAGCACTGTTTAAACAGACATGTCCAGAAGTTCAGGTATTGGGGTCTTGGGACCATGGGGACAGCCCCAGGGCAAGGTGCAAGGTGCAGAGGAGGTGGCATTTGTGTCCTCACAAGTGAGGTCCAGGCTTTGTCACAACACAGTGCACTTCAACGTACTTGAACAGCATCCAAAAAACACTAAACCCTCTACTTGTGGCAGAAAAGACTGTGAGATATTGAACTTCTTGCAGCGTCTGATTTTATGCAGGGAGGAGGAATGCAGTGGTATGGAGTTGCCAGATGCTGGCTCCCTTACGGGTGGTGGAGATAGCTGTGTGCCCAGCTGCAATCTGGATGCAGGCGGGAGGCCAGACTGGCAGCTTTGGGCAGTGTGTGATTTGACAGCTCCAGGTGTCCCTCTCAAGGTCTTCCAAACCACCACAGTGCTCAAATGAACCCCAGGCAGCACCAGGTGCTGGAGAGAAAGCCCAGTCCTCTACAGCCTGAAACTGTACCGTGTCACCCTCATCTCCCAAATCATCTTCCTCTGAGCCAAGGCTCAGGCTGAAGCCCAATAGAGAGCTCAGCACTAGGTGGGACTGATAGCTTCTCACTCTTGTCCAGGTAAGATTTGTTGTAGTCTGATAAAGGCAATTGATTAGCCCAACAAGACCCTTAGGAAAAGCACTTCTCTGTCACAGATGAGGAAACTGAGTCTCCGTAGCCTATAGCCTGATCCTGCTTGGCCTCTGACTGTCAAAACCAGTAAAAGTACATTCGTGGGCCAAATAAGAGGACTATGGGTCCTCTCCTGTAAGTCTTTCCCTACAGACAAAACTCACAGAGTACTCATTACTGTTGGAAAAAAAAGGGCTTGGAGAAAATTACACTAAATCCCTGTATTATAAAATTCTATAGTGGATGTTACTCCTTCTACCTTCCCCACAAAAATTCCTTGGTTAATTTAATAATTTATATACTCATAATGCATTCATTCAATGTCATTGTTTGACCAACGAAACCAGAAAACTGGTTTGAAAAATGACTTGAATAATTTTCTTTTGCTATGGCTTTTTTGTACCCCTTTGGTCAGAAAATGGTTCAGTGGTTTCACCCAGGACATAGACTGAAGTCAGCAAAGCTGGTCCTGAGCATGACTCCACAGCCAAAGTGCTCCCAGTTTACAACTACCCCTTGCTTCTCCATGGGCCAATGGGCAGCAAAATGCTGTTTTCTGTAGTCTTGAGAATGCACTTAGCTGTCAAGAGGCAGAACAAGGAAGCAGTGGCCTCTTTCCTTTCATCTCCCACCTTAGAAATTAGTAATGGCAACCTTACTGATTAAACCAACAACTTAAAAAAGCAGTTAAGTATTTAAAATCTAGGTCATTTTCCAATTATGAGGACAGAGGTGATCAACTGAGAGAAAGAGGCAGTTCTGGCTTGTTAGCAGAATTCCTCATTCCACTTGAAGCCTATACATAGTTCTTAAGTTTGATTTCACTCAGGATTCCTTTGCAGAAACTGACAGTATGATCTAGTTCACTATACTTAAGAGTGCATGTATTTATTATCCCATTTGTTTACGTTATCTGAATATTCCAGCTTGTATCTAATATATGGGAATTACAACGGAGCTCCCCAGGAAGTGCAAGAAATACATTTATTCTGTTAAGACCTGTTTTGTTAAAAAGAAACTATAAGATTAACATGAGACCAAAATACATTGCATTACTCCTTATAAGAGGGAGGCTGAGGCAAACCTAATAGCCTTTCCCTGCACTCATAGTCAAAGAAACCTCCATCAAGCCTAGTAGGAGATTTTTCCTGTGTAGATAGCACTTGTCTTGGCCCTTCATCCATTCCTAACTTTAGTGAATAAGCAAAGAGTTAACCTGGAATCCTTTGCCATTGCAATCCAGTGTGCTGGTTTCCTAAGAGGGAGAGCTCAGGGTGAATTCATTTTCAGCTGAATACGTCATTAAGGAACAGGATTTATTAATGACTTATTAATGCAGACAGAGTCAAACTGAACTCTGGTACAAATCCTCTGGTATTCAAAGGAAATAACTGCTTATGAGGACATGGGTTATGTAGAGCTAGTTCCTGTCTTCAGATGTGGATACATAGGCAATATTAAGTATCCTGTTTAATACTGTACACTTATATTCATTACCACTCAGAATAATAAAAACTTCTCATTTTACAGTGACATTTATTTACTGCTGAACATCATCCCAGGTGAAAGAACTCCCAGTTCACTTCTGTATATAATCTCAGGTTCTGTCATTCACATGTAGAAAACTCAGCTCTCTATTTAGCACAGTGTTGGTGAAAGATAGACATTTACAGGGCCCCTCTGCCCTTGAGCTGTTCCATTAGTGCATGGAAAGCACCTTGCAGCCTGTGACAAGCGCAGCAGATCGGCACTAAATCAAAAATCAGTGCCAGCCAGGGATCTAAGCCACCATGAAGGTCACAGCCATCAGCTGCATGCCATCTCAATCCAAACAAAACACACTGGATACAGGGGGATTTTCACTACTCACAATAGGAGACAAACACATCATGTAAGAGTAATCTCCTGATGGCAGCAAAATGGGTAACTGACCTTTTAAATACTTTTGAGTATTTAATAAAAGTTTGAAGACAGGGAAAAGAGGTATTGGTAATTTTTGGGTGCTTTTTGTAGTGTAACTGAAACATTGGATCTGTGCCACAGCAACCCAAAATATTAACGAAGAATTTCTTTCCCAGAGCTAGGACAGCTCATATGTATTACCAAGCGCATGAATTAGTACTGTCTACTATATTTCCCCTAAATACTCCCTATTCTAGTAAATGCAAAGAAACTTACTCAAGTAACCTTAAACAGTGGATTAATCTGAAAGATATTTAAGTGAAGATACAGTTGTGCAGAGCACCTTTCCTAAAATTGTGACCTAAAGGAATGTCCAGAGTTGCATACTGTAAGAGCAGCACAAAGATAAACGAACAGAAAATAGAGGGATTGTAGATTAAGGGGTTTAGACCAGGCAGTCAAGACATGGTCTGTGGCCAAATTTGAAAGGAGATGAGGAGAGCTCAAACAGTAGGGTATGAACTGGCCAAGCCATGCGGCATGTCTCAGCCAGGCTGTATGTCCGGCTGTGCTACATGTGAGCACATAAACTGGTGTGGATATGTACAGGCTGATCTTCCTGCTGGGGTCTGTGCAGGAGATGCCTGTGTTATACACAAATCTCCTTCTTCCCTTCACAGAAAGTGGAGATGTTGAAAATCATTTCCCACTAAAGAGGCCTTAGGATCAAGAGGACAGAGAAGGAGGAACAGGGGTGAAGGATAAAAAAAGAAAGAGTTTCTTCCCCTGTATCCACCAGTGGCTGATCTCCCTGCTAGCCCTGGGCCTGGAGTTTGGAGTGTCCTCTCATCTTACAGACACCTGACTGCAGGGGTGGTAGGTTGACTCACTGAGGACTGAGCATACAGGTTCGTTCTGCTAGTTTCCCCTGGGTTCACAGAGAACTCAGGAAAATTTGGGAATTTGGTAGTTAAACCCCAGCATCAGTACAATCAGTCCCAGCTGATTTTGCTCCTTCTCTTTGGACAAATTTTGGAGTAGACCCCCCAGGTGAACCCTAGATAAAATTGCCTTCCCTTTCCCAGGTCTCTTCGCTCAGACTTCACTCAAGGGGGGGTCATTCTTACTCCCCCAAGATCCACTGTGTGCTCTGATAGACAGAGCCTTATTTTCCTAGCTCTACAGTAACTTATGTTCTGCATGCAAAAATACAAGAATACAATTATGCTGCATGTGAGTCTGTATTTGTGTGGAGGACAGAACGTTTTCCCTTCCTTCACTATACTAAATTGCAAAGCTCACGTGCAACTGCATGAGAGGAAAACAAGGCCCACTTGGAAATAAAATGACCTGAAGGGGGAAGGTAAAACTGTTCCTTTTTGGAGACCTCCACCTCCCGCTTTGGGAAGGACCATTCCTGCAAGAAATGTAAGACAAAAGGAAAGGCTCTGAATGGGTAGTATAGAAATAACATTTATGTAATCTACTTGAAGAGATCTATTGAAGTGTCAAAGCTTATTTTAGCTATGGTATCCAGGCTCTGTCAGACTAATTGGCTGCATCATTAATTATACAGAAAGCTAATTTAAATAAGATACAAACCAATGCACTGGGTCAGGCTGTGGGTTAATCAGCGCCCAGCAGTGGCTACATTTTCTTAAAAGAGTGTAAGAAGCAGGGCACATACAGAAGTAATCCCTCCTGTATCACACTTCCATGGCTCATGAATTGTCATGTTTTAAAACCACCAATGGACCTACCTTGCAATGACTCTGCCTATTCCTTTCTTGACTATTGCAATGTATATTCCTAAATAAAGATGAAAGACTTGCCACTTTGTTTTTGGGAAATGAAGGTTTCTCTTCGAGGAGAATATTTGTAAACATGAATAGCATATTTACGTTGCATTGCTGCTCTAAATGCTCATTTTCCTATTAAAAAACCATGCACATCCTTGTACATGTGACTGATTCATAGATCATTCTACACAGTTTATGTGCATCTTGGTTTTGTGTCAAAATTACACCTACATACTCACACACACACGCACACACACACACACACACACAAGAGTACCACAACATATCTCGGGGTGTTCCTACCATCAGGTACTAACTGCAGGCAGCGTATTTGACAGCAGGTGGTGTGAGGCCATTGCGAAGAGAAGGAAACCCAACGGAGCTTTCCCCCAGCCCGAGAAGTTTCCCGCGAACGCTGGGAAAAAAACCAAAAAACAACCCAAAACGTACCTTGGAAATGTGCGTTGTGAGCGGCTGCCACCTACTGGCACCGGGGACGAGCCCGCGGCTGGGGACCAGTCCGCGGCTCTTGGGGGGCAGGTTTTTCCTCCTTTTAGCTGAGACCTAGGGTCAGAATTTTGTCTTCCTTGTGCCAGAGCTTTCCGTAAAGCCATGCACATATCTGAATGGCATTATTTTATTGAAACTCCCCTTAATGGCAGTTCTGTATACTCTTAAGCGAAGGAGCTGCTTGAAAAGGAGTCAGCATGAAGCGTCCTTTCCTTTTTCCTTTTTCTTTTTCTTGGTAGTTAATAAAGTTTTTGTATTCATCAATCATCGGGAGTCAGCCTGGGAGTGTGCTCTGTTTAAACGCTCTGGCTTTTCACTTAATGCATCCCATCTGTTTCTGAAATAAATTGCAATAATCCGTGTTTAATGTTAATCAATGTATTACTAAATATGCAAATTATATTAAAAGACGTGGTTTGAAAAAGCTTTCATTTGTAAATATGGTAGCTGAAAACAGGAAGCATATCTAAAAGCCATTTAGATACAGTAGCCTAACTCTAACAGTGTGGCTGATTTATAAAGCGGTTTGCAAGTTGATCTTTCTCCCACAAGGGGATATGTAAAACTGTTGCATATCAGATTTTGTTAACATCTGATGGGTTACTGCTAACAGTGTAAAGGCCTAATATTCACAACCATGTCTCTTATTTAAATTAAAGCAATCTTATTCCAGCTTTCTAATTTTTGTGCTCATCCTAACATATGAATTTACATGAAGAGTTTATGAATCACAGTGAAAGCAATTTGAACAAGCTTTCCAATCAGTGTTACATCTTACTGCCTGATTTAGATAATTCATTGTCTAAGGGGCTCTTCTGGCCTCTCATTCTCCTTTCCAGGGGGCTCAGTCTATGAAGTTGGCTGTCCCTCTCGGTGTGGACACAGTCTCTCCACTCCAGTGCACCCCTTTGCAGGAGGGTCCTATGCAGGGCCCTCGTGGTGCTGCTCCCATCACCAGTGTGTCTCCACACCCCTGTTCACAGAGGCCCTACAGCATTTCTTGTGCTGCTGTGTTAGACACAGAGGGTCATTTGCACTGGTTGACTTTCCATGGGGTAGTGGAAGCGTGTGTGCAAAAAGACTGTAGGCAGGACACGATCCTGAGCCCAGACTCATGGCACTCAACACAGGAAAGAAAATACTGGTGAGGAGTGTCGGAGAGAAGATCCAGCTAGCAAGATAAATGCTGAGACATTCTGCAGAGGTGGCTCTGTGTGGTCTCAGCCAAAGGTTACCTCTCTTGCCTCTTCTTTGCTTTGTTTTTCTGTTCACACTCCTGCTACCCTCTGGACAGACTGCTTGACGTAACCAACTTCTTCTCCACGATGGAGCAGCCCTACCTGGAAGACCCAGGTACCACAGGCAAGGATGGGTAGAAGAGGAAGCTGTGACCACTGCAGCAGTTGTTCACGATGAACAGAGGAAAAGCCCAGGCAGTAATGAAAATGTAAAGTATCTTTTGCTATAGTAGGTGTCCCTTGGCTGACAGTGTTTGCACAAGTGTGTGTTTAGTTTGACAGTATTCTTTTCTTTTCCCATGCTGTGTTATAGAGTATCCTTCCTTGATGGTTCAGGATATAAGGTAAACTCTAAACATAATTATTTGAAAGGTAGTTTACTCCTTACCCTGGAGAAGGTCAAGGCATAACTGCTTGAGAGGTAGTTTGTGGTTTTCTTTTATATTATTCTTTTATCTCTTTCCCCTGTTGCGGCTTCTTATGAAGCATCCAGTGCAATTTACTGAGATGTATCAGAGTAGGAGGACCAGGAAATCAAACTATCATTAAACTCACCCGTGCTCAATGGGGATCTCTTGGGTCCTTACATATTTGCTGTAATTTCCACACCCTTGGGAAATGGGCCAAAATTTTGGATTAATTTTAGAATAAAACGGACCAAATACAGGACAGTTTTGACTGTGCCTCTTTCAAATGACCATTTGATTACATATTATTAAATGTGATGGCTTTGCCACAGTTTCCATGAGAAACTGAGCTAAGTTTTACTCCAAATTTTTAGATGTCCTGAAACTCAGACCTGGCCTATATGTGTAAGCAAGCCTCCCAGGAGCTAAAAGTGGGAGCAAGGTTAGCAGAAACCCTGTGAACCAAAACTGCTGAGTTTCACGTGGTTCTATATGTGAACAATGCCACATTTCAATAGCGCTGCCACACCACCTATCAGCCAGAGAGGGGGAGAAAGCGTGAGCACTACTGATCTACTGTCATGCATTTACATTCAAATATATGCAAGCATTTCCCTTTTTGCCCCATAAACTTAATAGAACTATTTTGTGAATTCAGAACATGAAAAGTAAATAAAACTTCCTCCTTTACCCTTGGAGAAGAGATAAGAGGGATAAGGTTACAAGCAAGGTTTCACAATGATGTAAGGCTGTAACAGCTGTGTTGAGTACCATACTTTTCTTCATGGCATGGACTCTGAGGGAAGGCTAAGCTGATAAACTAATTGAGATTTCCCTGTTGGGTCCTTGTGTGTGGTGCTTAGGTCTAGGTACTCCCAATGGTACCCTGAGCAAGGTGATACAGCACTGTTTATCCCTCTTAATAGGCAGAGGCTTTGCATGAGCTTCTCCCAAGAGGCATTTTTCACTGCCACAACCCTGGGAGCTGAGTCCCCACTTGTAGATATGATGTAGCAGCTTGATTTGACTTCTCCTTCGCAAAGTCATGCTCTTCCCTTGTGTCACAAAGCCCTAGAGGTTTGCCCTCATCACTCTGGGGATTTGGGGTATGACACTGTGTTGGTGACTGAGACTGCCCTTACGGAATTTTTTTAATCTTGTCTAGTCAAATCAAAAAAAGTGAAAGTAACAACAAGGTCTAGAGTGAAGATCCTGATTCATAGAGGATTTATTGACAGTACCTTTGAAAGCACTGTTTAATATGCAAGGTAAACAAATTAAAATCCCAGCTTGTGGTCCAAGGGCATTCACAAATTAGAAATGACCCCCTGCCTGCCGTGAGAGTGCTAATGATGTGAAAGCTGAAAGGAAGAGAATCCTCTTGGGAGAAGAGAGTGGGTCAGAGGGGCTTTTGTAATCTACCAATCTGTTTGGCTTTGACAGGCTCTTTGTCTAACATGGGAGATGACAAGAGGAGCTCAAGCGCCCGGCAAAGATGGGAATGTCTGCCTACAAGCTTTATGTATTTGCCATTTTGTCTTCACTCAGTTGTTGGTTTCTCTTGGCTGCCTGAGTCCAGGGAAAATGCTTCCCGTTGCCTGCAGCTATGGGGAGAAAGCAGAAGCAGCCTAAGTCACTATCACAGAGTATGACACAACATGGAGCTTAAATCACAGATCCAGTAACTCTGTTTTGTTTCACATCTGTTTTAATCACAAAAGGTCCCTCTAATCTGGACCTGGGAAAGCAAAAAGGTAGTCCACATCTCACTCATAGGCTGACACGGAGAGCGGAGTGCAGGTGGTGGCAGTGTTGGTATCAACTGCAGCAACTCATTGGTGTGGTCTGAAGGCAGAGCTGGTGTTGACAAAGACCATACCTAGGAACCAGCCTTTTCTACACACACTGACCCTTAGGAGTTTCTTGCATAAGAAAGCAAAGCTCTGTCTCCAAGGACGTATACACAATTTTCCTTGATTCTATGAAGAATCTGAGTGAAGTTCTAGCCCAGCTAAAATAAAAAAAAGGAAAAACCATGTCATCACCTTCAGATAATGCTAAGGTGGATATCCAGATGCATACCAGGTGCATATACATGGAATTCCAGATGGCTATCTAGGAAGTGCAGGAAGGGGGCCCTGACTCTTCTTTGGTTATGAAGAAAAAAATACTTTCTCTGTTAAGAGATACTTGTTGTTTAACTTAAATAAGGAAGTTTTAAACAGAATGGGTCACTCAGAATTATAATACTGTGTGACTTAATCTGCTCTTTGCTTGGCTCTACTTGCTCAGCACAAGCAGCTGGATTTGCTGGAGCCCTGGGCCTCAAGCTGGGAACTTTCACCCAGATATGTTGGAACAGAGTCGATTTGCTTGCTAGCTGGTACAGTCTTTAGTTTGGGAAGAATATTAATAACACAATGATGTTTAGTTTTTGCTAAGTGATTTTTATCCCAAGTCTAGGCCTTTTTTCATTACTATGTAATGACTGATTTAGTGCACAAGAAACACAAACCAGAAGACAAGGAGGCTGCAGCCATCAGCAGAAGCTACAGCTTGACAAGGTAAGAGCAGTTAACAGCCTGGCTGAGGGGAGACAGAAGAAGAATCCAATAAGGTGTTAGAAGACCCCAGCCCAAAAATCACCACTGGACTTGAAAGCATGTGAATAGAGTGTGAGGGCAGGTGCATAAATCATGAGGTCTAATTGCCCAGAGATTGTTTTGTCTGGGTCAGTTTAAGCTGACCGTACCACTCTATTAAATTATTTATTTTCATAAATCTGACACCTGAGACTCTTCTGTGGAAAACCCAGGATAGAGCCTGAAGGAGGAAGTGCATCTGAGAGTGAGCGTGTGTGCAAGGATTTGAAAGGGAGCCCATCAGCCCCACTGAGAACAGACTCCAGTCCCAGCAGGAAAAACTGGGGTGGTGTGTGTGACACTCCTTGAATGGTGAGAGAATTCTTGGGCTGTGGCTTCTCCTTTAAAAACCTCATCCTTTTCCTTTGCTTCTCTTGAATTCTCACTTGGATCCAGAACTGATGCAGCAAAGGTACCATTTGGATATAACCACAGCTACAAAAAAAGAGGAGGTGGTGGTTCCAAGACCATATTCACAAAAAATCACTTGTGGAAATGGCTGTGCTATTCAACAATCTGTTTTTAAAAGCTGGTGCTGGACCAGACCTGAATGGCAGTGTAGCAAGCTGCCTGGTTAGTGGCACAGCTGCTTCAGCTGCTTTGTAAGTCTACACATTCCAAAATCTGTTCCTGATTTTTGGCTGTTTAGAACCCCTTAAGTTGTGTTTCCCAGAGGCAGTGAGCACTGACAGCTGTGAGCAGCCTTTCTTTGGTGGGCAGCACTCAGCACTTCTGAAAATGGACCTTAAGCCTGCCACCCCACACCAAAACACCCCAAAATGCGGTCATTCAAGGTGGAAGCTGCCGAGCTTTGCTCTTCAAAGGTCCACTAGCATTCAGACCCTTGGTAGTTGGGAAACATGTTTAACATGTCTCTAGAAGAGAAGAGCAAGAGACCAAAGATATCCCTTTTCCAACTCTTGACCAAGCGAGTCCCAATTCTGTCTCACCTCCACCCTTCCCCTGCTCATACCCAGGAGGTTATCCTTGAGCCTGCCAGGGTGCTCAACATGGTCAAAGCTGCTGAATCATAGCACCACATCATTTTTATCTGTCCAAAAGCACCATCATTTTTGAAGGCTGCCAGAGGCAGGAGAGGAGCAATGGGCCTGGTGTTTCCCCATTCCCTCACATAAGGCAGGAGCTGTGGCTAGCCCCAGAGCAGAAACATATCTTTTTTGTCTCCTAATTTTTTCAGACAGACCGAGGCTGTCTATCTGGTGGCTCCTTGTAAAAAGCAGCTCTTGCCTGCAAAAGGCAATAACTGGGCTTTTTGTCTCTTCAACTGCATGCTGAATGACAAAACGCTAAAATCATCTGTCCTCAAAGCCTACATTTCAGTCATACCAGAAATTTCAGTTTTTACTTATGTAGGTTCGCTCCAGTACAATCCTCTCACAAAATTACACATGGTCTCTGGTAGACACCGTCCTCTGATTCTTTATTTAATCGAAATGAGTAGTGAGACAAGGTGAGACTGTGCTACAAAATTTGCAGCCTCTCAAGTCTATGGACCAAAGAGGAGGTATGAAAGAGTTTGCAACCTCCCAGCATTAGTATAATAAAGAGGTCAGGAAGGACAGCCCAGATGCTGAGGTGGAGAGCAAAATTATATCTTGGAAAGAAGGAAAAAGAACAGTTTAGAAGTACAGAAAAGTACATAGAAATACTTTGTTTCTCACTTTGCTGACTTTCCTGGGAATGAACAGATTAGCTATTGAAATCTGGCAGAAAAATACACACCATGATCCTTGTCATTGGATGTCACAGTCAGAAAAGGTGAATCAAGCCCTGATGCAGCTGGACAACGTGTGTGCTGGATTCAGTCACGTGAAATCCCTACATGGAGGACCTCTGCCTTCATGACGATACACTGCAGCTTGTGTGGAAGCTTGCTACAGAAATGGTTGGGTGAAATGTTCTGGTTTGTGTAACATGGAAGATATGAGTTACCAAACACAGTAAGTAGCTCTTTATGTCTTACAATTTATTTCTGAAGTGACAGGCTTGTTTGGAAGAACGCCTGGGAGAAAAGAAGAGGAAATATTTAGAGAGGTCTGAAAGCTTATTGAAATGCCCCTCAAGCCACTACACAGTGGAGACAATGCACTACCCAAGAAAGCAGCATTGAAAAAGAAGAGATAACCTTGACGAATGTTGGTATCAACACAGCCTGTCCTATTCTAAGAGGAAGAGGAGACAGGAAGTGGAGTGTAATTTTGAGGATCCCTGTTTAGCCAGGGAATCTGATTCTCCTGAAATACATGTTGTTTTACACCAGCTTGTTCTGTCGACCAAGGTTCCCACTGTCATTGGTCATTAATTTTAACAGTTTTGTGCCCTTTTTAACTGCTTTTGTCATGAACGGTGTAAGAGAACAGGCTCTTGTGAATCATTTACAGACTTAGTGGAAGACTGCAGGTCTCACCCAAATTGCCTTGTAGTCCAGATGCAGCATTTGCTTGTACTTGCTCTGGAAAACAACCACAGCAAGTTTCATCTGGAAGCCATAGAGCAACAGAACAAATGACACAGCTGGTTAGCTAACAGTCAGACACTCAATGCTACATCATCTAGACTCTTCTGCCACAAAATTAGCCTTGAGAACAGCATTTCTAAGCTTCTAACTGTACATTCTCAAAGGATTTAAGAGATCAAGGCCAAAGAAAATGGGGACCTCTCCTGACTTAACCTTACACATTATTTCAAGGGGGAATTCGTATGAAAAGGCAGCAAAGGATAAGGCCTAATACCACTGGTCTTCTTGTGGCATTTCAGTAGTTTCACAAAGAGAAGGGAGTCAGAATCAGAAAATCATTGTACTTATTGACACAGTATGAATTAACATAGTAATATTTTTTACCTAGCTAGTTTTCTAAATCATTATGGCTCATCAATTATAATTTTTGTTTGAACTTATTATATAAAGTTGAATTACATTTTATTTCAAACTCTGCAGACTGAAGTGTGAAGGCAAAAAACCTCAATATCTGGTGCTCATGTAACCTGTACTTCAGTGTATTTATTAACTGGAGGCTGGACTTCACAGTCACATCATATTTTGTATTTTATGACTGAGCCTTTACTCTTCCAGATACTCAGAATTAGTTGACTAATTCCCAGTAAGTTACTTGGAATAAATTAATAAATAATATGCTCAAGGATTTGGCTTTATTCTTTTAATCCGAGCAGGAAGGTTTCTCTTGAATAACAGAAAGGGCATGAAATCCAGTTATCAGCATGTGGCCCACATAGTGCTCAGGCAACATTCTTACACACAGAATGCTTTTTAATATTTTGGTGACACAATTCAGGTACTGCACATAGCAAACGTGATGGAAATATTTTGCTAGATTGGATCTTGTCAAATAAATGCTGAAATTTCCCCATCACCACCGTGCTCAGTTCAGAGATCAGAGATAGGTATATGCATCTTTGATACCCTAAGTGTACGTCCCTGCTAGGTACTTAGTGGCCTTCTGCCAGACTGGTGCAGGATGACAGAAGCACAGGAAGGGATTTTCCAGGATAACCACCACCTCTGTGTGCCATTGTGCAGCACCTTAAGAGCTTCTGTGACCAAAACCTTGCTTTTGATTAAAAATCTTCCCCAATTCCCAGCCTCCTTCTAGTGTCTCCATGATACACAAGGGAGTGCTGTTGTCCCCTTTGCACCTGTGTCTGGCTGAGCAGAATTTCTGGTGTCACATGATATGATGAGCCTTGGGGTTAAGGTGACTGCTCCACGCTCATGCATGGGTGTGAATTAGTGTTCTCTGAGTGGAGAACCGGACTTGCAGCTGACATGATGCATCAGGTCTTGCCTAGCATCCTGTATGCTGGTCTTTATAAATATCTGTACTAGAAGTCCCTCACCACTGTAGCTGCAGAGATTAGCTGCACATTTGCATCACATTGCCAGTGCACTCACATGACCAAGAACTGAGTGTCACCCCAAGGGAATTAAAAAATTAACAGTAGAGGGCATTCAACAACTTCTTCTTTGGCAAGGTAAGAAGTGACTTGTCCTTTCATTGAGATTACTTAATGTGCTGGAGGTATTGAAGGTATTTTGCTGTAGCTGCCAGAGTATTCACTACAGCTATGACAGTGAGGCTTTTTCCGTTTTGGACCTCTTTGCTACATGCATGAAACTTTACTGTGATCAGCTGTCAGGCTATACTTTACCTATCAAGAGGAATTGGTTTTTTGTAAGGGCAAAGGATTCTCTCAAGCATTTTCGAATTAGGGAAGAAGAGAATACCCTGTGATAATTTTTGGACTTTTTATGAAGGGGACAGGGTGTTAAAATTTTAAGTCTATCCATAGAACTTAAACATATCCATAACTAAATGTCGCTAGAAAACCCAGGATGAAAAAATGTGTTCGGCAAACACAAAAACAACTAAACAGAAATGTATAACGTGCATAGTGCAAGACAGCCCAAAGGGTAACTCATAAACCTTGGTGAACAAACATACATGGCTTTGTTTCAAAATCCATTTAAATTCAAGAAGTTTTTCATTTGTTCAGCCTACCACCTGCAAGAGTCTAGTATAAATCACGGCTTGGTCCTTATACTGAAAAATATACTGGAATGACTTTTCAGAAAGACCATTGAGAGCTTTAGGGCTGAAACACAACAAAGACAGATGAAGTTCGAATTTCAAACATTCCCTCTGTGCCTTCTGGCTACTCAGAGTCTTACACTGTGGCAGCAATTTGGGTTTTGTTGCTTTGGGAACTGTAATTGATGATACTCTTAGTGACTCCTCCAAAAGTACACTCCAAAAGATATCCAGGGCAGCGTGTAGGTCGATTTTTATTTATGACCCATTACATACCGATATATTTTAGCAGTAATTTAAATTAGCTCCATTTGCTTTATTAAATATGATTACTGTGTGCTTGTGCTCCGTATTCCACTGGAATCCTAAAGATGGACAAAGATTCCATTTGTCTGAGTGTTGCACAAATACAAGCTAAAATGGTCTGCCTTTCAAAGAGGTTAAAATCCAAACATAAGCAGAGGTTGCAAAGAGTTGCAGGTGGGGCAGCCCATGGTGCACATGATTAGGTGACAGTTTTGGTCAGAGCTGTAAGCACAACTTGCAGCACATCAGCTCAATGGTTTCTAAGGAAGTTGTGGGTTTTGTTGCAGAGAAAAGTCGGAAGAACGGATTTGAGGGGCAAGCATGAAGTTTTTTTGTGGGCACTCCTCCCACCAGACAGTACCAGACAGTGGAAGAAAGCACTTAAGTATTCACTAGCAAAGTAACATCTGGGTATGAGAGAGCTGAAAGGGAATAAACACTGCAGAAGTGTCACTAGACCCCAGCTTTGAACTGTGAAGCTGATGAGGAAAGAAACGCTTCTGCAAGGAGCAACTCAGCTGAGGAGCTACGTGCGGTAGTCTGAGTAAACCTCTGTGGGAGCCATCCTTCCTCTGGTGAACGAGGGACCTGAAGATGAACCATCAGCACCCACAGCACACAAATAGGGTGACTAAGCTAGGAGGTACAAGTTGTGCTCCTTGCAAAGGCCTGCCTGGTACTCCTGGAAGCAAGCAGAAATCCAACCAGAATCACACTGGTTTCATGTAGTCATAATATTGAATTCTGCCTGGATTTCATTGTAACCCAGCATCAGTTAATATCCATGTGTTGTAAGGTATTAGCCACAATTGGATTTACGCTTTTCTCATAAATTAGTTGCTAAGTACTTTACTGCAATTGTGATCTTCCAAATTCAAATGGTATCTTTTATTGAATAGCTGTTGCAGGACATCATCAGGTTATGGACTTTAATATCAGGAATATAGTGTAATTTACATCATTCCATCAAACATCTATCAGATTTCAAGCTGGGTTTGAGGCTACTGTATTTGAATCAACAAAACATGTACAAATTGGAAACCTCAAGAAAAAAAAGGATCCGCTTATGGCTTTAATTTCTTTGTTTAAATCTACCATGAGAGTGAAGAAAATTTCTTTTTAAACAAAAGAATCAGATCCATTCCTTATGAAAACAAACGATTTAGAAAAACAAGGTTAGAATGCCACCTGGGGGCCTATATTGCCATCACACTCCACTTTAGATCAGAACAGCATGCAATTTGTACTGTCAGATAAAAAGAACGGTTCCCTCCATTTTCTTCACAAAGTACAGTCAGACTTTGAGGAATTCATGCAGGTGTTATTCCATTTTATGGCACTTGCTTCCTTAAAGCTTCAGCAAGAACATAATACAAGAAATAGGCAGTGAAGAAGCAAACCAATTTGCTTTGTGAAGAGAAACAGCATTACGCACTGTGTGAGGTACTCTGTTTTTCACAGATAAATATAAACCAAACACAAGAAACACAAAAATAAGCTTATTTATTGACAACACGTAGAAAAGACTAGATTACATCAGACAGAGAAGGCCACAGTTTGTGGAGGCAGAAAAGTGATTGTTAAGACACAGATAAACTGCAAAATCAAAGCATTAAAAATGGAAATATACAGAAAATAACTCTAATCCATTAAACTAGTGTTAAAAGTAAGACTTCCCTCGACTTTACTTTCAGGGCCTGTGAACCCAGTATGACAAAAGTGAGAACTGATATGAGTCTTTCCCAGAAATTACAACTTAATGCAAATGAAGGCTGTTAGTATGTGAGTAGCATCTCCACACTACTAGTATTCATCTACACTTCTGGCGAACTTTTCTGAATCTGACCACACAGGAAAAATTAATACATGTTTTGCACACTTAGATGTTAAATCTAAGGCCAAGGGGAGAGAGAAGATTTCCTTGAGAATTTAATCAAGTCACCATTCAGTTTTCCCTTGGCCCGAGCAGTGTGATACTCTTCTCCACTTCTCTCCAGTCTGCTGAAATTCTCTGTGAACGGGTGGATAGGAGTACTGCACTACTTGGCTCCATCTCAGTTGCATCATGGTCCTAAGACCTGAAGCACTCAAGTACCTACTGATGGGTCCCTCCATCAAGTGAGCTGCTTTGGGGCCAAGGATCTGGGAACTTGGGTGTCCTTGTGGACCATGAAGGATGCCTGTCTCTAGGGGCAGAGTTATTTTGTGTTTGCTCACATCATCGGTCATTTGACCAACAGAGAAAAAAGACAGAATGCAAAGGTGACCTCATATAATTGGGCAACATGTGAATTTCTACTGTGGCTTCAAGGGTAGCTGAAGCTATTGACTGGTAGGGATGACAAAGCCTTTTCTTGCAGCCACAAAAATCCAGAAAAAAATACAAAATTATTTCTTTTCATCTGTAAGTCTGAACCCATACATTTCTTTGGCCTGTAAGCAACTCCAGAATTTCATGATGGAAGCAGCTGAACCTTTCATCAAGGTGGGGAAACATTTCTCTCAGATACAGCACCACAACTGGAGCGGCATAGATCGCTTTAGGATATGTAGGGTTGAGCTAATTACCACCCATGACTGAACTTCCATTCCCTCACAAGTTCCTAGAGTTTAGATTCAGGCTCACCTAAATCAAGCCAATATCCCAGGTCTACTGCAACCAGGATTCAGGCCAAGAAGGGGAACTCAATCTGCTCAAGTGGTATTGCTGGATGATCTCCTACTCTTTTCCTAAACCTCTAGATGCTGGTGGTTAGTTGGGACATAGGTGGTCATGTGACAAAATGAATTGAATCATCTAAGGAATGCCACGAGGGTGCCCTGGCGGCACACTGCAGGTCTACAAGAGCGCCCTTGAACTGGCAGGAGACACTGGGTCCATTTTTTCTCAGCACTTCTTATCACCTTTAGTCACAAAGTGAACTGGTTAAACAGCATGGCCTCAAGCACCAGAAAGATGCAAGTGACACTTAGCTATGTTAGCCCCCATCACCCAGGGCCACGTTGCACTTCTAAGAGGGTGTACAGATTGAAAGGGATAATTTCTCTGTAGGAATAACAGATATCTGAGCTTCTGTATCACTCACCTGACATGGGAATGCAAAGTTAGCCATTTCCTGAGGGGGTGGGTTTAACCACGATTGAACAGAAGGAGCAGCAGCATGGATTTTTAAGACATGTATGCTGGTTGTGGAGTACTGTACCATATGCTGTCCATTGATACATCATCTGTTGTCTGGACTACTCTAACTCTGTTTCTTTAATATGTAAAGTGTTTTGGACTGCATTTGATCTTGGCAGAGCGTGAGATCCTTAAAGGCACTTTTCAGCTGATATAAAGGAAAATACCATCTGGGTTAGGCATGAATTTTGAAACTGAATCACAATTATATCTCAAAGGTATATGGTCTGATTTAGAGAAGTTTTAAAAGAATGTTTTCTAGTACTTACTTGGTAAAAATCTCTCCAAGTAATTCTTACAATAAGACCGATTGTAAATTACTCACTTGTTCCTAGGGACTCTATTCAATGAATAAAATCTACAGAAAAGTTTGAACTGTGTAACTTGAGGAAACTGTAATAGGCTACAGCAACTTACAAGAGAGATACAATTAATGTGACATACTGGAAATGTTAGTTAAGAGAGCAAGAGGTAACCTAGTGACAGTTTCTATGCCTAGTCACTACAGAAGAGGCCAGGATCTCACTGGGGCAATTTAAAAGGAAAGCCAATGTACTAGAAGGCGGGAAGAGAAAGTATTCCTCCATTCAGAAACACAAGCCTGGGGACAAGAAATGTCACATTTGTGGAAAAGTGTGCATGTGTAATCACAACATGTGCTGCAAATTTACTGCAGCGAGTGTTATCCTCCAACACTCCATCACTTTCGCATAGTTTTAAGAGCCCGAGCACAATCGTTTGCCAATGGTTGACAGCAACAAGCCATAAATTGCAGAAAACACCGCATCTCGGCCTGGCAAATGCAATGCTGTGATCGATTGCACTCTTTACCCAGGAATCCCGAAAAACACAGCACCTGTACCAACCACACTGGGAAACAGAGAAGTTGCTTCTGCTTCCTGGAAGTGTACAGTACATTAGATGTTTGAAATAGTAACAACAAAACTGTTTTTTTAAGAATGCAAGACGAATTGAAAGAAGAAATGTACAGAAATTCATACATCCTACAAAGGCAGAGAAATGGAAAATGGAGTAAAAATTCTGGAAGCAGACAGCATTGCTAAAGAAGGAATTAAAAGATGCTCAGAAGCAGAATTCTGAAGTCAGTTCTAATTAATGAGACAAAAAGCACTCTCCTGAAGTCCATCTGTGGTCAGCTGATCCTGGCTGGATGCCAGGTGCCCACCAAGCTGCTATATTACTCCCCTTCTCAGCTGGACAGGGGAGAGAAATTACGACCAAAAATCTCGTGGGTCAAGATAAGGACAGTGAGACATCAGTCACCAATTACCATCATGTGGAAACACACTATACTTGGGAAAAATTTAATTTAATTTATTGCCAATCAAATCAGAGTGAGTAAGATAATGAGAGACACGGGAAAAAACATCTTACAACACCTTCCCTCCATGTCTTCCTTCTTTCTGGGCTCAACTTTACTCACAAATTCTCTTCCTCCTTCAGATGTGCAGGGAGATGGAGGAAGGAGGTTGTGGTTAGTTCAACTCACGTGCTCATACAGGACATACAGCTGTAAGTAGCATTATACTGTGCAGTTCTTCCTTCCAATAAATAAAATGTAACAAATAGACTCAACACTTGCCAGTTTGGAGATTATACCAAATTATTTAGGGACATTGCCAAGGGCCAGACTGGTGATGACAAAACATTACCACGGAAACCTTTGCAGGTGTATCTGCATGCACCAACTAATTCCACTGGCTGTGCCCTTAGTCTGCAGGAACTGCACCTCTAAGATGGAAATCAGCGTGATTGAACTGAAATTAAAAAGTCGAAGTTTGCTAAATTAGGTAAACGACTGTTTTAAAACTGGTTTATGACTGTTACCAAGCTCAGTTTGTTACAAAGCTGCAAGGAATTCACAGCAGTTAACAAATGGCAAAACTCACGTTACACATCACAAATATTTGCTGAACTTAGGTTACTACAGTGTCATTTCATCCTAGATCTGGGATGCATCCCATGCTTTACACACACAGGCTGGTCATTAACCGATATTCAGGACAGGTGGAACACCTTGCCTGTGAAGAAAGGCTGAGAATATCGAGATTGTTGAGCCTGGAGAATAGAAGGCTCTGAGTCAACCGTCTTGTTGCCTTGCAGCTCCTGAAGGGAGCCTACAAGAAAGATGGAGAGGATCTTTTGACAAGGGCATGAAGGGACAGGACAAGAGGGAATGGCTTTGAACTGAAAGAGGGTAGATTTAGATTGGGTTTTAGGAAGGAATTCTTTACTGTGAGGGTGGTAAGGCACAGGAACAGGTTGCCCAGAGAAGTTGTGGATGCCCCATCCCTGGCAGTGTTCAAGGCCAGGCTGGACGGGGACTTGAACAATCTGGTCTAGTGGAAGGTGTCCAGGCCCATCGTAGGGGAGTTGGAACTAGATAATCTGCAAGGTCCCTTCCAACCCAAACCATTCAATGGTTCTGTGACTTAGAAAAGCACCATGATCTCTTGCCTGTGAGAAATCTCAGGCATTGTGTGGTGTTATCTGAAAAAATGTGGGCAAAAAGCCATCAGGGCAAGTGACCTGTGTATATTCAGATGCTCAGAGCAGTGCCTGTTGGACACGTCTATACACCTCCTCTGTCAGTTGTGTCTGCTCATGAATGGGGTCTGTGCGGCCTTTCGGGACAGGTTTTGTGATCTTGCCCCACATCCACCTAAAACTCAAAACGCTTCCAAGACTAATGCATCACCTCAACAATGTCTATAGTTGTCTAAAGAGTGAGAAGGAGATGGATCCAGGCTCTTCTCTGTGGCACCAAGCAATGGGACAAGAGGCAATGGGCAGAAACTGATGCACAGGAAATTCCACCTGAACATGAGGAAGAGCTTCTTTACTGTGCAGGTGACCACGCACTGGAACAGATTGCCCAGAGAGGTTCTGGAGTCTCCCTCACTGGAGATATTCAAGAACTGCCCAGACACAATCCTGTGCCAGGTGCTCTAGGATGATCCTGCTTGAGCAGGGAGGTTGGACCAGATGACCGACAGTGGTCCCACCCAACCTGACTCATCCTGGGGCTTTGTGATTCCGGGAGGTGCAGCAGAGAAGCAGGACAGTGAATCAGGTGAATTTGCTCGTACGTGTTGTTCCATCCTGACAGGACCATCAAAGACCTCAGGGATTTCAGCGAGGGAAGATGGAAACAGCCATAGCCAAGGGAAATCTGTTATTTAGAAAACATTTCGGCGCTCATTCCACTTCATGAAACAGTTGAAGACCGTCACAGTAAAATGGCAATAACGTAATTGCGATGTGGTAATATGCAATATGGTAATATGGTAAAACAATAGCATCAGTCTGGTAATAGCATAAATCTTCTCTGACGTCGGAAGACAGAGAGGTAAAACACCAGTAAATATTTCACTTGCCCGCCTTACGAAGCCCTGCAAAAATACCCGGGACATCCGCGCCACCCACCGCCCCTCACAGCACACCCGCTCGGCGATCGACTGCTCTGGCCGCGCCCGGCCCCGCCCGCTGGCGGGCGGGTCTCTCGTGGAGCTCGATTGAGCAGCCTGTCCCTCAGCGCTGCTGCGCCGCCGGTGCCGCAGCGGGGCCCGGACGCGGTCCCGGGTTCGCTCCCGATGCTGCGGTGGCTGATCGGCGGCGGCCGGGAGCCGCAGGGCTTGGCGGAGGTGAGGCGGCTCCCTACGGAGCCTTAGGCTTGGGGTGGGTGGTGCCAAGAGGCCGGGATGCTCTGGGCTGTGGCCTTTCCCGCTGGGTGGGTCTGGGCCCCGGGATGGGCCGTGCTCCGGGCCGGCTCTCGGGCTGCGAGGCAGTCGGACTGATAGAACGGGTAACGGGCGTCCTCGAAGAGAACCAGGGGAGGTGGGAAGGCGCAGAGGCGAACTCAAGGACTGTGTCCAGGTGTGGGCACTTCAGTTCCAAGGCGGACATGGAGGAGCTGCAGCGTGTCGAGAGAAGGGCAGCGGAGGTGGTGCGGGATTTGGAGCACAAGTCCTGTGCGGAGCGGCTGACGGAGCTTGGGTGGTTTATCCTGGGAAAAGGAGGCTCAGGGGAGATCTTGTCACTCTTTCCAGCTACCTGAAAGGAGACTGTAGCCGTGGGGGCCGGTCTCTTCTCTCAGGCAGCCAGTGACAGGACAAGAGGACACAGTCTCAAGCTGCACCAGGAGAGGTTCAGGTTAGACATCAGGAAGAATTTCTTCACGGAAAGATATTGGAATGGACTGCTCAGAGAGGTAGTGGAATCACCATCCCTCGAGATGTTTAAGGACTGGACGTGGCACTCAGTGCCGTGGTCTAGTTGACGTGGTGGTGTTTGTCATGGATTGGGCTTGATCTCAGACGTCCTTTCCAACTTTATTGATTCTGTGAACAGCAGAACGACCGAGCAGAGCTCGCCCGGGAGCTGTCGGGAGCTTCCCGGCCCCTCCCGCTCGGTGGGGTTGTGTGTAGTTTACATGCAGTTCTTGCAAGCCCTGCCTTCAGGACTCTTGAGGTCGATAATGTGAATTATAGGCAGTAAGTTTTTATTTATGTGTCACAGTAGTCTGCAGTAGCCTTCCAGCATTTCTTCTTGGTTCCTCATCCATGAAATATGCTTTGTTACGTCGTGCACTATACACTGACATTCTTCCTGCTACTCAGATTGAGTTATGTTACTGAATTAGAGAGAGAGATTATTGGAATTTTCATGTCTCTAAGAGTCTGCTGAAGTTCTCACCGCAGATTTAACAAGAGTTAATTAAAAGTATTGGTGCGCTCCATATACTTAGTGCTTTTGTAATCTAGACAAGTATGAGGAAATAATTATTTTCCAGCTGCTTTTCATGAGCAAATTATGCCAATATCATGGTTGACTTCAAAGGTCAGTACTTAATTTGGTGGAAATTTAGGTCTGTACCAGTTTGGAATGACAATGTGTGGGATTACCTGTGACTTTTGAGTCAGTCAAAATGGCAGTTGGATTGCAGCCATATTTGCAGGTTTGTCTGCAGTTGTTTTTAGGAGGAGGATGGGAAATATGATGCAGTTTTGTAAGATGTGCTAGAAAACTGCATTGTTGCGTGTCCCTCTCCAAAGTTTAAACTCTGGCTCTGGTTTATATACTGTGATTTAATAAAACATGAGCATGAATCAAGGTGTGGCCCGGTTCTTCTGTTCTGCCATTCATGCCTTGGTTAAATCCAATCCACAGGACTTTTGTTCTCATTGTTACCACATTTTGTGGAATGATAGTAATAATTTTGCTTCTGTGTGGAAAATTTGAAGAACAAATATTGCTAAGGGTTAGACCCTAAACTTTTTTCCCCTCTGCATGATGTAATGTTGTTTCATCTAACAATCTTCATAACCATTAGTTCGTCAATAGGTAAGAAAGCCCACAGCAGTATGGGCTATGGAGTTATGGTGTTTGTTTCCTGTGCTGTGACTTCAGACAGATGTGTTAGAGTGGCATTGCACTGGGTGAATAGAGGAAGCTTCTGGGAAAGCTGTCCTACGTTTGTGAAATGGAAATGTCTTCTTACCCATTTCTTTTTTTATTTTACTGCAGAACTGGAAGTCATTTAGACTTAAGCTCCTGAATCTCTTCAGTTCATGGCCAGCCATGGTGTTCATCTTAGGCAGGGTGGCTCTGGTAGTTGGAGCACTTAAGTGCAGGAGTATCATGGTCCACAGGAGCTGTTTTGTCACGTTCCATGATCCATAAATCGGTATTCCTGTGTAGTCTTGTATCCATGGTTTTCATGAATTACTTTTGAAAATCCCACTTTTTGAATGCTTCACATCGTGGAGGTTATAGGAAGTTTTGAGGTTGCGATGAACATTTTGTTTGGTTTGGGTTTTTTTTCTGATTATTGTAGTGTTGTTTACAGGTCATGCATAAAAACATGGAAGTTGGGAACAGATTCCATTAACATCAGCATCCAGCTTTGATTTCCAAAAATCTTGGTGTTGCTGCAAGAGAAACCAGTTAATAGTTTGTATATAGATTTCTTCAGAGAAAGAATGTTCATCTAACCTAACACTTGGGTAAATACGAATGAAGATCTGAAGAGAGCATAACTTGTTGTATGACATTTCTGGGGGAAAAGATGTTATTTTATTCTCATCTATGAGTACCTCATCAGCACTGTACCTTCCAGTATTCACAGGCATTGTTAGAATTAAGATTAGACATGTTGTTCAGAAGAAACAGCACCATCTTATACTGAATAGGAAGTAACAACAGACCGTAGAATTGGGATGTTAATGATGCAAATTCTGAGTTTTTCTGAATGGTGTTAAAATTGTTTTCTGAATGTGTGTTTTCTAAATGCAGTATTGTTAATATACTGAGGTTTGCTTAGGATTTTTAGAACTGTCATTTTTTTAAAGGAATGTTTTGATTAGCTTTTGATGGCTGAATTCCAAGTTTTTGTATTTGTTATTATAGCCATGCAGATTCTACTTGTATTATTATAAATGGGAACTGCTATTCTCATGTGATTGCATAAAATGAGGAACAGTTGCTTCATGAAATGCACCAGATAGCACAAAACCAAGATAAAATCACAAGAGCTTCATTTAAAAATTGAGAACTCTTCAAATAAAGGTTTCTTTCCATCTGCAAACCAAATAAAGGTTTCTTTCCATCCATATTTATTAACTATGTCATTCTTAGTTTCTGAAGAATATTATCATAGTACCAGTATCAAAGTAAGAGAAAATAATTTATTAATCCTGCGAGAAAAAGTTCAAATTTCTGAGGATAACGTGTTTCTCTTTCATGTGGTATTGCTGTCATGTGTGCTGGATGTACAGTGTTCTGTAGTTGCTGTTTTACAATGTACATTCTGTTGGAGTCCTCAAAGAAAGGACAGTCTTGGAAGTAGTGTGATGTTGAGTGTTGTGTAAAATAAATCTTGAGGGAAGAGAGTGCTGTCACTGAGTAACTACAGAGCTGTTTAGATGGTTTTTTTTTAAAAGTAATACCTGACAACAAGTTGTTCCAGAATGTTTAAGACCTTAATTACAAAAAAGTTGTTTTGAAGTAAAATTATGATTGAGATTGGCAGAACTATTCTGCCTTGAAAATCCAGTTCTATGCAGTATTTTATCGACCCTGCCTAGTGATCAGCTTGCTCCAAGTGATTGATTGTTCTTTTAATTAATAGTCTAGTTGGGGGTAATTGCAAATGCTGTTCTATAAAATGATTAATCATTCTCTGTGTTTTTTTAAGCAGTTTGCTTTGGTATTTTGTGAATAGAGTACCAGTGGGTGATTTATATATTATGGAACAAAACAGCATTTATTCTTACTTGTTTTAAATATGTTGTCTTTATATAGGATTTTAAAATTGAACAGTAGATGAAAGATATGAGAGGTTCACAGCCATCTCGTAAGAGGTGTAATTTAATGAAAAACTGAATGTATCGTGAATTGAGTCATGAAGCTGGCTCCATGTGACAGCTCATAACTAAGCTGGGTTTTCATCTCGCTGTATCAGTGATTAAATCAAACAAAACCAAATGTTTTTGTTAAACAGAAAATGCTATATCATAATTTAAAATACATGCTATAGAAAGCTTTTATTTACTTGAAAAAACAGGAAATTATATTTTATAATGATTTTCGTTAAGGCAAGATGGTATTTCAGAAACTTCACACGTCTCTATGTAGATTGTTAGACATTACAAAGACATGATGAAAATAATTATGTTAGTACAAAATAAATTTACTTCCTTTTTTATGAATTTTAGAAATCCTCTGTACAGACAATTGGCGAAGAACAAATACAGAATCCTTACACAGAGCTCCTCGTGTTGAAAGGCCATCAAGATATAGTACGATTTCTAGTGCAAATAGATGATTGCAGGTATGAAATGCCATTTCAAATTGTTTCACAATGTCCTTAGCAATATATTTGTAAAAATGTAGTAACATTTTAAAGTCTGTCTTTTTAATTTTGATGGGGGAGGGCAGGAAAAACTGGTGTTAAAAACTGGTGTTTTCTTGCTATGTTACTGTGTCTTTTGGCTTCTCTTTTAAGTTATACTTTAATGAGAAAATAATGGTGATAATTTTTTGCACTGAGAAACAAAAACAAAACAATTGTTTTGTTTATGTTTCTCAGTACAAATTCATTTGTTTGTAAGAATTGCCTTTGGCTAATTCAGCTGTCCCTTTTCAGTCTGTTCCTGGTCTGAGTGTTGCCTTCTGTACATGCATAGATTCTCACAGGACAATATGCGGTACTGTCTGCTGCTGTTCTGACAGGATGCATGTGTTGTGTGTTTCTGAATTAAGGATAGCTGTTATTTTGCCTTCTGGTTCTATGAAAGAATGTAATGGACTCCTACAGATACGCTGTAGCAATTGGACATGACATCAACAATACTGAGTGTTGCTTTTTCTTTTTTTCTGATCTTGTTCTTTTGATGCTAGAGTGCTGAATTCACTTGAGCTTAGGTTAATGCAATTTTTTTTAACTTTTCAAGTTTTAAAATTTTCAGCTACTTTATTCAGAATGACTACTTTGCAAAAGTCACCGTAGGCCTAACCTTTGCATTACATTACTCTTCCAGTTTGGTCTGGTTCAACTTGCTATACTTCTTTGAAACCTGACAATTCCTTTGTTTCTGTCATTCAGGTTTCAGCTGTATGCAGCTTTCTTTATATTTCCTGACAATCTTTATCAGTAACTTCTGAAGACTGAGTTATCTATCTTCTGAGGACAGAGTTATCTAAAAACTGAAAAACTGGTTAAGAAGATGAAGTAATTGTATTTACCTATGTCACTTAGGAAGTGTGGTTGAGAGAATGAATTATGATAGTTGTACATGACAGCCTAGTTTCTATTCTAGTTTTCTCTAAATTATCCTTGCGTGTTCTTTAATTTAACTTAATTCTACAAGAGAAGAAATAATTTTCTGCCTTAAAAGTAAGGTTGTGAAATCTTTAGTCAATCATAAAATATTGTGACTCTTGACTGATGTGGTGAATTAAATAGAAAACATTTAATGACTAAGAACGGAAGTAATAGGCAAGAGTAGCTCCGTTAAGGAGCTGTAGTAATTTATATCTTTTATGGATTAGACACAGAAGGGAAATTCTAATATATTCATCAATACACTACACCATGTTAACATGAAGTTAACATGGGCAAGAGTTTGTTTTATATCCTTGCGGTGTACAGCAGGTGTTTTTTGAAGGAAGGTTCTCTCCCTCCCTGTGCACATTGGTAGGAAGAGACCATGCCAGTGGTCTCTCCCAGTTCAGAAATGGTCACAGAATCTTATTTTCTAATATGTTTTGTATATATATATATATACACACACACACACGCAAAATTTCACAGAAGACTCCATGGAGGATTTTTGGCTTGCCAGTTTTTATTTTTCGTGTCATAAATATATATATATATATATATGTGTGTCAGAAAAGTTACATGCATTATCATAAAATTTATTTTTCTACATTGTGGTAGTCCACCAGAAGATTCTTATAAATGTGGAAGAATCTTATGTGGTTTCTTCAGTCCTTTTTTTCCCAGACAAGTTATTAAAATAACCCTTTGTCAAAGTATGCTTTTCTCAAAATGAGTACTGCATCGGTGTAATTCATCTTTGTAGAAACACCACAGTATTCTTAGCTTGCACATGCTGTCTGATACAATCAAGTCTTATACCATTTTGCACTTTGTTATTTGGTAGCAGGTAAGTTACTGAAGCTAAAATAATGATAATCATTGTAAAACTAAAGCCTGAGTGGCTACATTTAAGATAGGTTATCAAATAGCGCGTGGATAAGGAGTAAATTGTATAGCTGGTTAGTATTCTGAAAGTTTGAGGAGTTTAATGGAGTTGTTTCGCTGGACAGTAATTCTAAATTTATATTTATCAAGAATATGGTATTTTCTATATTGTTAAACACATGATATTTTTCACTTGATTCTTTTCAGTAAGGTTAGTATTGTTACTCAGCTTCTGAAATGTTTTTATTTAGTTTCTGCAGCTATTCCATTGTGTGCTTTTTGTCAACTATTGTAAGCCAAGTTTCACGCTTCAAGTCTTTAGATAATATCATCTTAGTGAGAATTTTACAGAAGGATTTTCTTGTTTTCTCAGTGGCTCAGCTAAAACCAGTGAGTGGAAAATTTTCTCAGATTGGTTTTTGAAGATACTAAATAAATCCTCTATGAATGTAACAGAAAGCTGGTTGGTTTTTTGGTTTTTTTTTCTTCTTTGCTCTTGTACTTTTGAACATGAAGTAAGGCTTGTATTGATTGGAAAATCCCTAAAGAAGGCTAAGTCTCAGCAAGAGTCTTCCAAAAACTAGACTGAGATAAAATTGGAAGTAATACTCTAGCATTTGACACATTAAATTAAACAGTGTTCATAACACATTTTAAAAATGGGATTTTTGTTTCTCATTTGACCATTCCTTGCTCCTTCAGGAAACAGGCAAGGTTATAGATGAAGGTGATCATGACTGGAAAAGACTGAGGTGACCCATGAGAACATTCTTTTTATAATACTATTGGAATTCTTAAGTCTTGTTCTTAGATTAAGTATATGTTCATAACTACCTATTTAAATATAGTGACTTCAGTTTAGAAACTGTAATTTACAAATACATGCCTGCTCTTTAAAGACAGAGTCTGATATATGTTGTTAGCATTTTTTCTTCTGTAAGTATTTACTGCTTTTCCATTACATTATGCTATAATGAAGTTTTCAGTTTGTTACGGTTTTTTTGTTTTGTTTTTTTTCCAGGTTTGCATCTGCAGGAGATGATGGAATCATATTTCTTTGGAATGCTCAGGTTAGGTGTCTTTTATAGGGATGGCTTGTGCGCTCTGGAGAGGCTAGAAGTTGTTGAGAAGATGTAGAAATGTCTAGGAGCAAAAAAGCAGAATGAATAAGAATTGCTGCAGAGCTACTGTTTGAAAACATAAAAGTGGAAGGAATCTGTTGAATCTTAGTTTACAAAGTAAAGTTAGGAAAGTAGAAGTTGGGTGAACCCAAGAGAAGGGTAAGTTTTGAAAGTTAGAATGTTGTGGGATGACATAGGGATTTTAGAGAAATTTCAGATTAAAGCATGTTGTTAAAAGCAGAAGTGTGTATGAAGTTGTGGCTTTAATTATTCTTTGAAAGTATGTTCTGTGTTTGCTTTAAATGCTGATATGCTGACTAGTAACTCAACAAATATGTAGCAAGATCCCAAACCTGCCATACACTTAAGATTTAGATACATTTAATGGCTCTATTAATAAAACTTCTTTGTAGTATGACTGATTAATAGAGAGCTATCACAAAATTATATTGGAAAGATAACAAAGTCAGTAGAAATTAAGCATTGCATGCCTTGCAGGAACAGGCCTTTAATTGCTTGCTGTAATGAAAATCTTCTCATAACTTTTGAAAACCTTACTAAGACATTAGTTTTATCGTACGAATTGTGCTCTGTAAGTGTGACACCTGCTGTTCTGCTCTTCTGCTTTGTTCCATTGACAAAACTGTAGAGAACTGATGAGTATTAGACCTTTGTTAAGGAAGTCTAGTGTATGAGTTACATTGTTTAATAAGAAGTTTGAAGGGGAGGCATACTGTACTGTCTACTGTGACATTCAATTGAGGAAGAAAAAAATTTCAGACTTTAAATTTTCTTTAAAATCTTCTGAAAAATTTATGTGACATTTATGATGGTGTAATTTTAAAATACGGAAGGAGAGACTTGAAAGTTCTCTTTTGAGCAGTATCCATTAGTGCTTTGCTGGTTTTGAAGGCCTTTTATAATTTTATAATTCTATAATTTGGAAAAGTAAAGGGATTTGAATATTAAAACCCATGTATGTGAATATATATGCCCAGTGTTCTGAGCAGTTTGTGAATGTGAAACTCATTTGGATATCCAGCTTATGAACTGAGTTCCATTTTCTGCTTTTTTAGGACTTTTATTATGTTTGTTAAAGCAAATCTTTGTAGTTTTAATTTAAAACATTAATCCACATCTGTAAAGAAGTTTGCAGTTTAAATTACCCTGCATTTTAGCTGTATGTTTAAAATGCCAGTATGCTTCTGCATGTTTGTTTGTAGGGGTTTGCCATTTAAAAATGTTAGTAGAAGTTGCTGTAGTTGTCTGAAGCACCAGCTTGAATCTATAGATAATGTGCATACTAAATAAATCTGGCAGGAAGTGTGCCGTGAATATAGGTCAGACTTCTCCAATAATTAAAATCTAAAAGAAATACATTTTAAAGTGAGGGTTTGTCAACAAATCTGAATTGCCGTAGTAGTCATTAAGAAGGATGAATGGCAAATATTTGCCTTAAAATTAAATGAGTTTAATACAGAGTTTTGTTCTTAAGGGCTTTTAGTGGTTTTTTACTCAGAGAGTAATTTGCATTATGTACCTTGTCTTTAAACTTACACTTAGTATGTTACTTAATTTAAGATCTTGAGCAGCACTGAAGGTAATAAGTAGCAAATCCTTAAATTACTTCAGGAAGTGAGATTTTAGACTCTTTAGAAATTCTTGCTTTCGAAAGTCATTTAATACCTGTGTTTTATGCTACAGGAGGCATTTTCTATTTTTCTCCTTAATTTTCCATGTTTTTGTTTTTCAGACTGGAGAAAAACTTTATGAACTTCATGGGCACACACACAAAATTACAGCTATAGCACCATTTTCTTCATCAGATGGTACTGAAGAAAAAACTGATTTGATTATAACAGCATCAGCTGATAGAACAGTTATTGTATCCTTTGATCTGGAGAGAATTTAAATTTCTATGGGCTTTTTGTGGTTTTTACTTTTAAAGGTAACACTGACACAGGCTGCAGCCCATTTCAAAACTTAATGGGTAATAATATCCACTGGGTGTAATTGGATTACACAGGGGTTTCACTAGTTATTTTTCACATGTAGATACAATCCTTGCCACAAAAATGAATCCATAACAGACCTTTATGAATATGTCATTTAGGCTGAATATTGAAAAGACTGTCCGGATTTAGGAGACTGAGTCTCTGCATACCTCTTTCCTAATCTGTCATTTAGTTACCAACACAGCATTTACATTTATAACACATAGAAACCTTTCAGTTTCCTTAATGAATAAAGACAGGTTTGGGACTGCACTAGTGGCAGACAGGTTCAGAAAGTGTCATGTTTCCATTCTACTGTAAAGGTATGCTGAGGAAACCCTATGAATGTCTTTTGTTTTGTTGTATACATTAAGCTATTATGTCTGGCTCATGGGTCCTGTGGGCAGGTGTGTTAGAATGAACGGCATTGTTTTGTTTAAGAATAAATACATAATGAGTGGCTGAGAAGTGGGCACAGTTCTTAATTTGTTTTTGGAACTCTTAGTACCTCGGTTTTCTTTTTGAAAGGATGTAGAACTAAGGTAATGCTGTGACTCGTTTTTGTTACTGTGTTGGAAAAGGCGACCCACAACATTTGAAGTTTTTGCATTGTTGATGAAAAATTTAACATATTAGTATGTAATTAAATATATATTTCTCAGAGGCCTTGATATTGTATTTCAGAGTACTTAAAGATTTATCTAACTTAGGCTCATGATCATTTCACTGAGAAATACAGACATTCCCTGTAGAACTTTTGCAGGAGACATATATCTGATTTTTGTTCTGCAGTGTTTGACAGTTCTTCAAAGACTGAACGTATGGTTGTCTGGAGGGAGTGATCTTTGTGTTTGGAACCAAAAATTAGATCTCTTGTGTAAGACCAGTCATCTTACTGATGCAGGTAAAAATGGAAATGACTCATTATAGCTGTTGAAGTGCAAGTAAAATGGATCTGTATAATGATGCAAAACCAACTCGGCAAATTCATTTTAATTCTAATGATAACATTATGTATTAGGGACACTCTTTTTTTTTAATGTCAGATTTAATAGGATTTCAAACTATGACTGCTTTTAATGTTCTGTGCTGTGTGAATTTCGGAATATTTCAGATCTCAGTATCTGTACATTATCTTGGACTTAGAAGGCTAGAGCTCAGATGCTGATTGATGTGTTGGCTGTAATGTGTACCAGATCCTTTGACTGGCTTTTCACTTGATTGAGTGGGAGTTTTATTATATTCTTAAGTGAAGCCTTGTATTAGTAGAGCAGTAAGGATTAGTTTTTATTGTTGTGAATCAGTACTTTCAATGTAGAAAATGCACGTTTTGATAGGAATATAGTAAACCTAATCAGAAATCAATGTCAATCATGCTTTTCTATTAATAAACTTCTATATTATCTGTCCATGTGAAGAAAATTGTTGCATGTTATTGTTATACTTTACAAAGATGCTTACAAAGCTGTGAATCAAATTCAAAGGTGGAACCAGTATGGCCTTATTTTTGTCATAGAATAGAGCAGTGATAGGCAAAGCCTTCTGAATCCTTGAGGATATTAATATTTGTTTTGGTTCAGTATGCAATCTTATAATAAATACCGGTTGGACATCATGCTGTGGTGCTTAGTGTGAAGTGCTGTTGAAACTTTGGTACAAGCAGTCAATGGAATGTGTGGCATGGGCCTTCTCTTCTGTTCTAATCTCTGACTTCCTTTGTGGGGAAGGAGATTACTTATTCCTTGGGGAATTTTCCTCTAATAGTGCTTTGGCACAGACTGGGGAAATTCTGTGCAGGATGAAGACAGACGAACAACAAGCTGGGTGTTTTATCATATACTTTATTCTTCTTCATCTTGCTCTGTATAGTATTTTAGAATTGTGCATACTGAGGTAGTATCAGTATCTAATAATTTTGGTACTGCCTGTATTTAGAGTCACAATAATTGCCCTGTTTTTTTAATACTGTTCAGCATTAGGACATAAGTATCTTAGTAGTGTTTAAAATAAAAAGATAATTTACTTTGAGCCTCACCACAAGTTTGATGTTCAGAATTCTGCTGGATTCAGGACTCTTGACCTTACCTCTGTTTGAGATAATCTGTTCATTTCTGATGGCATTTAACTTTCACTTCAGGCAATATACTTCCATTTTGATAAGCGGAAAGAAGATTGTTAAGAACTTTATTAATGAGGAATCAACAGTTTGTTGTGTTTTCGTGTGATCAATTAATATCCTTTTCTCCCATATTCCCCCCTTTTTTTTCAAAGGCATCAGTGCTTTGGTTGAATTGCCCAAAAATTGTGTTGCAGCAGCAGTTGGCAAAGAGCTAAGTGAGTATCTTGCATTTTCCAGTGTTTGTGTTCCTCCACAACAGCTGTTTATCAGAGATATGTACGAAGAGTGTGCTGCTGGATTTGCATAGGAAAAATAAATGGTATTAGGGTGTGATCAGCAACATTTTTTCTTTTACCATTATTTAACAAAGAGGAGACAATACTAATCTTACTCAAGCATTTTTTAGAGATATGCATGACATACAAAGACAAAACTTTTCTATGTTTCGAATCACGGAATCATTAAGATTGGAAAAGACCTCCAAGATCTTTGAGTCTAAGCTTTAACCAATCATCACCATGCCAACAAAACCATACCATTAAGTACCGTGTCCAGTCATTTCTTGAACACCTTCAGGGATGCTGACTCCTTCCACATCTCTGGGCAACCCATTCCAATGCCTGACTACCCGTTCAGTGAAGAAATTCTTCAATGTCCAACCTGAACCTCCCTTTGCGCAGCTTGAGGCCACTTTCTTTTGTCCTGTCACTTGTGGCCTGTGAGAAGAGGCCAGTGCCCACTTTGCCACAACCTCTTTTCAGGTAGTTGTAGGAAGTGATGAGGTCTCCCTTAGCCTCCTTTACTCCAGGCTAAACAACCCAAGCTCTCTCCTAATTAGACTTGTGCTCCAGACCCTTCACCATCTGCACTGCTCTTCTTTGGACACACTCCAGCACCTCAGTATCTTTCTTGATTTCTATTCTTTCTATCCCCGCAATGAGGGACCCAGAACAGAACAGAACTTGAGGTGTGGCCTCAAGTGGCTGTTGTGACTACAGAACCGAGTACCACTGCCCTGGTCCTGCTGGCCACACTATTGCTGATACAGGCCAAGATGCCACTGGCCTTCTTGGCCACCTGGACATGCCCTGGTTCGTGTTGGTCAAGAAGGACCTGTCTTTCTTAAACCCATGCTGTATGGGCCTGATTCCCTGGTTGTCCTGTATGTGCTGTGTGATCACACTCAAGATAATTTGTTACATGACTTTACCTGCCACTGGGATTGGGCTGACAGACCTGTAGTTCCCTGGATCCTTCTTTCAACCAGTTGTGTAGATGGGCATCACATTGGCCAACCTCTGGTTGACTGGGACCTGCCTGGTTAATGAGGACTGATGATAAATGGCGAGCTCCTCTGCCCGCCCCCTCAGTGTTAGTGCCACCTGTCCAGATCTGATTGTGGCAATTGACATTTGTTCTTCTGGAAAAGGTCTGGAACTGCTTACCTGAGCTGTCAGATACTTGGCTTCTCTAGAGCCTCCTTATCCCAGGTTCCGACATATGAGATATTGCTGATCTCTTACTATCCAAACTATAATGAGACAATATGATGATTTCTCTTGCTCAGTTGGAGACAAGAGTTTTCTGTGTATGCAAACTGTAAGTCATTGACTAGCTGTTGGTGAAGAAGCTTTTCAGTAAGTGTTGTGTAAAATAGCTGAGATTTCAAAAGAGGGAATAAAATCCAAGAGAAAAAGTAGAGCACTGTATCAGCATAGCAATGAGGTGGTTAAACACCTAGCTGAAAAAGAGCAACCTGATACTCTAATAGAAAAAGCAGGAACAAATTGAAAATAGTCCTCTTGTGTTTAGACACTGGTATACAATATAAACTTTCATCTGAACTTCCCATACTTCTTTTGTAGTACCCTTGAGATACAGAAGAAATTCCAAGACTCATTAAAATTCTTAATTTCTGACAATATTGATTGCCTTACTAGAGGGTATTACATTGTTTTTGAATATTAATTTTTCAGTGAGATGAGTCCTCCAGAAACATGTTATACTTTTAGTTGCTTATCCATGAAGGTGTTGGATACTTTTCACTTCTGGTATTGACCAATTCTTTGAATTTCAGAGTTACTAGGCCGAAGTGTTTTATCCTATATTTGCTGTGGTAAGAGGCGTTAGTGGTAACATTGAAATAATTCCTTCCTACTTTTTGATGTTATGAGTGATTATAAGTGGCTCTTGTACGGTCTCACTTACATAAATGTTTTAGTTTGTGTCTCTGAAAATGATGTTTTATTTATGCGTAGCTCCATCTTAATCCAAACGAGAAAGCTTATTTAGACAATTTTTCTATCCTTGAAGTAATTTTTAGGTTGAGTGTTTCTAACAATGGGTCTGAAGGTTGGAATGTCCTTGAAATAAAGCGCCTTGTTGACCATCAGGATAACATTTCATCGTTAGTCAGTGTCAATGGTAAGAGTGATTTTATAATGTTACTGGTTTTCTTAGTTACTAGTGGGATATTTAACCTGTTGAGTTTTTATTGGAACCAAAGTTTTAACTGGAGTGAAACATATCAACTAGTGGATGTACCTTTTTATGTAGCTGCCAAGGTAGTGATATGACAAAATATAATACCTTTGTTTATGGATTTACAGTGAAATGAAACCAAGCAAGTTGCACTGTAGAAGAGTCAATGTCATTGATGGAAATTGAACTCTTGGTCTTTCTGTTGGGAAAGTTAAAAATGATACTTTTTTTTTTCTTGTTCCTTCTTATTCTTAAAATGGGATATGCAATGCCACCTCCCTTGCAGCTGTAGTGCTAAGGTAACTGAAGGTTCTGAGTGTGCAGGTGTGAGCCTGCATATAGATCGATTATAGAGAGTGTCTGGAAGATGATATGATCTGTGCTGCTCATTAGGGTAATACTGAGCTAATACTTGAAATTCTGTCTACTCTGCTGCAAGTATCAGCTCCTTCTACTCTGTTTTTCCCTTTTTTTTTTTTTTTTTTTATGGAGCACCCCCAGAGCCCAGGAAAAGGTATTACTGGTGGGATAGAGAGTGTATATTTATCCTTGGGTGTTTCTATGTATACCTGTTTGGCACAAAGGGGCTGTGTTACAGAGGTAACAAGTGGCTGGAAAAAAGAAAACTTGGATTCTATGGTACTTGTTTCTCAGCTTAACTGTTGCCATTATTTTCTCCTATTTGATTATGAAAGGCAAGCAGTGTTTGGCTTAAAAACAGAAGATGCTACCTGCATTAAATATTATTGTAGAAATTCCTTTCCATGTGTGATAAACAAATTCATGAGCAGCTACTTCAATATTGCCATTAACTCATTAATTTAACTTGTGATCAGTATTTCTGTTTATGGCAAAGACATACTTTGTTGTGTCTGGGGGATGTCTGTACACCTGCTTCTCCAAGGAATAGAAGGGCTTTGTATGTAGAAATGAAGTTCAAATACTTGTATGCACTTCTGGTGGTGTTCCTTGCCTTTGCAACTCTGTACTGTGTGCTGTGGCCAGTGAATGTTCTCCTTCCTTGCTCTAATTTTACAAGAGAGCTCATCTGAGCTATGCTAGGAGACTCTAATGAGGAGAGTGTTTACTCAAAGAGAGAGGTTTTTGTTCAGTCAGTTACGTACTGCACATTCTACATAGCTTTCTGCATGAATGGGCTGTCTTCCCTTTCTAGGGTTGTAACTTTGTGTGAAATTTATTTTTTTTAATATCATGTGATGTCTATGTGTGGTTTTTTTCCTCCTCCAGATCTGACTTTTGTGACAGGTTCTCATGTAGGTGAGTTAATAGTTTGGGATGCACTTGACTGGACGAAGCAGGCATCTGAGTGCAACTTCTGGGACTCCTCTCTCCATCCAGATGTACAGCCAGAAATAAAGTTATCCCAAAGCCCAAATGAAACTTCAGTTCAACACTTAGCATCTGACGAGGAGGTAAAAAGCTTCAGAATAAATTACTTAAAGTAAACTAGGATGATCTTATGACAGAAGACTGAGTGGTTTCTATTTTCAGTTTCTTTGTTTTAGTGTGAGAGGCTTCTTTTAATTGTGCACAGCTATTTTATATGGTCCACAGTTTTTATACAAAATATTGGCTATTGACCTGTATGAAGGTTATAATATGTTGATGGTATGGAAACTAACATAACAGACTGTCACAACAGCATTTGTCTTTGACTAACAAAGATTTATTACTTGTTTACAATACCACTAGAGAAAAATAAATACGAGGGTGTGTGTTTTGGTGGCATGAATCTTTTGTATTCCAACATCTGGAAATGCAGTTTTCCCAATATTGCACCTCTTTGACCAGTTGTAGCTGAGGGTACTATGAGAATACTAGGGGGGTACTATTTAAGAGTAGGAATATGTCTGTGCTTTATAGTAAATCAGTATTGCTCTTTCTGTTCTGATGGACTGTATGCAGTTGTATACTCAAATATGTTTCCAAGATCCAGTCTACTATATTCATGCTTTAGAGATAAATTCTTGGTCAGAATACTCAGTAAGAACCCAGTTACTGTTCAGCAAACACTAAAAATACTGAGGTTGATATTTAATTCCCTGAAATGTTACCAGCTGTTAGTGGCAAAGTAAAAGATGTTTCATTGTTGGAGTACAGTGGGATGTTGTTTTGGGGCATGTAGGGTAGTTATTGGGAATGATTAAGGACGAGATTCTTGGAAATGGATTAGATATATAAGCTATAACAAAATAAAAGCTGTGGAAAAGCCTGAATGTAGGGTAAGGACCAAGTAGTCACCTGATGCATTTGCCTCTTTCTGAATAGAACTTCCGTAAAACCCTGGAGAGAGAAATATTGCGGGATATGGGGGCTAGAAAAGATGTGGTTGTCTTTAATGGTGGGATTTCTGGTGATTTTGTGGTCAGTGCTTATTTCTACAATGAGCCGAAAGCGAATTTTGTTTAGGATAAGTTCTATAATTTGGCTTCAAAACACTTTTATTTCATGCTTGAAAGCTACATATGATGTGTTTTGAGGGAGTAGAAAAGAATTTGGGGAAGGTCAGAAGTTGTTATAACATTCGGTGTGGAATCTGAGGGTTTAAAAGAAAGCTGAAGGCTTTCTTCCGTTCATGGAGCTGCACTAAATAAATTGGTGTGAATTTTTTTTTTTTATTCTGAGAGTTTCGAATGGTGGGAAGAAAGGTGGTTCTAGTGTTACATATCAGAATAGATGGTGCTTTTAAGGTAGAGCTGTCTGTGTTGTAAAGTTCCTACTTAAAAGGTGGTGCAGAAATGTATTTGTATAATTTATTACTTTGTTGCCTGCTACCTCAAAGCAGAACACTGTTCTTCGTGTTAAAAAAAATAGTGTAAAATACATGTTTTCTCTGTTTTCCAGACCTGGTAGTTAGGTAGTTGGAGAAGATACACTTGTCTAGTTTGACACTGAGCTTGTAGGCAAAACAGGATTCAGAAACAAATGGGATGGTAAAGGTTTGGCAATACTAGGAAACAGTGCTAAGGAGTGCATCTGCTCTCCTGATATGCGTGTGTTTAGCTTGCCTGTTAAGAGAGGTGTACAGTTCATGCTTCACATCTTTTATTTTCTTGGATTTTGAGATGACAAGGATTTTGCCAAGGCTTGTAAAAAAAAAAAAAAAGAGTGCTCCATGAAGAGCATCTTTTGCAAAGCTGTAAGACTATGGCTCAAGGTGGAAGAGTTATGTGGAAGGCCATTGAATTTGAGCCTAATGCAAAACTAGGATAATGGGCTCAGTGGTTTGTTTTTTGTCTTGATTTGGCAATGGTGCTATCTGTTTAGTTTCAGTTCTCCCACAACAGATACACATTAAAAAAAAATTAAAAATTAAAAACCTGGACAAAGAGTTTTGAACAATGTTAAAACACTGTTGAATACATACAGGAAATTTTAGTCAAAGACCCTAGGTTACAAGTTGTACAAAATGTTGACAGCACATAGTGTGAATTGCATATGAGATGTTAATGTTTGGGTTGTGTAAATGGAAGCAGGCTGTTCAGGGAAATTTTCCAGCACACTGTCACCTAAACTAGGTATGTTCAGAACTGCAAGTATGTACTGAATGGAAACATTTTGCGCTCCTCTGGTACTGAATATTAATCATGTGTACATACACACGATTGTACACTTGTCCTCTTTAACTTCATTAACAAGTCGTGAAGTGGTCCAGGTCCAAAGATCTGTAAACTGTTTCTGGCTCTTAGGGTGTCTTGGTTTGAAAAACAGGT
>VZRS01005656.1:48237-67857 GCA_013398055.1 Ifrita kowaldi | reverse complement strand
GTCCCTGCCCATGGCAGGGCGTTTGTAATCAGATGATCTTTAAGGACCTTTCCAACTCAAACCATTCTCTGATTCTCTCATCACCACAAAGTCCCTGGAAAGGGACAGATTCTGACACCCAACAGAGATGGCACACGGGATGTGCAACAACCTCTCTGTCACCTCAGGCACAGTCTGACTCTGAGAGAGCCTGAGGAGGACAGAGAAAGGTGGCTCAGCTCACTCTGTGCTAAAGAGCAGGCTGAAGCACAGACAGACCCTCATCTGACCCACTTGGAGATAATCAGATAAAGAAATAGGAGCACAAAGTGAAGCAAGCCTTACTAACTCGTGGCTGTCATAACCTTTGCTTCCTCACAGGAATTACTTCCCTTGACCTACCATCCACTTCAGAGGATTCATTAACCTTCTTCAAATTAGAAATTATAATGTAGGCTTGGAAAAAATAAGGGGGAAAAAAGGAGAGAGAGATGATAATCCCACTGAGACATGAATCTCCAGCTGATAGAAGCAGACACTGATTCTGTCAGCCAAGGGTCTGACCTGTGATGCCAAAAACGAAAGGATGCTCTTACTTGAGGGGTTAATTCAGACAACTCTTTTAAAATGCAAATTTTCTGCTTTTTGCTTTTCTTGATTTCAAGCACAGCAAAGCAGGGGCTGTAATTAGAGAATGGGTAGTCGGCACTGTTCACCAGTTGTGCGTAAGCTTTAAACTAATAACTCAGCAATTAGAAGAAAAATGAGCAGTAATTACACACATTTTACTCACTGCTAGACAGATGGAACATTTTCTGCTCGTTATTGGCAAACTGTCACTGCGTTTATTTCATTTTTAGTGTTTACTGTTTGTTGTAGTTTGATTAGGAATAATTACAGGCTAGGAAAAATACGAAAGAAATGAACAGCCTTTTCATTTTTACATCCTTAAAGTGATACAGTCATTTCTTCCCCCATTTTCTCCAAGATGAACATGCTCCCTGTTTAAAACTTCATTGAAATCAGGCTGCACCTTTTGGGGCTTGGTGAGAAAGAGGAGCAGGATGATGCAGGAAAGACCATCCTCTCCAGAATGGCTGATCAAACACTGCTGGGGTCACAGGCAGCTTCCCTGGTGGGCACTGCTCCATATTGCCAAGATAATGCATAAATTGGTTTATATTTATTGCAGCTACAAAGCTTTAGTCAAAAGAGGTATCTGAGCCAGATCCCAGCCCATGGGGCAGGAGCTGCAGGGAACTATCAGTGCCCTTATCCTGGGTAAGCAGGAAAACACAAGAGGCTGGAGGCAGGACCTTCATTTTTCCACCTTGCTGGAGCTTGCTCACCCATCCCCTCCTACCTAATTCTGGATTTCTGAGCCCTTCTGTTGCACAAACTGTGCCTTACTCCCAATCTTTGGGAACAATTTGAGGGAGGGGAGCAGGTGGCTGTCACCTGTGGTTAGACTGAGCTGCATAGCAAAGTATCCTAAGTGGAAACCAGGCACTCGGAGAGATTCCTGTGTACTGAAGCTTTGAACCAGGGATAGAGACTTCCTGTTTTAATTCTATTCATGATGAGGTTTTTCTAAGCTCCTACCTGAAACCTGTAGAGAAAAACACACCAAAGTGTGCAGGTCAGAGCTTGTTTCTCCCCCTGTTCCAGCATCACCGAGATCCTTGCACAGCCCCTGCCTGCCCTGCACCAGACTCCTGGGTATTCCTAATAATGATGGTTTTTATAGAGCATTGGATAGGGAAAAGAAGCAATATAAATGTTCCTGTCAATACATCCTTCTGACTTTACAGACTAAACAGATCGTGTGACAAGGTGGGAGGGAGTGAGAGGTAGATCAAGCCTGCTTTGCCTCAGGAATCTTTTCAGTGATTGTGTAAGCTCTGAAGGCCAAGGCCCAAACAATCACTTATGTGAAGATTTCCTCTGCTTTAGATATTTACAGCACAATTTTATTCATCAGCCTTCTAACCACGTCTGCCTTCGTTAACATTTAGGTTTTATAAAAATAAGGGGTCAAAGCAACAAACCTGAGGAAAAAAGGACAATTAATTTCCCTGCAAGTATCATGGGACTTGAATGTTGGGGATGGGGTACATCACTGATAAATTGGGGTACATCACTGATTAATTGATTTAAATTCACTGACACACATAACCCGACACCACCTGAAAGAATAATGATGCTGATGAAGTCCTAAGAAAATCCAAACCAGTCTTGTTATGAAATCTGGCTGCAAACTTCACGTGGAGCAGCAATGGATAATCTCCCATTTATGTAATGCCTTGGAAAAGTTTCCTGGCTTTGTGGTAGGATCCTTAGGGCAACAAATTTTGGCATGACTCATAAATTCTGTATTAGTCAGGTTGGAATGGACAACCTTATCATTGGGAAAGTTTTCCCACTGCCAGCCTTTTTGCCTGATACAAAGCTGCCAGGCACTGTATCCACCTCTCCCTTCACAATTCATAGCCAATGGTTTTCTCAGCAACAGTAAATAAATGTTCTCTGTGATGCCACAACTGAACATGAATGAACTCTACAGCCTATGGCATCACATGAAGCAGCTTTTTCAAGGCTTGAAACCTACAGTAGCTCTGAAATAGGTTTCCTCGCAAAAAAAAAAACCATTATCTTTAAATGCATATTATTTTTAAGACTTTTCTGAGGGCCCTTTAGTTATAGCTTCAAGTTTTTCTCCAGAATGATGAACAGTGGATGCTTCTTCTACACTGCCAGCTAAAAGAACAAATAGAGGCTCTACAAATCCTAGAGGTAGAGACAATGAGGGGGGGAAACACCATCACCACAGGAGCAAGGCAGAGACTTTGATTGTTGTAGCAGGACAAAACAAAAAAATACTAGTGGCAAAGAAATGGAAAGCATGAAAAGTGTCTGAAAGAGCAAAGGCTGTGCAATAACAGAGGGATCCAAATGATGAAGCAAAACATTAACTGCAAGGCACTAGTTTTTTTGTGCATTTGGCAATTTCTACTTGCGAGGCTGTTCTGGAAATTTCTAAAAGAATAAAAAGGTGTATCATCAATCATGGAATCACAGAAAGAAAATAAATATGGAATGGCCTGGATTGGAAGGGAGCTTAAAGATCATCTGATTCCAAACCCCCTGCCACGGACAGGGACACCTTCCACTAACCCAGGTTGCTCAGACCAGGTCTTGAACACTTCCAGGGTTGGGGCAGCCACAGCTTCTCCAGGCAACTCATGCCGGGGCCTCACCACCCTCACAGGGAAGAATTTTTTTATAATATCCTATCTAACACCACTCTCTGTCAGTCTGAAGCCATTCCATGTGTCCTGTCCCTCCAGCCCTGGAAATTTTCTCTCTCCATGTTCCCTGCAGCTCCTTCAGGCCCTGCAAGGCCACACTGAGCTCACCCCAAAGCTTCTCCTCTCCAGGCTGAACAATCCCAGCTCTCGCAGCCTTTCCTCCCAGCAGAGCTGCTCCATCCCTCTGCTCATCCTGGTGCCTCCTCTGGCCTCTCTCCAGCAGCTCCACGTCCTCCCTGTGCTGGGCCCCAGGGCTGGGGCAGCTCTGCAGGTGGGGTCTCACCTGAGCACAGGGGCACAGGGACACAGTCCCCCCTCATCTTTTGCCCCCACTGGGGGATGAGCCCAGGACACAATTGGCTTTCTGGGCTGCAAACACACATTGCCAGCTCATGTCCAGCCTTTGTGTAGGTTAAATTTATCCAGCCTTATGATGGAAGGCAATTTCAAGTAGGTGGGGAACTGGAAACCAGCTGGATTTTATTATTTCCAAAGCTGGAACCAACGTGATCCAACAGAGCTGAGACACTACACCAAGTCAAGCTTCTGCCCAGGAAACAGCAACTGGAAATTGTCCTTGCAATATTATTCACTCCCTGAACACTTGGGAGCATGCTCCTGCCAACCACGAGGTATCGCATCAAGGTCAGGGCACTCTATTTTTGTATCTTAAATTCATAATAACACGTAATTCATAATAAATCATAATTTCCCTTTAGCTGTGCTCTAAAAGAAACAAAACCACTAGCAGTTTCACATTTCTTATTTTCAATAAAATTTGGAAAACAGCACTTTCCTCATGGTGACAGAAGAAAGAGAATTTCTGTCTCATTGTAAAGCTGTGCTGTTAATGATATTTAATTACCCACGCTTAATTACACCTGGCACTCTCCATCTTTGGCTCCTAAGGATTTTCCTAGTTACATGATTAATGTGCATATAGTTGTGGAAAATTTCGAAGCTGGGGCTTAACCTTGGCACTAAAGAGTGGCAAACTCAAGCATCTGCATGCCTCTGCCTGGGCTCCATTTCTTTGTTGCACTTTATCAGTCCAAATGTACTTTGAGAACACAGGTACATTATACAAAGGGGTAAAAAGAACTGACCTGTGACATTTGCTTGAATCCTTTAATTTTTCCCCCTAATTAAGCTTTAGCACCAAGACACCAAGCAGAAGCAGAGATTTTGGACACTTAATTTGATCTACACAGGGAAAGTTAAAGAAAAATAACAATTTTGATAAATGTGCTGTCATAATTGAGTGCCGTAAATAGCATTCAATAAACCTGAAATAAGTATGACAAACTTCTTCTTACCTGGCAGAACCCAACGGCATCTCTCATCTTTTATTTTTTTACAGATCATAACTCTCTAATTTCTATTCTGCTCCAATATGCAGCAGTTTTGTAAATGGAGATTCTCAGAGCATCAGAACTGTGCTTCACCAGGGTCTCCACAGGAGCCTGCATTATTAATTACATGTTATATAACATTTGAATAGTATTCCTGAATGGCTTTCAGAGCAATTTTTAGAATATCCCACTTATGTGCTGGAAGATATACATGAATATTAGAAGTCCATAAGGAGCAACCTGTTTAGACCAGAGGATTTTGGCTTTAAAGATGGTACATGCAGGATGGAAATGTTTATTTTTATATATATATATATGTTAAAGCCAATAATAAGACAGTCTTAGTAAAAGATTTTGCAACAATAGCACTGAGTCACATAACATAGTTGAAATTTTATTCTACAGTAGAGATTTTGTTGTGAGTTGCATGAGATTTGGGATGCTCAAATCTTGCATCTGTGTTGCATAGGAATAAAGGAAATTCACATTCTGCTGTTGCAATCCACCAAGTGACACAAAATAGTTTTATGGAGATCATTTTATATATGTTTTGAAAGAAAAGGGGCCTAAAACTACTTTGTTCTACTTCCGTTCCATCTACACTTGTAGCAGCAGTCACAGAATCCCACTGGCTAGAAAATAAATAAATAAATAAATAAATAAGCAAGCAGATCGAACCCAGCTGATAAATAAACTCTTGAGAAATAATTAGCCTCTGTCTCTTGCACTTGCAAGAATTTCAAAAAATATCCAATATATTTCAGATTTTAAAAAATGAAAAAACCCTCACTTTCACTCTCATTACAGAAATTACAGTCACAGTTCGAAGCTGCACCATCACAAACAGTGCTAAAAGTTAAACAACCTTTGAGAAGCCAAAATTGTTTTCTGACAAATAGAATTGAAGAATCAAAAAGATTGGAAAAGCCCTCCCAAACCGTCGAGGCCAATCTGTGCCCGATGCCCACCTTGTCCCCAGCCCAGAGCACTGAGTGCCACGTCCAGGCCTTCCTGGGACACCTCCAGGGATGGGGACTCCAAACCTCCCTGGGCAGCTCTTTCCGAGGCCTGACCACCCTTTCCATGAGGAAATTCTTCCTAACACAAACTTTCAGAATGTGATTGCTTACCTTAAACCCAAGTATGTGGAAAAGTGCTTTAAACAGCGTGAAAACCTGAATGAAGAGCAGTTTGTTTGGCAGAAAAGCCAGAGAAAACAAGAGGTCATTGATGAAGTAACATTTGCAAAGCAGGTTTACTTCAGCAGAAGCACAGCACAATTAAATTTCCCTTTACTCTTCTAAGGAAAACCCACACGGGCTCAGAGCAGGTATTTATGAACTGGTTATTGCTGACTGTGCTAGAACACCAACTTCTTTGCTGAGCAAACTAAACAAATTGTTGCTCCAATATTGAAGCATATATTCCCTTTCCCGCTTCTGACTCAGTGAAATAATTTCTCCAGTTATTAAAGAAGCAGACGACCAATGTAATTTCACTGCCGACTTCTTTCAAACATTGATCCAAGGCAACTCCATTAATGGTTTGTTTTATTAATGTGCTTTGTCAACTTTATTAACCCATTATTCATGAGGACTCTGTCCTACGGGTTTTCCTCTCAAAATTAAAATGAAGTGGACGAGAGGAAAAGCGTCCCACAGTTATTGGTGCATTTTATAAACCAAGGTGATCATTAAAAATCTTTTGGTAGATACCATAGTTCAACTTTTCCTCAGTATTTTTTCTGGGTGCCAAGATACATCTGGTTGCTGAGGTTTGCATAGTTTCATCCTCTTTACGTGACTTGGGGATGAAAAATCAGACATGAGTCAGCAGTGTGGTTTTCCAGCCAAGAAAGCCAGTTGTAGCCTGGGCTACATCAAAAGCAGTGTGGCCTGCAGGTCAAGGGAGATGATTTTACTCCTCTACTTCAGTCTGTATCCAGGTCTGGGGTGCACAAGAATGGCATGAACCTGTTGGGTTGGGTCCAGAGGGGTAGTGCAAAAATGGTCAGAATGTTGGAGCACCTTTCCTTGAGGAAAGGCAGAGGTAATTGGGGTGGCTCAGCCTGGAGAAGAGAAGGCTTTGAGGAAACATGATTGCTTCTAAGTCTGCAAGGTGCAGGAAGCTTATGGAAAACATGGAGACTTTCTACCAGGACCAGTAATGGGCAAGGAGCAATGATTTAAAACTGCAAGAGGGTAGACCTAGGGTTGACATAAGGAAGAATTTTTTTTACTGTAAGAGTGGTGAGACACTGAAAGAGATTATCCAGAGAAGCTGTGGCTGCCCCATCCCTGGAAATGTTCAAGACCAGGTTGGATGGGGATTGGAAAAACCTGGTCTAGTAAAAGATGCCCCTGCCCATGGCAGGGTGGTTGCATTTTAATGGCCTCTTGCAAGCCAAACAAACATATAATTATCATCAATATAAAGGAGTAGAAATCCTTGTTGAAGAAATTCATAAACTCCTTGGAGATCTGGATAAGACTTTGGAATGCCTTGCTGGTTGAGGAAAATGTCATTCTGTCATATTTGTTTCTCTCGCTTTATGCAGAAGGGTTAAAGAAGACTCTTTCCTCTCAGAACCAGTAAATAATTGCTAGTGCTGCAACAAGCCCTTCACTTTTGTTTTACAGAAAAAAGAGGGTCGTTAATGATAATCTCAACTTCTAAAAATTTTGTTGATCATCCTAAATAACAGTCTTAATCCTGAATATTTCAACACACAGTTTAGAAGCTGGTTTTTAAAAGGCTTCAACAGCTTTAGACTCAGACTGTGTTGCCTGTGTCTGCAGCAGCTCTTGCACTAATAGATCTAAATACCTCTGCTGTATTTAAAAAGAGTAGTTAATATCAGGAACACTGCTGGAAGCTGAAGTGGAAAGGCAGTTGAGTTGAGTCCTATTTGCCTATCTGTTATCATAGAATCATAACATGGTTTGGGTTGGAAGGGACCTTAAAGATCATCCAGTTCCACCCCCCTGCCATGGGCAGGGACATCGTCCACTATCCCAGGTTGCCCCAAGCCCCATCCATCCTGGCCTTGAACACTTCCAGGGAACCAGGGGCAGTCACAGCTTCTCTGAATAAATATATCTTCTGTCTTTTGGGGTTTTTCCCCTGAAGGAAGCCAACTCATTTCAGCTGAAGTGTGTATATGAGTGAAGGGCAATTATTAGCACAGAGTTCAATTATCCCAGGGTTCAAGTACAAGTGACCTCCTTGTGAATCAATAGCAGTGTTAAACTAACAAAAATGGGATGGAATTATGGCCCCACTGAAGCCAGAGGACATTTACAACTTGCTTCCATCTCCAGACTTAGAAAGAACAGGCACACACCTGCCCTACCGAGCTAATGTGACTTCTTTTCCCTCATGCCTTCCCAGATGATTTCTCTCTCACACTGCACACAGAAATTCTGGGGTTTGCCTGTTCCTACTGTCCCTTCCCTTGAGCACTGACCACTGCAGACCTTCCCTGCAGCTCAAGAGTGAGTGTGAGGGGACACTTCTATCTCCTCAGAGCCACTTACTGCCTGACCAGTCCTACTGACCCCAGGCCAACCATTCAGCACAGCCCCATCAGTGAGTTCCCATTTTTGTTAACAAGAGGAACAAAATGAAAGTATTTGCCAGCTCATTCTACAGCTTCTCTAGGAAATTCACATTTAGAAATGCACAGTATGAAGTGAAGCCAAGGAGAAAAACAAAGCCCCCAAAAAATAAGTTTTACAGGGGCTATGTCACTGCTGAGGGAGAGGGAAGGTTAGCAAAGGAAAGCTGCCTTTTAACTCCAGTTTTTTCAGTATGAGAAAAGTCTCTGATAGAGCTGACAAATGGAAAACAAATTTTCACCAAGTATGACCACCTAATAGGCTTTCCTTCACAAAGTATTAATCGACTTGCTTCCCTTGACCTTTTTTTAACGTTTTTCCCCCCTTTTTGTCTTCCACCTAGAGCCTTGGTAATGGTGAGGAACAAAGAGGTGCTAAACAGTGATGAAGACAGCAGTGAATGTGTTTGCTTTTATGGCCTGCAAAAATTCTCCATGGGTGAATTTTGAAAAAGGCACAGGTTATACTAACAGGTGTCACACAAAAAGAAAAGGGAGCAGGAAAAATTACTAAAGAAAAGATATAATTTTATCAGCAAGATGACTGGATGAAGGTGAACATTAAACTGAACAGATGCTGCCTTGCCAAGTGACTCTTGTAATAGCTGCTCTAAACCAGACACAACCAGAAGAGCGAATATAAAGTTATTGATGTTACTAATTGTACTGTGTCACATTTTGCACCATTGTTCTGTCAGGTTCCTGCAGAAATTTCTGACAAATACACTACTTACACTTTTCAGCCAGCTAGTGGCATTTTAACGTGCCATCCTCTGGGGGGAAAAAAATGTCAAAATCTAAGGTATTTTGAAAAACTTGCTTCATTATGAACTAGTCCACTGTCACACACGAGAGCATTTCATTCCCCTGGCTGCTGTGAGAAAAGTAAAAGAAATAATTAGACACAGGGAAAAAATGTAGAACAGAGGCATTTTTCATTCCACTTATTAGGAGCTAGAACATTCCTGACAGGAGCAGGCAGAAATCCCAAGGAGAAATCAGCTACAGGGTGGTGGCCAACACTTTCACGAACATCCTCCTACCTTGCAGCTGAGAAATAGAGGCTGGCACCCAGCAAGGTTTTCAAAACAGCTGGAGGTCACAAATGCACTTGTGTCCCCTTTATTTAACTCCTTTCCTAAAGGTCAGAGAGAAGACCAGGGGAAAAGTCAGGAGCTGAACTCAGATCTTTTGAGTTGATCTGAACCTGGGGATGACTCTAGGTACATTCTCCCTGCGATCAGCATTACACTGCTAAGAAACAGAGCTGAGCATTAAAGGTCATTGTTTTGGTGGCGTTATAAGCAGAAGTGTTCTCAGATAAAGGAAAACAACTCCCCACTTCTGCCCTGGAGTCTAAAAAGCAACCTGAGGAGTGAACTTTCCGGCCTGATGAAATAAACTGAGGCTCTTTGTCACAGAGGCAGCATCTATTCCAGGAAGAGCCAAAGACAGTTTCTGCTGATTCATTGGCTGCCTATCAAGACTGAATTATGAGCCCGGTCTCAGAAAAGAAAAAGAAATAATAAGCAGATGTTTTTTCATGGAGATTTCCCATGAGGATATATATATATAGATAGATATAGACATATATTTATATATATTTAGCTCATTTGCCCTTCAAGGTTAAAACAGAATAATTGTGGATGAACAAATACTTCCCCTGGCAAGCACAAACAGAATTTCAGTCACACGTTCTGTGCAGAAGAGTTGGAAGGCAAGGTCAGAGTCATGCTCAAATTGAGATTTGAAATCTCCGATTTCATAGCGCCCTCCTTTAAATAGGGATGCTTTAGAAATGTTCATAACCACAGCTTTTAGTTGGTGGCTTCACAGCTTTGTTGCCAAAACTCATCAACTGCCACGGGTGAGCTAATTTGGGGGGCAAGGGGCAAAAGAGCAAAGATGATTCTGCATGGGTTATGTTGCTCACAATTGGTTGGGTAAAGTTGAAATTAAAAAAAAATATTGTAACTAAATTTGAAAGCACAGACGACATCTAAAACAGATCAAGCCAGTGAGGTATCACACCTTTTTCAGGCCAGTGAGGTATCACACCTTTTTCAGGCCTTAACAGAAAAATGAAAGCAAGGTGATATTCTTGATTCAGCAAAGCCCCACAGAAACTAAGTACCTAAGATTTCTAAATGACTCACAGTGTTCTCTGTCCATCCTTTGGAAATGATGGTGTGTTAATGCTTACCTGGTAAATATGACATGTCTGGGTAAATACAAATATGTGGCTGAAGAAATATAGAGACAGCCAAGCTAAACAAAGTCCATTTGAAAGGGCAAAGTGTATTCCCTATTTTACACAGGGCTGTGGATAAGTAAAAAGGTTGACATCAGATAAAGATGCAAAGCTGGGAAAGGATTCTGAGCTTCAAAGGCAATGAGTGCCTGGGAAATTGAACACAGAGACTGGATTATATAGTTGAGGACTCAGCTGAGCAGTCCACAGAATTGGAAAATGGTCTTTCTTTTGATTATTGGTGTATGTGGCTGATTTAATAAAAAGAATCTGGATGATGCATAGAATAGGAGCCTCCTTGTACTCCCTATCCACTACAGAATAAATCAGCTTTCAAACATATTTCATATGGAAAGAGTTCAGCAAGACAGACAAGGTTAAGTGAAGGGGGAAAAAAAGGGCTATCAGGTAAATAGCACACGCAGACTGAACTGATGGCAGAAAATAGGAATGTTGTGGATTTATGGGTGAATTTATGTATTTGTCAGCAAGAGTGAATCTGGTTGACTTCCCAGAAATACCAAAGTACAAATAGGAGATCTGTTAAACTGCTCACAGAAAACCTGCTCGCATTAAAATCCCATCAGGCACAATTATTTGTGATCCCATTATCCCAGGCACAAGAAAAGGTGGAATAGAAAGGACTTAGTACTATATATGTAAATACAGGGACACCCAAGCCGTGTTCCCTACAAGAACTTCCAAAATTTTATCTGAGTCTGCTCTGTCTGCACCATCCTGATATTTCTTCCCAAGAGTTTCAAACCCCATTCTTCACCTCACGCACTTCATCCTCTTCCCATTGCAAACTCGAAAGAAGTTGCAGGATCTTCCCTCCCACCTGCCTGTTACACCTCCCTGTTCTTCCTTAATCTCTTCTTTCATGCTTTGCCACCTTAAAATCTCCTCTGTGCCAGTCCCCTGACAGTGGCAGATGAGAGCCACAGGCCACTACCCCGCATTTCAGTGGCCCATGAGCTGTTGTCACCACCCTCAGACCATCAGACCTTATCAAGTTTATATCTTACCAAGAATGTCATGAGACATCAGGTGGAGTTATTATTCCAGTGGTGGCCATTTGAGGAACAGAAGAGATGTCATCTAAACCTATCAATTCAAGGCTACTGAATCCCCACCAGCACACATGAACTTCCATCTTAGACTTTATACTTATATTTAGACTGTTATGTGAGAATATCTGCAGGCAGTTCAAGGACAAGAGTTTAAATTGAGGTCTACAAGCAAATCCAAAGCTCATATCACAGTGACCTCATGTTTTTAATTGGTAATGCAATGACAGAAAGGTTTGGCACAGTGAATACAAACTGAATGAGGGTCCAGTTTGTTTAGAGACTGTGCAGCCCTTTTAGGTTTTTGAGAGTTAATTATGCATTCCTAACACCGAGCAGTACAAAAGGTTCTCTAGTGCACTGCAGAGATTCGCTGGGGTTGTAACCAGATCATAGGAGCTGTTCAGTTTTGAGCTCCATGGCAATGTGCTGGGGACATGTCACACTGGAGGTGTGGTGGGGAAGGAACTGAAAGGAAAACTGCTTTTTGCTGTCTGATCACAGGTGCTGCAAAATGTCTGTAAAAGCTCTCTAGTCCCATTCCAAATAGATTTCAAAAACACTGGAAAATTCCACAAGAATAAGATCTGCTTTTGGTTTGTGATCTGTTCCCCCCCAGCCTAAATTTTATTTTTAGAAGAGCTAAGCTGTCTCCATGCTATATCAAGCCTGCTTATCCAACTCTTCCATTTTGATGGATGGATTTAGGTCTATGTGACTAAACTTTGCCCCTTTCTGTCCAAGAAAGAAGGAAAATAACATAATTTACTTACATGAGGTGATGCAAAGTGTCACTTTCACATACCAAGCCTTGTAATAGAGCTCAGTACACTTCTGCGTGCTGAATAAATATCAGGAAACTTGGAAAGTTCTGGACCTGAATTACTTTACTGGACTAAATGGTTGGCTGGAAAAACAAAATCCCTCAAAGTAATTCCATCAAAATTATAGTGCTGCAATTTGCAGCCATCATGTTTCATTTATTTCCTTATTCTTTCAGGCAAAATTTCTGCTTTCTTTAAATCATCACCCAAAAAAACCAGCCCAAAAATCCCAACCAAAACAGCAACAAACGAAACAAAACAAAAATCACAAAAATGAACCAGTAACTATCTGTGACACGTGGAAAATATCTCCATTAAGCTGTAGGTTCAAAAGTTCAGCAGCTATGAAGTCAATCTATTTATTTATTTTACTGCTGTTCTGAACTGCATCCAGAACTACTGACTGTCCAAGCCAGTTAGATCAAACTCAGGCCACTGCATGGTGTTCTTATGCTGTTGATCAACAAGACCCCATTGTTTTAGGGTTATTTTTAGTAATTTTCACTTTCATTTTTTCATAGGCTTGTTTCTACTTTATGTCCCAGTGATGCCACCAGTCCCTTCAGCTCCAGAACCAACCGATACCTCTGCATTTCTATTTTCCAAAGTTTATGGGCATTCCCTGATGTGCATTGAGCAAAAAGTGATTGTCACTTGTTCTATCAGTCCCTGGGCTGTCAAACAATGCATGATTTTTTTAATACCTCCTCAAGATGACAAGATTGAACTAAATTGCATTGTTATGTACTTCAGTGCAAAAGGATGGCCTGAACAATTCCTGCAGTTTCCTCCACACACTTTTCAGAGAGCAGGGCAGTTTATTTTTGAAATATTACCACCATCAATTGCCTGTATATATATATTTTCTTATTTATTTTTTTTTTTCAGCATGATTGCTTTAGGAGAGTTAATTGTGATATTAAATATGGTCTTTCTGCCTGCCTGTCCTCAGGGTAAAGAAAAGCCAAGAATGAAGCATGGAATTAAAATCAAGCCTGACACACGTACGGAGCATGACCTTCTCCGGGGTCTCAGATATTGCGACTTCCCAAGCCAAAGAGAGCAAAGTGAAAAGGCAAATTTAAGCAGTGTGGAACATGTTTGATCACAACCCAGTAAAAGAACATTTTTTTACAAAAATCTCTGAAAAGAATAACATTATTACTTTCCAAAGACAGGGCAAATTAGCTGCAGGATGGGACAACATATGAATACTGTAACATCCTGCAGAGTTAATCCTGAATTCCAACTTGCATGCAGGAATCTCTGTCTGAAAAGGATATTTCAGAAGTAGGCAGCACTTTGGAAATCCAGTTCAGAATTTCCCATCAGAGAAGCAGAATGAGGGGAAGGGGCTCAGCTCCACCCCTCCAGAATACTGGTGCACATCACAAAACAAACTATTTTAAATGTAGAGTGACACACTGGATCTCATTTCTACAAACTTTCTTTCCAGCTGGTGTGGATAATATATCAAAAGTAGCCCTTGAGAAGCTGTTCACTCTAGGACAGACTTATTATTTTGAAATTAAATTTTTTGCACAATTTATGCAACATTTTTCCATGCCTGGCCAATGAATAGACAAGTGGTTACACAGAGTTAAATACTTCAACCCATGGAGAAACGTGGGAAGTCAGAGGGATTGGGAAGGGTGGGGGTATCCCACAATAAACAAAACATTCCCAGAAGCAAAGAGGTTCACCTGGGGCGGGGGAGGGGGGCACAGCTGTCATTAATCCATTTTTCAACGTAGTTTTCCTATATTAAGCTGACATATTTAAAATTTTTGAACAGCATTTTCGTATTTAGTGACAGAGGCTTCTCGTGTCAGTACCATGGACAGCGCACACACAACTCGAGGATTCTTTTTAATTTGCTTTTAAAGAGAGACGCAGCTCTGAAGAACAGAAATAATCATCTGTGTCAGCACAGCTCATAACCTTCCCCAGCGATCGAAGCTGATCATTTCTGGCTGTGCTGCAGCACATCTTTCTGCAAGTCACTGCACCTTGAGGTAAACACTAATTGTTGAAGGATCGTTTTCATTGTGAAAACCTTGCGTTTATTCCTCCTGTCATTGTAACCAGCTCCAATCGTATCACCACAGTCCTTCCAGCCATGTCAGCTGGGAATAAATAACTTCTGCCCAGATGTTCAGAAGAAGCAGGAGATTAAACTCCTACAGTCTTCACCTTGGGATAGTTTTTCCAGAATCCAGACCATTTTCTAGACTCCCTCAGGCACTTCCTCATTCGGAATACAGAATTCAGTTGCATGCCTCACTAAAGATAAAAGCAAGAATCTTATCATCTCCTCAATTCTACTTAATATTCACTTAACCCCATGGCAGTTCAATAGTCTGAGCACACCAGTGCAGGGCAGGCTGCACCCACACCACCCCAGAGCACCTTCCAAGCGAGAGCCCATTCCATCCATGGCTCCTAACAGGATTGTTGATGAGAACACACTGTGGGAAAGAACAGGCTGGAGAAGGGGCCATACAGAGGTAGGAAACCACTTTTCTTGGACAAACATGCCTGTTTTGGCTCCTGGAGAGCAGCACAACATGGTGCAGTGCACGAGCAGGTTGAGAGTGGGCGTGGACTGCAGGGGAGGACAAGACCACCAAAGACCCACCAAAGACCCCTGGACCCATTTCTAGTAAGGTCTGGAAGAATGGACTGTGCATGAGAACTAATTTGCATAGAAAGCAAGAAATTTATCTCCAGGTGGGGAAAACTTATCTGTCAAACGCCACAAAGCCTGGGAGCATGTGTGTCCCAAGACCCTGGACGCTGGATTAACGCTGGTGAGCCTTTTCTTTCTCTCTCTACTCCTCTACAATTCACAATTTTCTCTCTCTTTTCCCTTTACCCAAACCCTTATACCACGAGATCAGGGACTAACACACCAATTTCCATGCCAAGAGTGTAATTTAGTCATAAAACTCTGTTTCTTTTGCAGACCCTCTGACTTTTTCTGTTCCTTTCAACCACGAGTATCTACAACCCCTGGGTGCTCCCTTCCCCTGCAAGGTGGGACATCCAATTGGCAAATCCTCACTCCCTTCTGGTCACTGGGTTATCCTAGGACTTGGAGCAGGGAATGGACACCTGAGTTCTGCCCTCTCTGCTTAACCCTTAAGGTTGTTTCTAAAGGGGAGGGAATATTGTGACACAAACCTAGTTTGGAGCTAATATTTCGATTTAGGAGCTAATAATATCTCCTTTTTATAGGGTAATTCTTGTGCTCAGCCTGTCCTGTATGATCAAGTGCCACCCTGTCAGGGCAAGACTTCTTCACTGCCTGACATTCAGGCCCTTGAGCAATTTGACAAGGACCATTTCATGTTTTCTTCTGGATGGTAGAAAAAATTATTGACTAAGCCAAGAATAGCCCCCACAGAACACATAATTTTTGAGGTATCCCATGTGACCTGGGGGTTGTTTTTGCAATCTCTTTAATAAAGTTCCGTGTAGTTTTTGTATGCTGATAAATGTTTTTAATTACTTTCATGACAGTAAGTCAATTACTTAATGTTACAGTCCATTATCACAGTACTCCTTTTCTAACATATTATTTGAGTCTTCAAAAAATAAAGGAAAAAAAAATCCAGATCAGATTTTCTGACAAGGCCTGTTTTCCATAAAACCGAAAATTATGTGGGCATCTTTCAAGGTTTTTAGGGGTTTTTTGAGGGGATGGGGCTCTTTTATTGTGGTTTTTTTTTCTTATTCTTTTTTATTCCCAGATCAGCCTTTCTGTGATTCAGAATGGGATTGCCACTTGGCTAATACATTTTGAAATAGCATGAAATTAATGTTCTGTACTATATTTTGAGGGAATGGGTAAATCTGATTAGCACGAGACCTCCCTATCGTACACTGCAATTGCTCTTTGCTGAAAGCTAGAATTATATCCTGAATATAAACGAGATGAAACTTATGGAAGTGATCATCAAGTTATGCAGAACTATATATAATTATCTATTAACTAATTATAGCAGGGTTTGAGTCAGAAATATCACTGAAGGGGGAAAAAAAAAAAGATTGCCTATTTTTAATCTAGTTATCTTTGGATGGTTAAAATCACTTGCTGAAGGTAACATTTTGAAGTCACTATGTCTGTCTGGAAAAGCAGAATGTCCCAGGACCTGAATGGAGGAATTCAATTTTCAGTAAAACAACTAAAACCAGCCTTTGGTCACAGAGGTAATTTGTTTTATAAAAGGCTGAATATAAAATCTCAATACATGGTCCAGGTTTCAGCCACCTATAGAGTGAGGATCATTTTCCAAAGAACCAAATCTCTAACTTTCAAGTCAGAGCTTCTCATAATCACTAATGCATAACAAGGAGGGTAAATTGCAAAGCAAACAGTTCTAGAGGCAAAGTGACAGAGCAAAATAGAAGATTTTCATTATTATTTATCACCAAAAAGGGCCCAGAAAGACTTCTGTTGGGACTCAGATGTCTTCCTATCACCTTACGCGCTGGGTCCAGTCTGCTTAGATTTATTTCTACTCACACTTCTGCTGCAATCAATAAACTAAAACCATGTAAAAAATATTGAAGTAATTCTACTTTTGAACTTCTGCTGTTATCAGGATATGCATGACACCTAAAAGCAAGCTGAGATTGGTGCTTTGTACTGCACACTGTGAATTCATGAAATGAAGGGTGGCATCTGCCCAGAAGATCTTTTACTCTTTAAAAAATAAATTACATTAAAAACAAAAACCAAACAAACAAACAAACAAAAGTCAAAACAAAAACAAAAAACCCCCTACAAAACATACAGGGGTAAAATAGAGAAAGAGAACAAGGTGGGAACAAGTCCAAAGGCAGGGACCTATACAGAGTCTCCCCAAAACAAAGACAAAGAAAACCAAGAATAGTCTTAAAAATACAATCACACCTCAAAACTTTTGATTCATGGCTTTGTTCAGTAAACTCCACTATCCACTATTAGAGGTTTTATTAAATGTCAATATTATGATAATTTTTCAAATAAAATTATTTTAAGGTTTTCATTGACCTCATTTTCCCCTTTCTCTCCCCCAGCATAGCTTTATCTCAGCTCTCCAGAGAAGAATTTTTGCAGTCCATCTACTTAGGCTTAAAAATAAAAACAAAAATTGGCAAGTACATCCTCTGTATTTCCTAAGAACCAGCGTGGTATTTCAGTTTAGCAAAAGTGACATGATGATGGGTTACAGAGAGATGAAATGAAATCATATTGCTAAACCTAACTTCCTAGGACACCATGGGAATACTACATGAATCTTCATATTCATGAGGCTTAATTATAGCAAAATAACCAATCTGTAAAGTACAGCTACGTTCAAGTACTGATTTCAAGACTAAAACATGAACAAAGGGAAGATGTTTCCCAGGAGATGACTCTACAAGATGTGCAGAGGCACAAATGTAAGCAAAAATCAAAAAAGACAGATCAACAGATCCTATAACATGGAAGAACTAGAGCAGCAGCCAAGGAAAGAATTAACATTCCTTTGGGAATTAAGGGAGTTTAAAATATTGTTTAAAAGGTCTACAGCAGCTGCACTTCTTGCTACATGGCTATCACAAAAAAAATACCAAATAAATCACAGAGGGATTCCAAAATATTAGGTGACAAAGAACATGCATTTCCTTGCCAGGAACAATAACAAACAGGGACAGGCTTTTTGTAAGCCAAAAATTTTGAAACAGTGGTTGAACAGGGTATATTATGTCATTCCTGGTGCTTTATCAGTTTTTGTCATTGCTTGAGATACTGTCAGTTCCTTTCTTTCAGGTGGAACAGAAAAATATTGTCACTATACAAGTGATTTCAAGGAAACCCACTTGGCAAGTGGCCACAGTCCAAAGAGTTTAGGCTCAATTTCTCCACAATAAATAAATAAATGTTACAGCCCATCTGAACTCCATAATCCATCCATCTCTGGACAGAAAATGATTTCAAGTAGAAAATATCTATATAATCTCTTTGAGGCACCTCTGGTCCTAGAAAAAGAGAGGTACTAGGAGATTTCAATCTGCATTTCATTAGCCTGTGTTTAACAAGCTGAATTTGTTGTTCCTCTAAGGGAGTATTTCCACCTTGCTTGTTTTGAAAGATGCTGTTCTTTACCTTCTCAAGAAAATCCTCTGGGCAGATTAACATAAAAAGTGATTGTCTGTACAAAAACAGAGAAGTATTTAGAGCTGCTTTTCCTGTGAATATTGCCCAAACCTGCTCATTTAGAATGCAACTAACAAATTATTCCCTACATTATTATAGATAAGGCAATTTCAAAAAAGAATTGCACACCAGACCACACCTTTGAACGAACAAAAAATCTCAACTAATGCCTACACATCAGAGAGATGGCTTGCAAGAGCCAACCATAAATCCTGTTATTTCAGGAGGAACTGGCAGGAACTCCAGCAAGATTTAGCTGCTGCCAAAGTGTCCATGAGGTGCATCCTCAGAAAAGTCTGCCAGATTTAAATCTGTGAGCACACTGGATGTCTGTACCTGCACACTTCCTTTTGTCACTGCCCCCATCAAAACAAACACAGCTGATACACCTTGGCTTCAGCATTTTGTTTTAAGAGGAGGCCACCTGCATTTTTAACCTTCACACCTCTGTTTCACCATGATACCCTACCATACTTACCCCACAGTGATAAAACTCTCAACACAGAAGCAAGAATTTCTTAAGTCGGAAATGAGGGATTGATTACTTGGGGCTAAATTTTAAGATTATATGACCTCTCCAATGGCATATCTTCATGTTTTCTACCTTTTTTTCTTTTTCCAGCTGGAGGGGTTTTATCTTCACACATATAAATGCTTTACCTTTTTTAAATAGTCCTCCAAAACACCTACCAACAACTCCACACACTCTTATACTCTATTTAATTTGGTGTCAAGTTTTAACACTTTACTAGCAGCCTGAGAAATGCCAAAGCTGTATTTCCAGAGGCTTAAACCTGAATGGGGGAAAAATGTGAACCACATGTATTTTAAAACACATCATTTTATGAAAATCATTCTTCTTCCACGAGATATGAGTCACAAAACCTATGACTTCATTACCTAAACAGAGCAGTAATGGTTTTGGATGCTTCCAACGTTTTTTTTCTACAAGATTTTAGTTCTGTAACTTTAGACACTGGGAAAAAAAAAAAAAAAAAAAAAACCCCAGCTTCCACAGAAGTACCTCTTACTG
>VZRS01005656.1:0-48201 GCA_013398055.1 Ifrita kowaldi | reverse complement strand
GGGAAAAAAAAAAAAAAAAAGAAAACCCCAGCTTCCCAAGCAGTACCTATTACTGAAATGCTAATTTTCATTTAAATATAGAAGAAATAATAACATTTGCATTTAAACTGCAGTGATTAAGCTTCGAAAGGCCAGAAATTAAGTTACTTATCTTTTGGAGGGATTTTATAAATCCCTGTCTCAGCAGCAAGTGGTGAATAGAAACAAACCAGACCAGCTCTAGTCTTTGCTTATTTTAATTTTTACATCTACAAAGTAGGATACCACAATATTTACAGTTATGAAACTGCTCCCACAGCAGACAGGACAAGGTGCTCACTACAATACAAATGGAAAAGTATGAATGGTCCCATATAAAAAAATGGGAAAATAAAAGAAAAAGACTGACAGACATCTGCCTAAGGAGCCAGAGAAACCTGATTAGATGTAGGGTTCAAAAGAGCATTAGGTTTCAAAATGGGTCTGAGGCAAAAGAAGCACAGCTCTGAAAAGCATAATATCCAGGAAGACATTCAGTGTTAGATACCAAAATCAATCAGTTGTGTTCAAATCTAATCCTTGGTAGTCTACTGCTTTAGCTGAATATATGCTGATAGTGCAAACAAAGGGTTTCCTTCAGCGGGATAAATGTGTTGTGAGACTCACAGGAATAATTCTAGTTTTTCTATACCTCAATCAGGGGAAAGTTGAACAAAGCAAGTTTTGATTCATATTGTTAAAAAAAGAAGAAGAAATTTCATTTTGCTTTGTAACCAAACTGAACAGAAATTTGATTATTCATGCAGCTGCTATAAAAGCCCAGTCAGAGACTTGTTTTACCTATTACCAAACAACCAAATCAGTCATTGCCAGAGCCAGTTCTATGAAATTCTATTAAATGCTAAGTAAAAACTTGTATTTGCCCTTTACTACCAAGACACAGACAGCAAACAAATTTGAGCTGTAAAAAAGTGAGTTATCTTTAAACAACAAGATTTTCAAAACTGCATCTGTCTTGAACCAGACATGTCTTGCCACTGAAGGTTTTTACTTCAGAGGAAAGTTTTCACTTAGATTCAGAAATGCTTTTACAGCTAAAATTCAATACTAATAATTTTACAATGAAATCCCTCTTAAAACAAATGACATCCATTTTTGACCAAACCTTCCACGAAAATGAACACAGCAGATTTTCAGTGCTGGCAGCCCCTGGCCCATGAATCATGGAATGGTTTGGATTGGGAGGGACCTTAAAGCTCATCCAGTGTCACCCCTGCCATGGGCAGGGACACCTTCCACTGTCCCAGGCTGCTCCAAGCCCCAGTGTCCAACGTGGCCTAAGTTTTCTCAAACTTTGCTTTCAAACAAGGTACACAAAGCAGGCTGCAACTCCATAAAATAAACAAGGCGCATTCAAGGAGATTTGGAACATTCAAAGCAATTTGGATGTGAAAACAAGAAGCTTGTTCTAAAGGAATTCTTCATTTGAAGAGAAAACAAAGCCCAGGCAAGAAGCAGCTTTTTTGGTGTCAAAAGATTACTTTAAAAGGGATGTAATGGCAAAATCTGAAAGAAATATCACAATGTAGCACACTCCTGAATATTCTGTGAAGGAAAATAAAAATGAAAACAAAAAACTAAAGAAAGAAGAGACTGTTCAGTACCCTTTTACTGTTTAAAATAATTAGAAATCTGTATGAATTGATTACATGAAAAATACCAGAAAGCTAAAAAAAAATTTCAGAAATTTCCCATACTAAGAACTATTAACTATTTTTTTAAATTCCCAATGATTCTTATTTTCATTAGGATTAGCAATACAATATGAATATTGTGAATTAATCAACAATATAGTAGCAACTTAAGAGAGCTTACTGACTTCAATGGACTGACAATCTGACCCATGTGCAAATCTAGGAGAGCACTGTCAATATCTTTGAGTGTAAGTAAAGGGTTTTTACCTTTTAGGATAATTTTTTAATATTGAGAGGGAACTTCTCAGTTTTACAACCCTCTGTAACTTACAACAAGAATAATTTTTAAAAATATCACTCAGATGTTCTTAATATTCAAATTATTTTAATTTAGTATTTTGAGTAAATAACATTTTCATATTTTGGGTAGTGTTAGGTGATCAGCTTTTTGGCACCCACAAAGTGAGTACAGTAAATATAATTAAAAGTGATTTGGGGGGGGACCAAACAAAAACCCAAAGCCTAACAAACCAAAACAAAGGAAACCAACAACTTCAGCTGCTGCATCTTAATAAAACAGTCTGTTATCTCTCTGCTCCTCCCTCCCCCTCCCAAAACAGATATGTCAAACTTGAATATCTCTTGCTCTAGGCAATAGACTGATGGATGGTATAACCAGATGTCCTCTGCTTATCATTAGACAAGACACACATTTCTCTGACCTCCACACTGAAATATGCTCCAAATTCTGCTTGCTTTGTTTAAAAGCAAAATCCAAAGATAACCATGTTACATGAAGCCAATGTCTACCTCTGTATGTGTTCTGTCTGCACAAAACCAGCCAACATCCTCCCTTTTTAAACCCTGGAGAGAGATTTTCCATTTTTAGACAATTGCTTGGAAGGCACAACCTTCTGCTTACGAGCAGAACACGCCAGTGACAGTAAACTGCACCCAGAAGGCAATAATCCATTTACAAAGGGCAACATAAAGACTGTACTGCCCCCATTCATATTCTGGTGCAGTCACCTGCTGCTGAAGCAGAGGTTTTGCAGCAAGGAGGAGCAGGAGCAATTAATAGGAACACTCTGCCGTACATCTTCCTCTCCTCTGCCTCCTCTTTAGCTCTGTCTGCTCACACACACACACAGGGGTCACAGTCCCACAGGTCACAGTCCCAGGGTGCTCAGTCTTTAGTGGGGTAATTATTCTCGAGGTCTGCTCAGCAGAGAGTGATACGACACCTCCCTCCCCAAAGGCAGGCAGTTGCTGAGCTGAGAGATGTGGCAGCATCCTGTGTTTGCTCCTTAGGGGTAGGACAAAGAAATTCAGGAGAAATCCCAAAGGAACCGCAGAGGACAGCACAGCCGAGACCTTGGTGGAGTCGGGAGAAATTTCTTGTATGGTCCTGCTCCAGACCAACCCAGCAGCACCTGAGGTGACTGGTGCTGCCTGCCACAGTAAAAAGCAGCAGCTGGCTCTGCAGATCCCTGGTGCCAGAGGTGATGGTGGAATGCACACTGTCGCTGAATCCTCCCAAGGCTCCCCTGTGCCGTGGGGAAACACGGAGTGTGGCCAAGGACATTCAGGCCCTTCTGGCAGTCTCTGCCTGAGGCAATTTCCTCGTTTGCTGGAGCCTAGAGACAGGTTTGTCTCATCAGAATACTGTGGTGAATAATAAAACACATCCCCACACTTACCACGGGGGGAAAACACCACTGGAATTATTTTCAATAAAATTATTGAGAAGTTTTGCAAGATGAGGCCACTCTCTTCGTTTTCACTCTGATTAATAAGCATGGCTTTAACACCAATGTTAAACACCCGAGGAGGTTTTGTGATACCTCTTTTTGGATGAAATTGAACAAAACAAAAATAAGTATCATGACTTTTACACAGGAAGAAATGTCTGGCATTTCCAGTAAGAAGGGAGCTGCATGGGGATTGTCATTGAGGTTATATATTTGATATTAATGAAGTCTGGTCATGCACAAATTAAAATACAGCACACACTGTAAAAAAGGGGAGGAATCAACACATTTGTGAAAGAGGAAGTGGTAGTAGCAGATCTAAATCTGGACGATTCAGTTTTTTCCGACACAAAACGATTATGGAGGTCAAGTGTATTCTTTCCTTTTAAAACAGAAATTATCCATCTTCGAGGCAAAAAAAAAAAAGGGCTATGCCTTTGCATAAAATAGGAACCCTACAATAACTGCCTTGGTTCACAATGAGAAAATCAGATGGCATAGAGGGTAACAGCCACATTTTCTCAAACTTCCATAATTTCAATTTTTTTTAACTATCATTCTATAGAACAAGTAATTTTTATAGAGATACAGTAATTGAATACATAATAGAGCAGTCAGTGGTGACAGTCCAGTGAAAAGGGAATTCCATTAAAGAACAACTTGCTTTTAAAATCATCCATAGATAACAGAATATCGAGCTGCTTTACATTAGCAGCCTTGAATACATTTTTCAGTGACCTCTGGTACATAATAGGGTACTTGCTTTCCTCTGTTTCTCAGTCTTAATCAGTTCTGTCAACAGGTATTATATTATACTGCCTTTATATTCCTGTCTAGTCACAATATTTTCAGCAATTAGGTGTGAAATCAAGACAAGTAAATCTGTTAGATTAAGAACACTATAGATAAAAAATGTCATGTTCCTTAATTGACATCTGCAGAGTTTCTCTACAAGCTTTGCCAAGCAATGGTAACAAAAACCTACAGAGGAACCAGTTGTGTCCTGGGCTGATCCCACAGTGTGGGGAACAGGAAAGGGGGAAATTCTGCCCCTGTGCCCCTGTGCTCAGGTGAGACCCCACCTGCAGAGCTGCCCCAGCCCTGGGGCCCAGCACAGGGAGGACGTGGAGCTGCTGGAGAGAGGCCAGAGGAGGCACCAGGATGAGCAGAGGGATGGAGCAGCTCTGCTGGGAGGAAAGGCTGCGAGAGCTGGGATTGTTCAGCCTGGAGAGGAGAAGCTTTGGGGTGAGCTCAGTGTGGCCTTGCAGGGCCTGAAGGAGCTGCAGGAAACCTGGAGAGAGACAATTCCCAAGGGCTGGAGGGCCAGGACCCAGGGAATGGCTTCCCAGTGCCAGAGGGCAGGGCTGGATGGGATATTGGGCAGGAATTGTTCCCTGGGAGGGTGGGCAGGCCCTGGCACAGGGTGCCCAGAGCAGCTGTGGCTGCCCCTGGATCCCTGGCAGTGCCCAAGGCCAGGTTGGACATTGGGGCTTGGAGCAGCCTGGGACAGTGGAAGGTGTCCCTGCCCATGACAGGGGTGGCACTGGGTGATCTTTAAGGCCCCTTCCAAACCCAAGTCATTCTATAATTACATGAACAAACATAGTCCCAATTGTGACTTCCCATGAGGAGGAAGTGGCAGTGCTACCTGGGGAATAAACTACCCACCACTAAGTCGAGCCCCACTCTTCAGAATGTGTCTTTCTCTCTTCCCTACTCCAGATCTTTATTTTTTGAAGGAAACAATATTCTCTCCCCAGATAACAGAACCCTTCTCCTGAGGAACACCATCCAGACAATCAGCTTAGAACAAGGTGTGCAAAGAGTAAAATCCAACTCAACCAGGCAATTTTGTGCAGCATCATTTTCTGATCTAAGTGTTTTCCTCTTGAGAGAAACAAGACAGGCTTCAGAATTCCGCTTCACAGAAATGAGCTTCATCTCTTGTCACGGTAATTTCTGAGGAAGAGACTTGCACTTGTCTACAGGGACACACATATTTTGACCTCAGTCACCAAGTATCCCCCAAAGGCTCCTTATCCTACACATAAGGAACATGCTGCTTTTCCTCAGACAGGCAGGTAAACATAAAAAGTGCCCCAAACAGAGCAGCTCTCCCAGCCACTTGGAATTTGAGGGCCAATGCCAAACAGCTGTAGCAATAAAAAATGCCATTTTCTGATCTATGCACTGCTGGATCCTCAACCTGTAGCCAGGGTAGTTTTATATAGGATGTTTAACACGTGGAAGGCCGATTGAAAAATCTGATTTATTGTCTTTATTTACAGGCTAAGGCTCTTCCAAAAGCATATGCATCTGAAGTCTAATAATTCAGCTAAACTACATGTCACTGTTTGTGTCACCCAGTGTCAAGAAATATATAACACCATTTATAAAAACAAAGAAAAGGACATCAACATTGAATGTTTTCCAAATTGCAAAATGTTTCAATCACAGCTTTCTGTTTCTGCTGCAGATCTTTCAATTAGTATTGTAAATTGTTTGGTTTTAGAAATGCAAGTCATTTCAGTCCCGTCAGTCGTGGGTGTCTGGTCTTACACAGGTCCTCCTGTAAATCGCAGACAATCAATTCAAAAGGTCAGTGCTGATTAAAAGAAATAAATCACATATAGGGACATTTGTTAGACTCCAAATTGCTCTTTTATGTCTTCTGGGATAATAACTCTCTTGCTTATTTCAGGTACTATGAGTAATTAAAAAAAAAAAATTAAAAATAAATGTGTGTAAGGAGAAGCTGCCTGCCAAGAGTCCAATTTTAAATATCTTACATGGCTTCAAGCTTGGCTCTGTCAGACTAATGTTCCCTAAAACAGGTTTTAAGCTGCAGCCAAACAGAGCTATCAGAAACAAGGGGTTATTCATCTTCAGAGAGTGCAGTGCTAACAAAATATAGGAGCTACGCTCGGTCTCAAAGAGCTGAGGAATTTTCTACAGTTCTCACAAAACCTTGAAATGCAGATTTAGGTTTGGTATTTTTCAAGTCAACTAAGAAGACAGCAAAAATTAATATAACTCTGTGTCTCCTTAATTTGCCCATTTCCTCCTCTCCCCTCAGGTAATCTTTTTTGTAATTCCTTGCTTTGTTTGTATTGCATTTTGCAGTGCTTAGGTAGATGAATAAATATTATAAGAGTTCATAGGTGGGTCCAAACGATTATGAAGATAAAATAAGTGATTTTTTTACTTTTTTCGAGTCTTAAAGCATGCTAAGTAAAATCCCAAAACAATCACAATTAAGAAAGCTCTACAGAATCAAACATAAACCACAAACTAAGTGAGAGAAACATTTGGAAAGCATGGCCTAAAGTTTGCACAGTGGGGGCCTCAACAATACCCACATAACTCTAAATCTAGTAAAGCTTTGAAGCAGATTTGATATTTTCCCCGTGCTCATGCAGTGTCTCAGCTTCTGTATGTGCAAAATGGAGATACCACTCGCTAAATTGCTCCTGCGGAAAAGATTTATATAGGAAAAGGGTAAAGCCTTATGTGAGAGATAAATATCATTAATTGTTCACTGCAGTACAGCAATATTCTGACTCTCCTAATTCCTAGAGAGAATTATCTGTTTTCTCCACAGTTTGCAAAGTGTGCCCTCAAAGACAGGCATAAAGAATGAGAATGCTGAGTTGCTTGTCTGTGACATTTTAATATCCTTTGAGCCACTGAAAGACGCTTGTGATTTATCAAAACAACATTTTCACACATCTGAAAATTCAACATTTTATACACCCGAGGAGTGTCTGCACTGGTGCCCAAGGGTGATGGGGAAACAGAAAAATTAAACCACAGGAAGGACAGGGCGTGGAGGCACCTGAGACAGCTGAGTGTGAGAGAAACACCAGAGTTTGTGGCTTGTTAGTGATTCTGGATCTTAGAATGACAGAATAAAACCAGAGAGTTATTAAGGTTGGAAAAAGTATCCAATGTCATCGAGTCCAAGCTGTGCTCAATCCCCACCATGTCACCAGCCCAGTCCAGGCCTTCCTGGGACACCTCCAGGGGTGGGGACTCCAAACCTCCCTGGGCAGCTCTTTCCAAGGCATGACCACCCTTTCCATGGAGAAATTCCTGCTGGTGTCCAACCTGAGCTTCCCCTGGCACAGCTTGAGGCCATTTCCTCTTATCCTGTTGCTTTTTCCCTGGGAGAAGTGGAAGATGAAATATGTTGATTTGACAGAGCAGCAAGTAACAAAGTCTTGAATCAGCTTTAGAAAATACTTTAACGTGACTCACGACTCAATTGCTTCAGTCTTTGCTCTTTAAGCAATGCAGTATTTTGAAGGGATGTACTAGTTTCAGCATTTTTAAATGAAATTTTAATATTTTAGGAATTTTAAATACATCCATACTGGTCACTTGGGATGAAAAGTGGTCAAACAACGGAACAGAACCTCATTTTTAGCTCCCCCTTTTCCATCCCATGCTGACTGAGGATAACATCCTAATCCTTTTGCCTAGTAATTCCACCACAGGCGTGGAAGTCTTAAGATTTCCCAAATAATTAAACCTAGGAAGCACAAACTAGGAAGCCACAAAGCAAAAGCACAGGGCTACCAAATTTCAGTAAGGGAAAGAATTCACAGAAAGAATTCATAGAATCTCTCTCCCAGGCACAACACACAGCCAAAGGGAGAGACAATTGGGATAATATGGTGATTTTATCCCACTTTTCCCCTCCAGCTTTAAGCTACTGAACACAACACCTGTGCAGTTTCCTCTTCCCATCCCTCGCCCTTCACAACTTCTCTTTTCTCATTTGCAGACATGAAATTTCTAAAATTTCCTTAGTTAGGGGGTGTGGGCTGGGGGTGACGTAACCACAGATTTTATTTAAATTCAGACTTTTATGCTAACAAAAGAGGTGAATGACACTGGGGGATGAGAAAAAAAAAAGGAAGTGGGGATTTATTATTTTTGAAATGTGAAATGTTAAATATTCAAGTTCTCAGGGAAAGGGTTTTAACTGGGAAACAACTCTATCTGAATCCCCTGCTCCTCTGAGCCTGCAGCATTCATGGCTTGACCTCTCCCCTGGCATTTCAGAAGTGGAGAGAAACATTCCCTCTTCTTTTGGGAGCATATGGACACATTTGGACTGTGTCAGAGGCAGCTGGTTGTGCTGAGACCCGGCCTAATTGCTTCTCCTCAGTGTCTCCCCAACGCTTCCAGGGCGACAGCGCAGAAAACTAATGGGATTTCGAGTACATTATGAGAAGCACAAAGTCACTTCGTTTCTGCTCACACATTTTGCCAGTGTTCCACTCTGAGCTCAATTTCTCTATTCCTTCTTGTAAAAAGCCGCTTCCCAAATCATAATAAATCTAAACTACTTTTCCTTTCCCTGCTCTTATAGTTTCCCGCTCCATTCTATTCACATGGAATTCACTCATACAGCCAGCCCAGACTGCTTTGAAATTCCCATCCAAATTGACTTGAAAGCTTGTAGGTCCTCAATGGCCTAATGCATTGTTTACTGTTCAGATAAAAATAATTTGGAGGCAAGTTTCAACCCAGATTATTATTTTATGGGTATCTGTGAACTCCAGAAGGGAAGAGTTCTGAGCAGAAGCATTAAATGATGCTCCATAATAACTCCAAAAGAGGTACTGGGTGAAGTATTAGAGGGGGAAGTGCTTGAGCCTTCCCAATCCAGTGACCAAGTCATCCAGACACAGGATTTCCATGTTCCTCGTTAATACACCAGATTGAATCCAGTGCTGGCTTGCCCCTGCAACGTGCCAGAGCTTAAAAATGCCTGTGTACTCAGCTTAATAGGCTCCCATTAGGGAAATGCAAAATTAGCATTGATTTTATTTAAGAAGGGCATCCCAGATAAATGGTGTGGTTAAATGGCTAAGCACAAAATTTTTCTGAGCTCTGGCAAGTTCTTTCCACAGAAAATATCCTGTTTGGATGTGACAGAGTTTGCTAATGTCCATATGTTAATCAGCTCAAAATACTCCTTTTCCCAAAACAGGAATTCATGGAGGAAAGTAAAATATAAGGAGCACAACAAACAAATAAAACCCCCGAAAACCAAACCAACAAAAATAACCTTTTCCTTTACACGTTTTTCCTAATAAAGTAGTTGACAGCAAAGGATATCAGTCCTGAGAGAGAGAAAAGAATTATGTACTTCAAGACAGTAAGGAGGAAGAGATTTTTGATTCAGAATGCAATTAACTTTCATTAATTAAAACAACACGATGGTTTGGGGATGGTGGAGATGGAAAAATTAGGGCATTCATAATTATGGTCCTCTGTTCCTGTGGTTTCCTTCCAACAATTTATTATCAGGTACCAGATGTAGTAAGAAAATAAATATAAAGCAACAAAGCAAAATGAAATAAATGAAAGCAACAAAACAAAGGCAACACATTTAATCTTCTTTTAGCTAACTATTTTTACCTATTTCTTAATTACAAGCAATGTATAACTAAACCACCTCTCCCACTGAACTTCATCCTCTTCCTCCTCACACAGGGAGCTCCAGTCCAAGGCAACAAGATCTCCACAAACAGAAATCTGAAGCACTGATTTGTGGGTTTATTACTGATTATATAAAGTATTCCCACCAATTTATCAAGGTTCCTAAACTTCCTTCACACTTAATCTCTTTTATTTCATATTTTAGTACTTGGGAAGAAACAGGAACCATGGATCCAAGGAAAGGGTAACGCTTTAGGAGATCCTGCCTGAGGATTTGTGATGAGAAAACTGAGGAAGTCTTGTTTCTTTGCTTTTCAGTTTCCCTCTATACAAAATGAGAGTGGTAATTCCAATTAACCAAAAAGAGGTTTGGGGCCTTTTATAAAGAAAGAGAGATGCCAAAATAGGCAGAAATAAAGGTTCCCTTGATTTTTGACCGAGTTCCTGACACGGAATTTCTTTAGCACTTCAAAAACAAGTCAGCTCTAAAATGTGCTGTGAATAACCATTGATAAGGGTGCAAAGAATTGCAAATAATAAACAGAGCTCATGCAAGAAAGGAGAAGATGCATGAAAGAAAAGGAAGGCAAAAATCCAGTGAATAACTTCTTTTTCTGAAATCCCATTTGAAAATGCACGGAGCATCTCACAAGATCTTGTTGGGCCGCTGACATTTAGAGGGGTTTTCTTTCCCTCACCCCTTCTGTAAAAGTGCTGAATGGCTGCTGTGACACAGCACACATTATCCCATCACTTCTTATTTATGGATGCGCTTTTGCTTCCCAGCCCGGAATTTGCCTTTCAGCAGGTCATAAATGTGCATTTTGAAAAGCAGATCAACTTTACTTCTGTTGCTCTAATGGAATTTTTCCAAGAAAATTAATGTGTTATTTGTTTTCAGCACGAGGATTTCATGATATCCAGCACACTCGGGAATTCAGAAGACATTTAAGCAGAACAAAAAGCCTTATGTAGATGATCAATCCCCTTATTCCTCTGGATTCTTCCCTAAGACTGCTCCATTTAAATACAAGACAAAGTTAGCAATTTTTACTTTCCAGTTTCCTTTTATCCCCACTGCTTTTTTCCCTAACCTCTCTACTACATCAGCAGGTGCTTCCACATTGTATTATTTTGCAATACATTCCTAATTATATTTCAGATAAATACACTCTAAATCAAAATGCTTTAAGTTCTGTTGCACATACATGTAAAAATATCAATGCTTGTTGAGACTTTTGTGAAATGTTGTACTAAACATTTATTTTACAGAAGTGTTTTGGTTTTAGAAGACACTGAATAGAATGAGCATTTCTTTAATTGAATATATCTATATCATTTTATTATTTTTTCAAATCTGCATAATATTTTGTACATTTAAGAGATGAGTTTTAATACTGTCTAGTTGTGTATACCCACATAGCGATTTTTAGCATTTCAGTTGGTGCCATTTTTCCTTTTTCATATCAGAAATACTTTTTAGTTTTTAAACAAATACATTTTAGACAGTGTTCTTTGAGCAACAGTTTTAAATTGGATGTGAAAATGGAGTACATGGAAGGATTCTCAGTGCTCAGTAGAGAATAAGCACTCTTGGAGGCACAAAACAAATGTGAGTCTGAAAGAACAGAAGGAAATATTTCTTCCATCATTATCACTCAGGTATTGCCTGGAGGATCAGTTGCAAGACAAATATCAGAAGAGAAAAGAAGATGTTACTTTCCTATGGTTTATGTCTCTCTAAAGAATAAAATGTGGGTTTACTAAACAATGGTATTTAACCAGCAGGATGTTTTACAAAAAGGAGAACAGAAAAAAAAATCTCTGCCTCCTCTAGAAAATTAAAACCTATTTGTCTCTTCGTTAGTTCAAAAATTAAGAAATCATCTGCACAGCTGGACCCTAATGTACTTCCTTAGTGTGTCAGGAATTTGGTTCTCTGTTTTAATGGAGAAGTGGAAAAAACCTTCAGGAAAAAAAAAAAAATCCCTAGGCATGCAATTGAAAAACAGGAGTGCTCTGTGTCAGCTGGAATATGTAATCCCTGAGCAGAGCCTGCCCTGACCTTCCACAAGTAGCAGGGCAATTGTTCCTGGGGATTTTATGAATATCAGTGTCTATTTGCAAAGAAAGCCATGGATGGAAGAGGGAAATGAATTTGAATTTGCAGTGAAAGTGAGCATCCAGTACTGGGCTGTTCCCCAGCTGGAAGAGAGCCAGTCTTGATCCCTGGGCAGGGAGCCAAGGAGACATCCTTGGCATGGTGCAGGACCAAGTTCTGCAGCTGGAGAGTTGAGCTGGGCACAGAGGAGGGACCTCTGCATCATCTGCAGCAGAAACAAAGATTTAAAGATGCAGAGGTATTCATTTCCCCATCCTCTCCTGCTGCCAGCCCAGAAGCTGCAGCAGCAAAACACTCAAGTTTTGCATGGGGAAGTTGTAGAGAACAATCCCTGCAGGGCACTGCAATGAAAGATAAATCCTTTGGAGGAGAAGGAGAGAACGAAACCAAAGCACAGAGCTGAAACCACAAAGATCCACACGGGATGCGCCTCTGAATGCACAATTCCTCACGCCCCTCCCGAGCATGTCCCCAGTGTCAAATTACTCCCTCGAGCTGCCCTCTTAGCTCCCATGGCTGCATCCCGTGGCTGTCCAGCTTCAGGAAGCAGGGTGTGGAACGCTCTCCCTTGGCACTGGCGTTCACTGGCCGCACCTGCCTGCGAGGCAGAGTTGGGCATTCCTTGGGGAGGAAGAGCTGGCCCAGGGCTCCTTCCCCAGCCCTGCTGCTGCAGAAGGGCTCACAAGGGTGTCCCCTCACCTGCAGCACTGGCATGAATTTTTAACTGCTCTGTTCACCCAGGCAGCAGTGGCTTTCAGTCCAATTCACTGCACAAGATGTGCAATCCTGGCTTTACGCAGAGGTGAAATCCCGGGATTAATTCACGCTGAGCGCGCTCAACGGTGAGAAAAGTGACAGTGCAGACAGAGAGAAAAGGGGAATTTCTGTAACCAAAACACAATTGGTTACTTTAAAATGAACAGTGAGTAATCCACGAAGGTACCCAAATAAACACAGAGCCATTCAGATGGCGGCAGGGGAAGGAAAACCTGCAGGCACAGAAAGGACACAACGAGGTAGGCGAGAATAAGTTGCCATAGACATATACCTACAGCCTTCATTTCATGCACCCATAATTCCCCCTGGCAGCTGCATGATTAATTCAAAGATTTATTGATTTTTTTTGCCTTGCTCAATCCTGTTGACCTGCTTTTGTTGACAGGTCTCTGTGGATCACACTCCTCTGGCAGCTGAAAGCGTTGGCATCACGTCGGTCTCCAATGGCCCACAGGAAACATTTCAACTCATTCGACACCACCAGCATTCAAGTGCATGGCAAGAACGTGCAGGACTTATTTTAAACAAAAAAAACCCAAGAAAAAATAAACTGGTAGGCTACTTTTGCAGTGAAAAATATCTGTAATTGCAAGTATAATGCAATTTTGGTGGTGGTAGAGAATGCCTAACCAGTTCAATCTTTTCCTGTACTCTCACTTTTATAAAAAATTCACTGGCTGTAAGTTTTCTAGATATTTTTGGCACAGCAACTGCTCACAACATAAAATGTTTAGCCTTTGCATCTACCACCTTTCTGCAGCAGGACAGAGCATCTGCCCCAGCGCAGCTTGAGCTCACACACTAGATCACAGGCTTTAAAAATTCGCTTGATTCTGACTAAAAGGTCACCTGGCCTCCATCGCAACCTTCCTCCAGAGGGAAAACACACATGCAATTAAAATGTGGCTTTACAGATCAGCAGCCCAGGTACGACACTGGTGTCACAGCAAATGAAACAAAGCCCTACCAGATAGGCACCTCCAATTCTTTCTAATGAGCCATTCTTCTAATGAGCCTCTCAATTAAAACTGGACTCTTGACAGCGAGGGCAAACCAAATGAGCATCTGTATGACCATCTACAGCCCTAAAAAACAGTGGATTTATCAACTTAGTAACACTGTGCTCCACAATGATGTTTTAGTCAAAATCATCTACCTGGTACAACACACAACAATAGAATATTCTGTTTTTGGGTTTTTTTCCAGATGTCACCTGTAGATATCTCTTTGGATGTATTAAAAATAACCTAAAAATCACAGCTGGTAGCAGTTTTGCCATTCTGCTCCCCTCAGAGTGCAGCTAAACCACGTCCACAGACATAAAGGATTCCCAGTAGCGAGGCACACACTCATTAAAATGAATCTCATGCATCAATTTTGTCCCCTCACATCAAAGCTGTCAGAGCTCGTTGGTGTTTGCTCAGGTTAGGCTGGGTTTTGATGGGAAACCTCAAGCACACAGTGCTTAATGTGGTCACCTACTTATCCACTACTGCTCAGGAAGGTGACAAGATCACAAGCTACTGGCAGGGGAGATTTATAAGGAAGAAAACAATGCTACAATAGCTGTTTCAAAAAGCAAAAATGAAAATAAATCATAAAACTAGACCTAAAACCAGCACACGGATTCATCAAAGCGTGTCCCTGCTCATAGAATTTTGATACCAAATCTGATAGCACTGAGCTTTGCTCTCTGTAAAATGAGACACCACCCTCCTCCAAATCCTGCAACCAAACCAAAGTGATGAAAATATTGCTTTAAGTATGCAAGAAAATACCTATGAACCAAAAACTGCCTGAAGAGTGGTAAACAAAGAGCAAAGTCAAACTGGAAAAATGTTGAGTGAGCACCTGGGAAGGTTAGCAGTCAGTCTGCTCTTATTTCTCCTTTAACAAAGAGCTGGTAAACATCCAGTTCATTTAAATGCAGGCCATATTTATTTGAAGGTTTTGCAAGCCCCAGAGAGAATTAATATTACAGGAACCATGGGGGCCAGAAAAAGCTGGCCAGATGATAAAATGGGATTCACCCAGGTAAATGAAAGAAATTTCAAGCACATCTGGAGAGAAAATAATGTGACACAGATATTTCCAGTGAAAGACTAACTGTGCCACTGGATTCAACCATGCTGAAAGAAACCTCTTCATGACTGGCAACATCAATAACAAGGTGGTAAAACAGAACAGTTTGGGCATCAGATTGGATAATGCTGTGCATGGTCCAACAGAGCCTCAGGCCCATAGAGAGATGTGATAAGTGCCCATATATGTGTGTGTATATACATATATATATGTATACACAAACTGATGGATACAGAGAGGGAAAGAGAGAGAAAGGCATAAATCATAAAAAAAAATAAATATTTGAAGCCTTTGCCCAGAAGCAGACTTGCAATCCTCTCTCTCTGTCTCTGTTTAATTCTCAAGAAGGCAAAAGCAATTCTAAAGAGGACCCAAATCCAATCAAGTTTTTCACATGCTTTAATTTAAGTAGAGAGAAAATAAATTAAAGAGTTGCGCGAAAAAATTGAGAAAGAGGATTTGAGGGCTGTTGGGTTTGGGTTTTTTATTTTGGTTTGTTTTAAAGTGGGAATGATAGAAATGAAGGGCTGTCCAACACTGAGCATCCACTGAGGGAAAAGAAAAATTTTGATACACTTTTCTCCTAGGCACGCTTCATTACTGAAATGTCAAAGCCACTGCTACTATTTGTGAATCCCATTAGTATTAAAATTGCTGGATATGGTGAGACTGAGCAAAGTTTGACTTTCTGAATTTTAACCACCACGACGCCCCGCTCAAAGATATTTTTCTCCTCCATCTCTCACAAACAGCCACCAATGTTCTCTGCCCTCAGACCAGCCAAAATGTCCAGTCACACTGAGGAAAACCCACAAGTTCCCTCTACAGGAAAATACCAGTCTCTGTGATATTAAAACTTCCATTTCACTTTTCTGAATGATCAGAAACCACTCCTATGCTACAACCACGCTGCTCATTTTCCTCTGTGCTATCAAAAAGTGATTCTTTGACATGTGGATCAGATGCTTTCCATCTTCAACTCCTGACTCCCACAAGGCTGTTGAAATCCTTGCATCCAATGCTACCAATACCGTAATTTTAAAATTATTCACCTGATCAAAATACTCCAATGTAATGGAATAGGAAGCAAACATGGAGCACAGAGTAGCCAGAGGAATAGTTTAGGTTAGAAAAGACCTCTAAGATCATAGACTCCAACCATTAATCCATGTCCCTAAGTGTCACATCCACACATATTTTTAGCACTTCCAAGGATAGCAATTCCACCACTTCCCTGAGCAGCCTGTTCTGACCACCCTTTCAGTGAAGAAATTTTTCCCAATATCCAACCTAAACCTCCCCTGGCTCGAGGCCATTTCCTCTTGTCCTACTGCTTGTTACTTCTAACTTCCTTCAGTGAACAGTTTTAAACATGTGGCCTTGCTCAGTTAAAATTTTAGTTCACAATGAGACAGAGGAAAGTGTGAAAAATGTTCGCACAAGCAGGAACTGCTGATTTTTAACATCTCCACTCTCTGGTCTTATAAGACACTGTCCTCTTAAAAGAGCAGAGCTCTCAGGAAAAACTTGGAAAACTCAATGTTTCTTAAATAATGCAGTAAATAATTTTTTCCTAGGTCACTCAGGAAAATAACCTTGCTGAAAGAGAAAGTGGGGAAGCAATATATTGCCTTTAGAGATGGGCAAGTGCACTTTACATGTCTTTAGGAAGCCTGGAGAACACATTACTGTAACAGCAAACCTACCGCCTGACCTGAGCGTGGCTGAATGCTGCTCCCACCAGATTTCTGGGGAGCCAAGGAAATTCAGCAGATGCAGGGGTTTGCCTGCTGTACTTTCTGTGTCCTGTCACAGCTTTGGACAGAAGACTTAAACCTCACTGATATATTTTTGGTAGAAGGTAGTTTGCATTCATAATTTTTTCAATTTTATATATGTTGCTAATATTTAATCATTAAAAAAAAATTACTCTTCATCTCACTTCATTAGAAGAAATCTTGCATGTAGAGCATTCAGTGGCATAGGTTAAATGCAAGGTGAATGCTTGGTTTTTAGCAACTATGGTTAAGGATTGACATCAAAGCAGAGCAAGAAACATCATTGCTCATCTCTACTAGACACAGCCTCAATCAAATGGCTGGACTTAATCCCTGTAGTCACCAGCAATAATCTGATTCTGATCACAGGACCACTCTCCATAAAGAGAGTTTGGGGTTTTTTTGCACTATGTACAAACCTCATGGCTGGAAAAACAGCTCTGTGCAAACGGAGCCACTGCCATAATCTCCAAACCCCAGCAGAGCCCAGAGCGGCAGCGCTGTGTTTTAGATGTCACCACGTGATAACTCCTGGCAAACACTGACTGCTTACTGTCAACCACAGCAGTTCAGAAAAGCCCTTTGTGCAGAAAGAGATCCAAGAGCCCCTGAGCCTTTTAAAGACGAGACTTGAGGAACTGTGTGTAAATAAATAATGCAATTCATTACGCCAAATGTAGGTCAGTGTACATCAGTGACACTTCTCAAGCTGTGGTCCAGTGTGACTAATTTCTGGCTGATGGGTACTAGGCTGGCTGGGAGGCTCATCAGTTGTCACTAGCACGTCAATCACAGCCCTTCAGGGAACTGTGCTCCATCCACACTCACCCACCTTTCCTCAGAGCTGCTGTTCTTCCAGTGCACACCCAAATATGCCATTGTGCGCAGTTGTTATTATCTGTCTCTCCCCTTTTCCACCTTTTTTTTTAAAGCAGTCACAGTCCATGTATAAATCAGATAGATTCTTGCACAGTGTGTCATTAGACAGGAAAATGGGAATTCAGAAAGGTCAGGGCATGAACCTGCTCATGATCCTGCTCTTGGCACTGTCCAGAAATACAGAAAAACTGAGAATCCCTTGCAGTTATCAGGATCAGGATAGGAGGCATTCATAACAGAAATACAGCGTGCAGTGACGGGCACAAGTTAATTCTTCAGTCTTTGTTTATATCCATTCTTCATTCTGCTCTTCTCTCTTTTCTGATCCCTTACACTGACCTTCACTTCCAGTAATCCCTTTCTGCCTTCCTTCCCCTATAACCACACCCATCCTTTGCTCTCTCTGGGGCTAATTAAGAAATGAGTGGACTCTGCTCTGTGCTTTCACCTGGGCACAGCACAATCTGCAGTTATTTCCCCTTCCCTTCTAGTCCAGCTTCACCACTCTGTGTGTGAAGAAGAAACAAACCGAGCACTGGACTCCTCTCCGCCTTGAAGTTGCTCAACAGAAGCAGGAGCAAAATCTGTGCTGTGGCTCTTTCCTATACTTTCCTATTATCCCTGGGGTTTATTATTTTTATTTTTATATTATTATTTTTATTCTTTTTCTTGGCTGTTATTACAAAAAACATACTTTGCTGAGCTCTTTGATCCTGCGGGGCTTAGGTTGCGCTCAATGGCTACAAGGTCAATGCAAAGCCGATTCCAAAAGTCTCATTCTTTGGGAATGGTTTGTGAAGGAAGGCAGGAAGAGGGAAAAGGAAGTCTGACCTTTGAGCAAGCCATGTGTAGCTATCCATCAGATATTTTAGGATGATTCTAGGATTAACCCAATATTCTAGGCTGATTTAAGCTTTTATGTTTAGTGCCATCTGATGAAAACACGCAGGATTTGGTTACAGATACGAGAGAAAACTGCACAGCCTTGCTCCCCCTGTTATAATTCAAATGAATTTCAGACTCGGTTCCAAGTCAACTGACAATGCAAAATTCTTCAGAAAAGAAGGATTTTAGGGAAAGAGACCCTGTAGATGCAGCTGTAGAGCTTGGTACAGCAGTTGCCTGCACTTTGTGAGCTCCTTGAGACTTTTCAGTTGCCATCAGTCCTTCATTTTGCTGACCCGTCAGAGCTTGTCAGACACCACTGAAAATTTGATTGTTTGTTAAACAGCTGTACCCACTGGACAGGCTGAATATTCCAGCTCACAATTATTATTCAAAATGGAGCTTTCCAGGATGGAAAGATTTCTGTGTCTTTGTGTTGGAGGTCAGTGTTTTCTACTTTTCCTCAAAACAGATTCATCTAATTAACTGTCTTTGCCTTGCTTTTAAAAACTTTTTTCTTGCTACCTTGGCCCCTAGAGGACACCCTGTAAAAGCTTTTTGGCCTCAGATTTGCTGTCACATCAAAAGAGAAAATGTAGGAACAAAACCCCAATTCTGGAGCTGTCCCCTGACAGACAGACAAGCCCATGCACACCTTTTCAGTCTGCAGCTGTCCTTGCACGTGGAAACTTCACAGAAATCGGTATTTCTGGCTCCAAACATGGGCGCCTTCGCCTTTATTGAACATGGAGGCTGCTCTACTGGGATACTCCTTGGAAACGCTCTGGTAATAGGTCTTAATATGTTTCAACTCCCAATTACTTTACAATAACCTGGAGGCACGACATAAAATTGCAGCCAGGAAACAGAAGATGCTCTTGCCCAGCTATATTTATTACACTCTTCGATTCCTGTGGACATCACTGTGCTCCCTGAAAACCAAATACACAGATATGCCCAGGATAGCACATTGTGGCAAGAGCAAAAACCTTGTACAGTTTTAATCAAGGAACACGCTTCTTAAACACTCCTTCTAAAAAGGCAGGATATTTTTACCCTATAAAAGTTTTTCTTTGTTTTTTTTAAATATTGCATTGCCATGAAGAAAAAAAAAGAGAGAAAGAAAGCTGACATCTACAACAGTAATTGCTGAAATAAAGGATTCTGGTTCATCTCCCCATCTCTCTATCCTAGTAGTCAGAATGGGACTACAGATAGACAAGCATATGAAATATTTACTCTAGGTGATTGTTGGAAGAATTGCAATGGAGTTTAAGCCCTTCAGAAAAGAAAAAAAAAGCCTTTCTGGCTTCTGTTTGGAATGGTTGTATCATCTCAGTAGAAATCAAAGAATCATAAAATGGTTTGGGTTGGAGGGGATCTTAAAGCCCATCCAGTCCCACCCCCTGCTATGGACAGGGACAACTTCCACTATCCCAGATTGCTCCAAACCCCATCCAACCTGGCCTTGGACACTTCCAGGGATTCAGTGGCATTCAGAAAATGTTCTCATCTTTATCCTCTCCCCCCACACACTTTCTTTTTCTCTTTGTTTTTCTTACTTTTCAAGTAAGTACTACCTTTCTTTCCCCACAAAAACCTTGTCCTCTTCAAACCACAATAAAAGTTTCTCTCTTTATAATCTTCCCTTTCACAGTACAGGTTTCCCCTAAAGACGGCTCTCATTTTTGCTGATGACAATGAATAACCAATAAATCAGTCATTTAGGAAAAAAAAAAAAAGAAAATAAATCAGAACTTGATATTTTTCAACACCTAATGGTTTCCAATACTTTTCTATGTGCAAGACACTAACAAAAATACAATAAATGGGGTTTTTTAGGGCATCCATTCTAATGAACTATGTTTTATTTTCATTTAAATTCCCAACTGCAGAATTGAGGGATTATAAGATAATAAGAATTTTTTTAAGTTTGCAATAGATTTTTAATGATTGTAGCCTTGTCAACCATTGTCAGAGGGTACATTAAGGAAAAAAAATATTAGATTTAGATCCATATAGTTAAATGTTATTACACACTTGTATCCCCCAAAGTTCAGGGTTAAAACCAATATAGTCTTATAAAAAATAGATTATCTGTAAGTGGCAGTTATGATGTTTTGAAGAACTGCCATATTTTTTCCCTAAAAAAGAGATTACAGAGATCTGGGTGTCCCCTACTCCTGATTCCAGGGTGAAGGGCAGGACTGAGCCGCTCTGAGATATCACAGGGGTACAAGGAACTAATGCTGAAGTGAAAAAAAAACAGATTGTGTCCTCTCAATCTAGGTTTTCAGAGAAAATATGCATGTTTCCTTATAACACAGAATGAATAAACTTAAAAATAAATCAAGGTAGTTAGCCAAGAAGACATTCATGTTCTTTATTCCAGCCAATACTCACACACACAGATGCACATACACCGTGTAGCAGATCATTTTAAGACAAAGTAAAATAAACACATCCATCCACTGTTGTCTTAAATACTTGCAATCATAGTTTAGATAACCTTAAGCATAATTCTGTATCATTTTATACAGAATACTGGGAGGCTTTTTTGTGCATTTAAATACAGCTCTGACCTGTGTTGGCTGAAGTTCTGGTGAGTCCCACAATTCAGATATCAGACCTCACCTGGGTGCAAACGCACCCAGCTGCAGTTGCTCAATGATAAAAAATTATGATGTTATCAAAATCCAAGGGCAGAATAAGGAAGTGAATTTACCAAGCTTAAACAGTGCACTAGCAACATAGAACAACTGATCATCAATTACATGGTTGTTAAATATTTACCAGATCCCTAGAAAGTTCTTTGAATTATAATTTTTGAAAAAAAAAAAGTATTGCAAGGTGATGTCAGGAATCAATAAAACATGGAGATAAATTAAATCTATCATACGAGTCATATGGAGACACAGGTATTTCCATCAATGCCACAATTTGTCAAAAAATAGAGATTATTAATATGCTGAGGAGGCATACAAAAACATTTCCACACACTTGAGCATCATAAACATAAACATATTCCTAAGGAGACTCTGCAGCAACATTTAACTCAAACTATTTTTTTCCATTCTGCATAGCCCTGGAACAATACATTTCCAATTTCTGCACACATTAATCATTTGTATGTGTAACAACAGCTGCACCCTGCATTATATATAATTCAGATATGTACCATACTGAAAATATTTCTCCTACCTATTCGTTCTCCCATGAATTTCTTACAATGTTTATGCTTTAAAATGTTAGATTTTCTTTGCCCAAATTCCCGAACAATGCCTCACATTTTCTCCCTCTGTCAGTAAATGGATTAATGCACATAACTGCTTTAGTACAGATTGTTTCACTTCAATATGTTCATCTTATGGCAGTGCTTAAGCCGCCACTGTCATCTCTGAAGATATTTGGGATTAAAATGCTATGAAAGTATAAATATTGATTACATACCTCATTTAAACATAACCAAACAAATTTAGACTCAGGATTTCTTCTAATCCGTGAGTAACATCACTACTAAAAATAATTACAACTCAGCACATGTTTATGACACTCAAATTTCTTTGGCATGCACGAGCACTTTATCAAAGTTAAAATGCAAACCCACTGCCACAGCACCCGAAAGCTGGGTTTATGTCTGGTATAAAACAAAAAACATGCTATTTTCCCCTCAAGCAGGCTAGAAAGGCAGGGCTGTCTGAAGCCTTCATGTCACACACGCAGAGTCACAGGGATGCAGCAATGCTGAAGTGAAATACATTACTGGGAGGATGACATCTCACTCAGCTAGAATTGAACCAAAGTAAACATCGGGCATTTTGGGGGGAAGGAAAAAAAAACAGGAAACATCTCTGCCATTGCCAGATGGAAAAAAAAAAAAGCCATAAGAGCCTACCTGAGACAAGCGAGACTGTGTCTTTCTCCCATGAGACAACAGTGATGTATGCCTCCACAGAGGAGGGGATAATGCACTTGAACACTGCTACATTGCCTCTCATGGCTTTCTGGTCCTCCACACGGACTGTATAGGGTTCCCGTAAAACTGCAGGGACAAGAGGAGGGTTTGGTAAATAAATTGCAGCCCCACATCTCACCCACTTCCTTGGTTCGCCTCGCGAAGTGCCCCCCAGAATCAGGCTGTGAACTCTTATCTCAGTGAATGACACGCATTTACAAGGCTGATTGGGAGTTGATATGAAAGCATTCCCAGATCTTTTTGTTTCCTCAAAATCTGCATCTCTTATTCCGTGTTCTTTCCTCACCTAGTTCTGGGAGGCTCAGATAAGGACTGCATATTTGTGTGGGTAAATGGTGTTATGTTTTATGTTCCTTGTCCCGTTTCCCCTGCCACATTTCCCTTCTCGAAGGGTTTTCTGCACTGTCAAAGAGCAGAAAGGTAAATGCAGGTGCTGTGTGTGAATTAGACATCCAGAAGGGAGAAGAGAAGGTCAGTGTCATTTAGGATTTTGAAGAGGTGAGAACTGAAGGAGAAAATCGATAGAGGTGACAGAGAGAGAAAAAGAAATGTGTGTCAGGAACACAGAGGAATGAGAGTAAGAGGAGAGCTACATTTGATTGACCAGCCCTGAAAGAAATCAGTTGGTGGTAAAAAAACCCACCAGAAAAAAAGTCACAATTGTATTAAACAAAAACATGTTATAGTAAAACCCAACACAATTCAAAAAATGTTTAGAATGAGAAAATTATTTATCTTGAGTCTGAAATAATTGATTTAATGGACAAAGAGAAAAAAGAAAAACTGGATGGACAAGGAGGATAAAAGCACAACTGGAGAAATCCTTTTCACCAAATTAATATTGCTGGGGTGAGATGAAGTTGCACTGGGTAGGAGAATGGAAAGAAGGGAAATCCTGAAGTAATCCCATGAAGAGCGAGGGATGAGCATTTCTGCGAGCAAGAGTTCATGGAGAAGGTGGCAGAGCAGAGAAGAAAGAGATGTTGTCTTCTACGGCAAGTGAAGGGGTGAGACAGGACAGACAAGCACAACACAGACTCTCCACGGCACCACAAGGTCAAGGTGCAAAAAAAAAGGAACTACCACAGCCAAAACAAACTATTCCAATGAGAACAGGGATGAATGCACTGGAAATTTCCATGTGTCTGAGAGATGCACCTGCCTGAGGGTAAAAGCTATTGGGTAGAACGACCCCAGTGCAGCAGCAATGCTGAGCTGCCACGTCTCAGGGACATTTCTTGCCCACATTTCCTGTCCACAAGCACAGAGCAAGCTCATTTACAAATACGTTTAATCCTGCTGACTCCAGTTGAAAAGTCAGTAAATTCTTTTCACAGTTTACAAAAGTGTTTCTATACACCAGGAGCACTTCAATTTCTAAATATCTGCCCCACTTAGGGTGTATTTCAAGAAATAAAAGGCAGAGTAATGAAATGTAACCTGTCTTCAAAATGGAAACAGCATCAGGATTTCAGGTCCTTTGTTACCACAGCAAAAAGGAAGACTGAAGTTCTCCATCCCAAACATTGCTGTAACAATATAACTTTTAGAAGCCCTAACCAAAAATATATAAATTTAATTTAAAATTAAATATCTTTTTTAAAAGGAAAGAAAAAAATCCATATTCTATTACAAGATAGACACTAGTAGTTTTTTTAAAAAGTCAGTAATTTATTTCTAATCGAGGGCTAGGATTTTTAACCCTGTCATGAGTGCTAAACTGATATACAAGCACCTTTAATGCAGTGATTTTCCAGCATTGGCCGCTCTGTGGTGAAGCCGCCCCCTAACCTTGTTCCACACCCAGGGAATGGCACACTGATCGTCTTAATGAGGCTGACTTGTGTCCAATGCTCCTGCTCCAGCCATCATTCCCAGGAAAGGCCTGTTTAGCAGCAGTATCCCAACTCACTGCTGAAGGTATTTGTACTTTTCAGAACACTTGGCCACTCGGAAAATCTGCCCAACTGATCATGCTGATAAAGTCCAACACGGAAACCATGCGGGGCACAAAAACTGCAAAGAGGTTTATTCATTTCCTTGCTTAAAAGAATTTACATAATTGTGATTTACAAGGCCCCTCAGCCATATCCAGATCATAGTTTTGACAGTCTCCATGAATAAATTGCTGGTTTTTACTTTTCCTTTTTTTATTTTTTTTTTAAATCCCAAGTCTCCAGGTCATTAATTTATATGAGAATGTCAGCCTTTGCTACAAAAAAAAGCCCATACATTTCACTGCCATGACAGCACAGAAGATAAAATGGAGACCTTTACTCCCATGTGGGACTGGCATGGAAGAGGATTAATTTTGGGTGTCCAGGTGTGGGGGTAATGATTTCTGGAGGGAGTTTGGGAATGTTTGTTGCACTATAGGCAAAATTACATGCAAAACCACAACTGAAATTATCTGTGAGCTGGAATTTTTGCATTTGCTGCCCATATTCCTGGGAAAAGAGGTGAATGAGCTCCAGCCTTTCTCAAGCTGACTTTGAGAATGGGCAGAGCCATATTAGCCTTTGTGCTATGACCAGATGATCCACTGATTTCTTCTGCATTCTTAGGAAACCAATTGCTGTTGGAGTGCACTGGAAGGAGGAAATTAGAAAAGAACTCCCAAAATCATGTTAATTAGTGCCAGTCTGAAATATTGTTCAGATTTCACATGAACAGAAATAATTTGTAAGCACCACGTAAAGAAGTGAAGTTTCTGATTTCGAATTTGAGCAACACAGGGTTTATCTTCTGAGCATAAAATACACTTCACTGCCATGCACAGAAGACTCTCCAAATTGTGTTTTCCTGTGATTGAGGGGTTACACAAGCCCTTGGAAAAGATGCTCCCTAATAGCTGTGGTCTGCCATCAGGCACAGTGACAGCTCTGACACACAGCATTGGTTCATGGGAAGGAAGGGAACTCCTTTAACTCATTATCCAAACCTCAGATTAACTGAGAAATTGAGTGGAAATGGAGAAATGAGTGGAAATGGGGTAAAAAGTTAAAAAAGGAAAGAAAAGAGGTAAAGAGGGCATTTCTGACTTGCCAAAAAGAAGGAGTTGTTAACTTATGAGCCAAGCAGCAATGCTACCAACTGCAAAGCCCCTTTTTAAGGCCCTTTTTCTATTTGGAACGTTTATTTCTCAAGCAGAGGGAGAAGTCTTGTTTTGGAGTTCCATGGATGAATGTTTTACACCTAAAGGAACTCCAGCTCAGAGCCTTAGCCAGCAACACTGCAAGTTTTACCTCCTTTGTATCACCATATTTGTTTATCTAAGAAATGTAAAAATTGGAAAGTAATACTGGGAAAGAATACTGCCCAAAAGGTGCTCAAAATGGAAACACATTAAGAAATCCAGAAAAAACAAAAATAAATATTATGTTCTCTCTAAATATAATTCTACCAGACAACTTGCCCACAAATCCATGAAAGTAAAACCAAAATCTCATAGAACAGAACCGAGTTTCAAACAAAGTTGGTTACAATGTGTTCCTATGAATCTTTGATTTTCAAGTTTTTTTTCTATGGAGAACTAAATATTTTCATAAGAAGCATAGACCATCATAGAACTCCCCATATATGTAACATGATAACTTCTGCTAGATGCTTCTTGTGCAAGAAAACCCACTTTTCTAGACTAAAATTTTAATGAGACACGAATTTCACGGAAACCTGGTTTTTATTCTCGCTTGCCAGCTGCCTACAAACTGCAGACCTCTGAATGTTAACTTATTGTTAAGAAGAAGAGAATACATTTTATTATTTAAAAAGAAAGTCTGAGGCAAATCTACTTGTTAACTGTTCACAGTTTTCCCTGTGAAACTCCTGTGAAGACAAATCTCCAGAGGAAGGGTTGTTCTCTTCTGAGAAAAGCCAAGCATAGCTTCACCAACAACAAAGAGTCTCCAAGGATTTGCGTTTGCCAAGGGTCAGCTCCCAGGCTACTTTTTGTTTGTTTGTTTGAATATTTTAATTAACTGAAGCGGGTAGACCAAAATCTTCAAAAATTCTGCAATCATGTGTTTGTGTGTTGTAACAAAAGGCCTGATTTTGATCCCTCTGTAATTCCCCACTGGCTGGCCCAGCCAGTACAGAAAGCAGATGCAAAACCATTCTGCTCATTTGCATATTTTAGCTTAAAGAGAAAGCACTACCCGTGGACCCACATCAGCTGCCGAATCATTGCAGGGGACACAAATTTCCCTCAAAACAAAGCACAAGTCACCACAAGCAAAGGAGGAGAGGTGTGATTTTAGGCCAAACATTCCTCTTCTCTTCCAGCCCATGTACAAAATCCATCTTTCTATCACACAGCTCTTTAATGGGCAACCGTGGTCTGATTATTGATTTCATTATCAGTTCATTTCTCCTTATATTTGTGCTGAACTGACCTTTGGAAAACTAACTTTTCAGCACCAAAAATAATTCAAACTGGGGAGGAGAGAAGGGGAAAGAATTCACAATATTTCTTAATACTGTTAAGGGTTCAGAGGTTACACTTCTGGCCAATCTCCCTTGATTTATATCTGCTGCGACTCTTTGAAACACCCAAATTCCCTCCCTCCACAATCCCGTCTGGACCCAGCAAAAGCTTGTACTTACCAGCCTTAATGTGAACATCCTGACTCCTGATTTTCCCTGAAGGATTTTCAGCTGTGCAATAGTAAGTGTTATCATGGATTAAGTTATTAAAGCTTGAAGGAGGGAAGGGGAAAATTTGGAGAGTGCCATTGGGGTGGACGTGGCGGATCCCTGGGACATCGTAGATCTCCTCGCCCGTCGCTAGGTACCATCTGAGCGTCACCGGGGGGATCCCCGCTGCTGGACAGGGTACCAGTGTCCCTGTGGTGCTAGCAAACACTACCTCTTGCAGAGATGCATTGACAAAATAGAGACTGGCGTGTAGCTCTTCACTGAAAACTGCAAGACAAAAAGAAAGAAGAATAGACCTTGAAAACCTGAGAAATTTCAGCCGCACACAAAGCAGTTCGACACCGCCACCAAATCAAACGCGACGCCCAGGGAAGGTAATCGAAGCATCTGGATGCTAATGTCAGCTCTGATAAAATGCTTCTGGTTTTCAAAGAAAATATCACCAGGTTAAACGCAGTAAGTGGATTACACCCAAAAGTAAAGTCAGAAACCCCTTTCGGTGTAAACCGGTTCAGATCTGCTCACTTCTGCGCTTGCTGAGGCAGCACTCTTTGTACAGCCGGCAAAGATCTATCAGTAATCTGCCTTTATGAAATTCCCAGTGACTAAATTTCTGCCTGGAACACAGGCAGTTTCTGTTAGCATCCCTAAATTTATTTTTTACAGTCTCTCCATGGCAAAAATAATTTATAAAGTAATAAAAAGAACTGAGCAAACAGTGAAAAAATTCCCCATAACTCCTTAATAGTAATACATCTCTATACTTAATACAGATGCAGCTTAATAAATGCTTTATATCATTTGGTCAGGTCTTTCTAGCAAAAACCTATAAACCTAGGTGCCTATGAAAATCTTGGTTCTGCCATCCATATGACTACAGGCCCACTCCCAGCCTTAAACTGAAGATTCTGTATCACTGGAAAGAGTCAATATTAGTCAGAGCACCAGATTAACCACTTCTGCCATGGGCTATTGAGCTCTCACTGGAGGGATTGAAGGCTCCAGGTGGTTTAAAGATTCCCCAACATTTTCTCTAAAGTACCTTCCCAACCTGCTCTGTTGGAGAGCTGATAAGCCTAACACATGATTTTTGTTTTCCAATAAGCGGTAGGATATATTCCAACACCACCAATCTGCTTTATATTTGCATATAGTGCTCGCTTGTAAAAAAAACCTTCCCAGTAGTGCTTGACACAAACACAGAGACTTGGATATCTCATTATATCTTGAATGCAGTAGATTCTGACAGGATTTTCTAAAGCAAGGCTGGTAAGGGGTCAGTTTTTGAAAAGGTGACCATAGTGCAGGAGATCCCAGTGAGCAGTGATGAGACAGATTTCAGGGTAGCCTTCATTTGCACAAGATGGATTCTATTATCCTGCAGAAAGAACTTGCAATCCCAATGCTAAGCCATGAAGTGCCTCGTCTACCTCTGCCACTGCATCTTATGGTAGTTTGGAGCACAAAATAGACTATTTCTTCCTTCTCTCTTTTGGTATCTTGCAAAGATACAGAGTAGGAAGATGTTAATTCTAAATATCATCAGGAGTGAAAAAGAAGAGAGCAAAACCAGCTCTGGAAATTCCTGGAAATTGAAAAAGAGAGACCTTCCCCAGCTGAGAAAGATGTCTGGTGTGCAGGAGACAGAGAGATAAATGAGTGACACAGAGAAGGTTGAAAGGCACTTGGAGATTCAGAAAGGAGAAATTTCAACACTGGAGATGAGCTCCTGCATTTAGATGAGGCAGGTGCCAGCACAGAATAAAGTCCCTTGCAAGAAAAGTTCCACCTAGTTGGTACAATCCCAAGAGGAACTCGGGCATCTGGAAAGCAAAAATAGGCACAATAGGACTAAGCACAGGAAGAAGCTGAACCCTCATTCAGAAGGACTGAATAAGATGCTGCCACTTTCACATAATCGCATTTCTAATTATAGTTGTACTTTGAAGCAGAGAACAGTATTGTTGGTAACATAATAGAGAACTGAAAAAAAAAACCAATTTGGCATTGTTCATCTGCTGTACAAGCTTTTCTCTACAATACAAATGAAACAATCAACAGGACATTTAAATTTCCATTGGCCAACAAGACATTCACGTAGAAGTAATAAACACAATTCTCATTTGCCAGCTTTTATTTTGCTGTGCTGCTTCTTAGCAGATATTCAAGCGAAACCAGTAGATTTCCTGGCCAAGAACAAAGAGGTAAACACCAAATTACAAATGCCATAAAAATAGAGAATATCAGGATCTCTGTTTGACACTTCCATACAATCTAACTTCCCAATCAAATGCAGCACAGCTGAGCTAGAGACTCATACTAGCAGCACATAACAATGAATTTTTCCAGCTGCTTTGTATCCCCCGTAGAAGCTTTCGCTACTTTTGACAAACTTTCCATCCATCAGCCTGTACAATAGTGCTTCATTTTAAACCAGCATCTGCTACACATTCATCTTAACGGCAGCCACAAACACACCAAGATCCCTGGAAAATAATCACAGTGCTGTAATACACATACTTGTACACAGTGCTGACAGTCCAGATGCTTTTTGTGGTGGAATTCACTATGTAAGCTACTTGGAGGCATCCAACGACAAAAATGGGATTTTAGAAGCTCTTATTAAAAATATATTTCTTTTCAACATTCCATAGGAAGAAAGGGATTAGCTGAATGACAGAACTAGTGATTTATTGAAACCTAATTGAAACTGAGACAAGTCAAAGAAGATGTGTAATTAATTATATGTTACTTAATGATAGAAAATGATCCAACTAAACACTGTATTTTTGAGGAAGCAGAAGCAACTCAGACTAAGAGTTGCAAGGGAGAGTGGTAGGGGAAGCAGATGAAAGTTATGGAAATAAAGCAGCAAAGAGAAATACCTGAAGAATGAAAAAAATAAAGGCAATCATAGAAGAGAAAATAATATCCAAGGCAGAACTGAAAACTCTCGCAGCTGAGTGACTGCACTTGGCCTGGACAGAGATGACATCAGTTCACAGTGAAAGGGAAGAAAAGGCAAAGATTCCTCCTGAATAAGGGTTATTTATTACTAAACCAATAATTCTTGAGGGAAACAAGAGGAAAGCTGCACCTCAGCAGCACTCAGGTGCCCCAGCTGGAATGAAAAGGTGACAAACAATCTGCACCTGCAAGTACTTGGGGGCAAGAAGGCAGAGATTTGTGTCCTCGGCTGAGTGGTTAAAGGAGCACAGCAACAGTTTATCAGATCAAAGGACAAGAAGCACTTCTGGAGTCTCAGGCTCAATAGATACCAGGATCTCACTCATACAAGAATGGGAAGAGAGGGAGCAGGGAGGGAAAAAGAGAGGGGAGAGAGGGAAGGAAAAGGGAGGTGGATAAATTTTTTGCAAGTTCAATCAACATTCCTTACTCTCAACTACTTGAAGCGATGAAGGGAACTGACAAAGCATTATAGCCGAAGAAATTTCTCCTGATTTTCAGGGGAGAAAACACTGCCAAGCTGTGCTTAGCAAAGTGCTGAATACGTCAGCCAGATACAAAATTTCTGTTGGCATTTGAGAGCTCTCTTGTCGACTAAACTGATCCTTTACAACAATCTGGTCAGTGGGGCTGTGAGCTGATCTCCCTCAGCAAGGGAGCCTGAGCACTGTGAGCCAGGCTGGGCAGATGTAACCAGGATGGACACACAGGTATGAAGATCTAGGCTGGGTTTGGCATTTCCAACCCCTGTAGCTATTGGCACAGCTAAGAACTGAGTCATTTTTTGTTTTTACAGAGGTGACATCTTCTCTCTTCGGGCAGGTCACTCCCCCAGGTCTCCAGCTCCTACATGTGTGCATGCTGAGCACTTGAAGGTGTTCTACAAGAACCTAGCCAATACCTCTTGTGGCATTCCTGCCTGTGAGGTTGGGATTTGTCAAGGCTTCACAAAGGAAACCAGGCTGGAACTTCTGTTTCTCAATGCTCCTTTTTACTGGGCAGAAGGGGGTGTCACTAAGATGTGAGAGAGAAGATCCCACATTTAAATTACAGTACTGGATCAGGATTGGGCCTGCCCCGTGTGGGAGCTGGTGACGAGGAGGGATCAGCAACAATGAAGAGATGAGAGAAGAAATGCAAAAGCAAACCACGAAACCATCTGCCCTCTTCCCTTCCTCCAGCATGTCCCCCCTTCAGATTGCTTCACCTGCAAGAGCCCTTACCCTCAAGATGCCAAAAGTGGAAACTTTCATGGAGTTTGCATGGAACAAAAGAAAATTTTGTACTTGCTCAATTCAGTGCCAGAATGCAATGCAGAGGCTTGGTGTTGTACATAATTCCTTTTCATCATGTGCTCTTTCATCTATTAGTAAGTTTAAATAACATCTCTCTGATTTTGAAATTATCTTTTTGGGCCTCATGTTCTTCCAAAGCCCTCTTCCCACGTTCTGCAATTAAAGCCCTAATTTTTCCATTCAATTCTTGAAAGAACTGAAATATTTGTGGGCAAGAGACCAGTCAGCACACTCAAAAATGTGAATAAAATATCTCTGAACAATTAATTGATACTTCTATTTAATTCACCTTCCCTGACCTTTACAAGGGCTAAATGCTGTTCCTGTAATGCCTTTGCAAGTGGAAAGTTTGGTCTTAAATGAATAAGAATTTTAAACTAAGGGAAAAATTAGTTCTCATTCATTTGATTAATCAAATCCAGCATGAAATATTTATATAGATAAATTAAAAGATATGAATCAAAGTGAAAATCTGGAGCCAAGAGACCACTGAGATTATTTAGATAAAATAAAAATCAAAGCAGAAAAGATAAATTATGTAATTAAGCAGTTGACTGCACTCCTGCACTACAGCAGGTTTATAGAAACAGCCTGAACTGTGTTACAGTGGAACTCCAGGTTTGCAACAGCCTTGGACATCAATGTTCCTTCTCCTTTTCTCCTCAGTGATGTTGGGATTAATGAACTGGGCAACAATCAAGTATTTCCTTCAGATTTATTGGATGGTATGAGGTTCCACCTTAAAATGTATATAATTTCTGACTTTTAAATACAGTTGCCTAAACACAAGAAACATAGAAGCAAACCCAAGGAGTATAATAAAAAGAGAAAAATAAAAAAAAATAAAAATAAAGGAAAGAAAGGACAGTATTTAATAAAGTCTAAGGTCCTCGTGTTGACCTTGGAATGGCAGACACCTGGGACTGCTTTGTACCATGATGGGACAACACATTCCAGAAAAAGCTGACATTTGGAAAATTTTTTGCATACAGACACAAAGCAGGATGAGCCACATTCCCTTAAGCAGTTTAAGGACTAAGAACCTGTGTATTCTTATCAGCTCATCAAGCTCTAATCAGAGTTTAAGAAAAACAATAAAATATCAATATCCTGTGTGCCTTCTGGAAGAAGCCTTCTCCTACAAGACCTCAGCCATTGTGCCTTGGGTAGGAGAGCAGCTTTTTGAGCCTTCTCCACAGGTAATGTAGGAAAAGCATGGCCTGAGCTCAGCTGAGACCCTGCCTTGATGGGGCAAATCACTCACTTCATTCAGTCCATCATCTCCTGCAGACAGAGAGATGTTAGGACAACTTTCCAACTTTCTTGGACATCTCAGTTAACTGGAGGAGTTTAGCACAGGTGCCCCAATATTTTTAGCTGCTGGGTGGATGTTTTGCTGTCTACATTTATAGACCCTGTGCTGTGAGTTCAGCCTGTCTGGCCCATGCATGAGCCTAAAAGCATCACAGCCTTTGCCTGTCATTACACCAGCAATTCCTAAATGCATCTCCAGGCTTCAGAAAATTCAAAAAAAGGGTGGGGGGTTTTTTTGTTGGTTTTCTTTTGTTTTGGTGCGGGAGGTGGTGCGTAAAAAGCAATAGTAGAATCAGAGCAAAAAATGACAAAGATCACAGAATATCCTGAGTTGGAAGGGACCCACAAGGATCATCAAGTCCAACTCCTGGTCCTGCACAGGATCATCCTCAAGAGTCACACCAGGTGTTCCCTTTCATCCCCAAAAGAGGGCAGGGAAGAGAGGCATTAAAGAGATTATTTGGCAAAATGGAAGAAAAAGGTAACAAGACAGGTGGAAGTCAGAAGGATGTAAAGACTCAAGGAACTCCCCAGGACCTCATATCTCTTGAAAGATCTGCTGTCAGCCAGACAGCTCCTTCTTCATTGGCCTGAAATCAGAGTAAAAGCAGGCAAGAAAACATCATTGTCACCACAGTCATTAAAAACATATGGCTGTGAGGTAGAGACCTAAAGAGAACAAAAGACCCAATTATAGCAAAACAATTGAGAAGTTTATAAAACAGAGAATGTAAGCCTCATTTTTCATATGGTCAGTGAAAAATATTGAAATCCTCCGTAACAGAGGAAAATAAAATATTGATTTTTCACTGTAAAGACAAATATCTTTTAAGACAATCTAATGGAATTAATCTAAAAAGCAGCCAAACCCGCCCTCCCCCAACCAACTTTTGTAGGAAAATGGCTGAAGCCATCTAAACAATAAATTATATTTAAAGAAACTGAATTACCAGGATCATCCTACAGGTTAATTACCCTGTTGACATCCAAACAATACAGTATGCTAAGATAATCATTTTTGCATAAATACACACACGCAGAGAACTGATAAATGAAACATTTCTGAATGTGTTTCTGTGCCTTTCAAACCAGTAGTAGAAACATTACAAATGCAATCACAGATGTGCTGATTACCCAATAGAGAACAGGGAGACAGAGTCTGGGTGGGTGGGAGGGTGCAATTCTTGTGAGCTCTGTCACTATTTAGGATTATTTTTACTTTTTTNTGTGAGCTCTATCACTATTTAGGATTATTTTTAATTTTTTTTCAAGATTCTATACTGCATCACCACGACTGAGATTGTAAAAGAGGGGGGAAAAAAAAAAAAAAGAAGAGGCTAAATTGGCCTTTTTTTCCTCCAATACATCTCCCCTTGATGAACTAAATAAAAAAAAGCCCTTATTTGAAAAGAATCAAAACCTGATTAGACACTTACAAACAAGAATGTTATTATCACTACTCAATTATCCAGTAACAGGCTATGCAAAGTGACCTAGAGAAATTACTGCAGCTATTGTGGAAAGATCAGAATGATGAGGCATTACAATAATCCATCTGTGATCGTGTCTCCCTCTAGGGGTTTTATCTAATGACTAACACACAAGGTTGATAAATATTGTAAATTTTATTAGAGCAAGGGTAAAGCAAATGTACTTTTACAACTTTGGGTTTGATTCTGGCTCTGGACAGGAATTCCTTTTGCTCCTCTAAATTGATGGGGATTGAACATTGCTCACTGTTTGAGGAGAAGGAGGGTAAAACACAACTCAGACAAGGAATAAGTTTCAAGTGGAGGCAAAATAAGTAACTTCAAGAACAGGAAAACAGCACTGCCTAAAGATGCTCTGACCAGACTCCAAAAGTCTTACTAAAAAGAAATTAATAAAATGAAGAAAAGTGAAAGCAGCCCTAAAGAAGAATTATGAGAGAATGCTAAGATCAAAATAGCTTTAACGTGGAAAACAAAATTAAATCGACTGCCCGAAATTATTTGATATTGCAAATATAATTAGCAAAGAGATGAAGATATTAAACTAATACAATTACAAAAATGCCAATTAAGCACCATCACTCACAACGGTTTTAAGTCAAGTCAACAAAGGAGAGTAGAATTCTCCCCACAGTATAAAATCTCACGATGCAGAACATTTCCCATGTTGTGTGTTGTGTAAGGGTAACTAGTATTTTAGGGCTTGACAGTATACATTTGCCATGTGTCCACCAAAAAACCCAACAAAAAATGATGTTTTTTCAAATTGCTACTCTGATTCAATGTGCCAGTGCTCAACCTTTCATTCCAAAGGGTTACTCGCTTGAATCAGTTTCCAAATCAGAACCACTAATGAGGATAATTAAGTATGCAGTTGGTTTTGCCCACAAATAATAATCACTACGGAAAAAAAGCACTCAGCGTTACATTATCATTCTCAGAGGACAGAAACTTCCATTAAATCAAAGCAGGCTTCCACAATTAAAAGAGAAGGTCCTCAGGTGAAACCACAAAAAGAAGCAGAACTCACAAGGCAGGGAGAGAAGTGTGGGTTTTGGTAGAGGGCAAAAATGCAGAGTGGCAAATGCAATAAATGGGAGTGATGGGAGCCTTTTGTCAGCTAAAAGGGAATAAGCTGTTTATGGTTTAAAAAAACAAACAAAAAACCCCAGATAACTGTCAACCTGTGAACAAAAAATAAGCATCTGTGCTTCTTGTACCCAAAATCCCAATTCCACTCATTCCTATTGTAAGGAACACGCTGCAAGAACAACAAAAGCAACAGGACAGAAGTGAGAGAAGAGCCTCAGGTTTGTTTTTCTCTCAAAAGTATTTTATGAGCAAGAGAAAGAAAGATAATTAGGTGTGTCTCAGGGTTCTGAAAAATGGAATGAATCCATCTCTGTATAGCTTCTCTTTTAACTGGTTTATAAAATTATCACTTATTCCATAAACAGAGCCACTATTTTCAAGGACTTATGGGCTGAGATCTTAGAGGTTTCAATCCTGCAGTTGACCTAATGCTTCTGAGAGAGTCCTGATGGCCACCAACTTCACATCCTAATGGGGCAACAGAGTTTTACAAATAAACAGCAAAGCTCAGCATACTTTTTATTTGACCTGTCCAGGAAGGAGACAAATTTTTAAAAAATCATCTCTTCCACACAGCAATGAAAGCAAATTAAATCAAAATTTTCAGTGAAAATAATTAAGTGTCAAGACTCTTCACAAAATTCCATGAGGGAATATTTCAGAGCTGAGCATTCAGCCACATTTTGAGTCTCACGGTCTGGTGACTTCTCTGCCATCTCTCCCACATCCCAGATGAAGGCTCTGCCCCTCATGCAAGCCAGAGCCTGGAAGATCTTTCATTTGGGTGCAGGGAAGAGCCAGGACACCTTCTGGGACAGGATGTTATCCTTTGGGTTTTCACGTGGGTGAGCTCTGCTTGTGGTGAGTGAGTGAGTGAGGGAGTGAGTGAGTGAGTGAGTGAGTGAGTGAACCCTACTGCCAGAGTGAGCCTCTCAGCAGAGCAGACAATCCTGCCAACCACCCAGCTAGGAAACTAAAGAAGGAAAAAAAAACCCCAAAATGTCAAAAGATTTTTTTAAACCTCAACCTCTCAGCACCTTTATTCCACACCACTGTTTTTCCCGAGTATCCACAAAAGTGGCCCACAAAAGATAAATCAGCTAAATGGCTTCAAACTGAAGGAAAGTAGATTTAGATGGGCTGTTAGGAAGGAATTCTCTCCTGTGAGGGTGCTGAGGCCCTGGCACAGGGTGCCCAGAGCAGCTGTGGCTGCCCCTGGACCCCTGGCAGTGTCCAAGGCCAGGCTGGATGGGGCTTGGAGCAACCTGGGATAGTGGGAGGTGGGATGACCTTTAAGATCCCTTCCAACCCAAACCATTCCATGATTCTCTAATGCCACTTATGCCCTCAGGAAGCCTTCAGCAGCTCTCACTAGTAATGATGGCAAGTTCAGTGGGCTCCTGCATCTACAACCTGGATGCAAATGTTGTTGTCACAGCTGAAAATTGACTCCCTTAAAAGTTTCTGCAAATCCAAAGCAGGGTCGGACATACACCACAGAAGGCTCTACTCCAAAACCATGAGAGGAGAGAAGGGGAAAGGAAAACAGAGGGGGAGATTTGTATGATGCCTGGTTGCATCCCACTGCTCCATGCTGAGCCACTTGGAGGGAAAAGTGTTTTTCTTGGGTGCGCTGAGGGAAACAATATTGCCCCAGGGGAAAGGTGAGAATGGAGGTCTGGGGTTTGGCTGAGCCTGCACAGCTTCTACCCAGACACCATCAGTGTGCTCATCCAGAAAGGACAAGCATGAGGCTCTGAAACACATGCTGGCAGCCATCGACATAATAAACACGAGATTTTAGTGCAAGAAATCACACAAATGTTGCTAAATACATTGGTGTTGAAAGAAAATGCAGGAAGAATTAGGTGAAAGCTTTGGTGTCACAGTATTTCCAACACTGACAAAATTTTGTCGGTTATGTAGCCCCTGCTAAAGGAAAATGCAAAACCTGCTCATCATGGGAATAATAATCAGAGCAATCTCTGTCGCACCTCCTGAAAAACAGAGTTCTTCTAGAAACTGCTAAAGAGATGAGCAGCACTGAACTCTACTGTATGTCCTAGTTAGGAAATGTTGAACAAAGCCTGTAGTCTTAACAGTCCCAATTCACCACCATCAGCCCCAGCACATCAAGGACAAAATTAAGTATTAGTGTAAGGCATTTTTTGCATTAAACTTCATATTATATTGGGAGCAACATATATAAGAGCATTCCCATTTTGGAAGTGTAAGTTTGAAGTCTCCCTCTTCCCACCACGATTCTTCCCCTTTCATGTCAAAGTTAACTGCAAGTGATTTATGCAAGAACAAGTCCTTGTTCCACAAATCTGCAGGAGAAGAAGAGATCAGAGCACCTGAAAATGCAGGAATGGAAGAAATTCCCGAGCCACAGGTAAGAAAATATACACCCCTGAACATTAATCTGAAGGGAGAGGATACATGGGATCTGGAAATGGCTCTGTGGAACAACCCCTTGTCTGGATTAGAAATCCCTCCCAGAGCACATCCACCTGGCATTTGGATTTCCTCGTCTGCTGGGGGTTTTCAAGCCTCTGCAGAACACTCAGCAGGTCTCAAAACATTTTGCTGCGCTAAAGCTGCTTTGCAACCATGCTGGATTTTTCCATCCGTGGGGACAAGCTCTCAGTGTGACTGAATTCCTTGTGACAGCTTGCCTGTCATATCAGACGGGGCTGGCTGGGGCTGAATCACAGCAGCAGCCCAACTGCAGAACAAGGGCAGCCCTTCCCCGTGCTCCAAACTCAGCACCAGCGCAGGAGGGAAGAGGGCACAGCTGCCTGTCTTGCTCAGGGGATGGCTCTCAACGTACATCCAAAAATAAAGAAGGAGAGAGGAAGGAAAAGAAGGAGAAACTCACAAAACCCGTATAGCAATTACTCCTGTTCAGCACAAACATCCAGCACCAGCAGATCTGAGCAGTCTCAGTGCTGGAGAGCAAACAGAAGCTGTATCATAGTATTTTAATAATGAAATTGCTGATAGGTTCTGAAAGTGGTTTGCCCCTCTTGATCATGAAAATAAACCCAGGACTGAAAGAGGCAGAGAGCAGCTCAAATACGAGAACAAAACAAGATAGAATAGAATATTACAACATAATAAAAGTGTACATGGAATATAAGGACATGCAGTGACAGAACAAGAAGAAATGGCCTTAAGCTGAAAGATATCATGGTTAGGTTAAATATTGGGAAGAAATTCCTCTCTGTGAGGATGCTGAGGCCCTGGCACAGGATGCCCAGAGCAGCTGTGGCTGCCCCTGGATCCCTGGAAGTGTCCAAGGCCAGGTTGGACATTGGGGCTTGGAGCAACCTGGGACAGTGGAAGGTGTCCCTGCCATGGCAGGGGGTGGAATGAGATGATCTTTGAGGTCCCTTCCAACCCAAACCATTCTGTGATTCCACTCTCTGATAACGAAGAAGAGAAGCAGTATCATCATTTGGTGATTGCTCACATTGTTTCCTAACCTGCTTCCAAGATCACCACGATGTACTGACTTTTGTTGACATCTCACTAAATTAAAAGAAAGGAAAATGCCCTGGCATTCATGGCTATTTTTATAGAAGATTAGAGCTATGACAAGCTACTGCAATCTTCATTAAAAAGAATACAAAAAAAGCAAGACTTTCCACTTTACCTGCTACTTGAAGGGGAAAGGAAAAGAGGATAAAAAAGAGAAAAAAGGTAGATGAAAAATAAGTCTTCATGATTTGATTTTGTTTCTTATCAAAACCAACCAAACAAATTACAGAATGATCACTACTTGAACAACTGCAACCCGGTCCTCTCTTTGTCATGGGTTTATTGTATAATTCATACAATATAGCATACAGAGAAAAAATAAATTAGTATTATTATAAGATAGACACAATCCATGAGGAATTTTTTTTCCCCAATGGGAGGCAATATCTCAGGAATCTGGGTTTTGCTGGAGGAGGAAAGGTTTTAAGAAGAAGAAATTAAGTATATCTCAAATAAATTAAAACAACAACATCACTCAATATTAATATCACATCTAAAATGGAGGGGAGACACTACCAGTGTAAAAATAAGTTATCCAAGAGTATTTTAACATTCTGAATGATCCCAAGATAACATTCAGTTTGGAAATGGCAAGTTTAGCATGTTAATCAGTTGAGGAATAGAAATACATAGGAAAATATTTATGAGGATGGCTACAGAATGAGTATATAACACGCATTTACATATTATAGACCCTTGACAAAATACAAGACTAACTTGCCTTGAAGGCCTCTTCGTTTACCTGAAAATTAAGCACATGACTTGCTGAGCTGTTACTTGGAAAATCCTGGTTTCCCTTTTGCTCCCCCCATCAGGATTTCTCTGTCACATCAAGGCAATCATAAGCCTCAAAGACCAACAGCAAAACCCAGCATTCTCTGCACTTAATTAAAATTTGAACACTTAAATACCAGTGACAACCTGTGCTTGGGCCTTTCCTGTGTTTTCCATTAATTTTAGCAAAAAATAACATCTCACTTTTTCACTGAAATGCAATGAAAATAAAGTCCTTGCACCTTCTTGCAGCCAAGGAAGGTATCTCTGACCACACTGGTGTCAGTTCAGCCTAAAAAATCCTGTTCCCTTTCAGTTTTCCTTGTGAACACTTCACAGAGACCAAGCCTTAGGAGTAACTGCACAAACTCATTTATTTTGTTATCACTTTTGGGAGAAGGATGACAACGTCCTACATAAATCTTAGTGAAAGGAGAAAGAATTCTTCAGTGTTCAGTTTCTTTAAAAAAAAAAGATAAATCACAGCCTTTTTTTTGTATAACAGTAGAATAGGGTGTTATTCCAAATGTCCAAGTACCTATCACCTGCACTCCAACAGTGGCTGATAAAGGATGTTTAGGGAAGATCTGTCACAATCCTTTCCTAGTAGTGACAGCTAATTTTAAGCCCAGTATCACACAAATAACTAGAATTACCTTTGCTGTTTGCAGTGCTCTGCACTCATTTTCTTCCCCAATTGCCATTTTATTCCCCATTATTGCATGAACTTTCTAACTCTTCGCAGCTCTACTTCTGTGCATTTTGGGCTCTCTTGAACAGTGTTCCATCAGAAGATTTTAATATTTATAACCTTCTTCAGTTCATTTATGTCAACCAACCCATGAACCAGCACAGATCACTGACAGTGTTTTCTCTCCAGCAGGAAAATCAATTATATGTTTCCTATTTCTTTCCTAACCTATCATTAATCTACATGAGGACCTCTCTTACCCCATGGCATCTTTCTTCCATACTGTTTGATATGACATTTTGATGAACTTGTTTTAAAGATCTGGTTCTGTTACACTGACTGCATTCTCCTTGCCCACCTGCTTCGATTCCCTCAAAGAAAAGAACTGTAATAATTTGCCAAGCACAGCTTTCCTTTTCTAAGTCTGTCAGATTTCTGTCCCCAGTGCATTGCATTTGCTTATGTGTTCTAAAAACTTTGTTCTTTAAGGCCTGATAACTTATAATTCTCTACCTCAGTCCTTTCAGACAACAAAAACCTGTGACATTAAGTACCCAAATAAAACAGCAAGAAGGTACAGCAATCACCAGCTCAGAAAGTCAAGGAGGAGGTGAGTGCAGAGAATTCATGTGGCCTTTCTGCAGAGGCTTTACCTCCCTGAATATTTCCTTTGCTTCAGGTTCATCAGCTCTTTTATGCATAAGGGGACCTACTTCTCCAAATCTGGTTTAGTCTTCACTGTGAACAAGTATTTGACTTGAAGAGGTTTATGAACTTCATTTACTGTTGGGAGACACGCAGAATGAAGGATGCTTCTAATAGCTCTGTGTGCTCTCCTGCTCACCATTCAGGTGGGCTGTACAGGGAAGAACACATCTGATGTCTGGCATTTTTAGAAGTTTAAAAAGATATTTTAAATTCATTTTCTAGCATCAGTTCCCTAGGGATTGAGATGCTTTGTCCCAGATGCCCATTCTCAAACACTTAGGTTATTTGGGAATTTTCTAGGTTCACTATTTTTCACCTTCACTTTACCATCCTTTGTCCAAGACCGCAGGATTTAACATGGTTGTTCTTCAAGATTTCAGCCCTGGAAGACAAATTCTCACCAATTACATGAGAATGTCTTGCCAATCACCCCCACAGTTGTCAAATCCCCCTATCTTTAAGTTTGAAACCATCTGTTTGCTTGTCCTGTTTTGATTTGTATCATGTCCCAACTTACCTTTAAATATTTCCTTTTCCTCCTGTAAGTCTTACTCCTTCTTCTCAACACTATTTTTTTTTAAACTCAGTTTTTTGGGGCTGGGCGGATGTTAAAGGAGCTTCCAAGAGAAAGCTGAGTAGAGAGATCCTAAAATTCAACCTTTTATTGAAACTGTTTCAAGCAAGTTTTTCTCTATTATTTCCTGTCTTGTTGCTACCTCTAAGAATGTTCCAGCTGCATCTCCTACCTCCTGTGCCAGAACGAGGCAAAAGCACCTTCCCTGGAAGCTCCAAACCACAGCATCCACCTTTCACCTCTCATCTTCACGAGCCAACTCTACCGAGCTGAAAATACACCTTTTTCATTCATCAGTCACATTAAACCATAATATTTAAGGCTTAATACAATCACTGTATTTGGCAAAATAGTTTCTCCCACACACCTTTCTGCTCCTAATCAGAGCTAATTAAGTATGTGCATCATACAAATTGACAGCCATGTAGATTCTGAAGCAGAGTTTAAAGTGTAAATAATGATGAGATAAAAGGGATCTTTTGAGCAAAATCAAAGTATCAAGTAGTCATTATGTGTAATCACTATTACAATTTAATGACATTTGTGCTCGAATAGGAATATGAACAGGAATTAAAGTGTCTCATCTATATTACTACCTTTTTTTCTTTTTTTAACTCTGTGTTGGCTCCAAAGGGTTACCAAAATGTCAGCCTTTGCTTGAGCCTTTAGCAGGTGACTCTGCTGCAAACACAGAACCCAAGCCAGCTGCAGTGGCCTGGATGTGAGACGTGAGGTGGTCATGCTGTGTGTGGCAAAGATTTTGGTATCTATCCTTTTAAACTTGCTTCATGTGTTAAGTATCAATGTTAAGACTGGAAAGCCACGGTCAAAGGCTGCTACCCCATCACTCACACAAATCTATACCCAATATACACAGGTAACCTCAAACAGACGTGACAGTGACACACAAACCTGCCTAAAGGGGAAAAGGGGAGGCAGAGGAAGGAAGAATAAGGTTCCTTTGATCCCATGGACCTGATAAGCAGTAAATCATGACAGAGCAGAAGCAAGAAAGGACAAATTCTGTCTGCTTTTAAATTTCCGGTGTATTTGTAAATACTTTTATTTTCAGTTCAAAGGATAACTACAGGAGTCAGTTTTGTCCATCTTCAGGACAGTAGCTTTGCAAACAGCGTTGTCTTGCACAGGTTTCTTGATAGAGGTGTTTCCATATTTAACATTTCTCAGTGCATCAAGTCCCAAATGTGGCTTTACTAATATTTCAATACATCATTGAAAATGTAGCATGAGAAGAACAAAGTAAATAAAACAGAAGGCCAGGAGTACTCAGTGACAAAAAATACTGACTCCCAAGCTGTTATTTCACCCAAAAGTTTATATGAAGGGCATAGGACACAAAAGACACACTAATCAAAGAAAAGACCTTATGTAATCTGTAGAAATATCAGATTGTGCAGCAGCACCAGTTGAGTTCAGGGCACAGACTGATACCAGGGTATCCCTAGGGCCTGTCTGCATTTCCTAATGCAGAGCTCTTGATGTAGGAGACCAATTTCAGGGGTCAAACCAGAAAATTTTTTTTTTCTTTCCATTTCTCCCTTTCTTCACCAGGATTTTAAAGAAAGGTATCTGCCATTATTATGATCACCTTGAGCCATTTCCATTCATTAACTGAAAAAAACCCAATAAGATAAGCTGATTGATAAATTCAGTCTTGGGTTGTTCTAAGGTTTCTGGCTTTAAAATAAAATAATTTTTAAAAATACGCCACTCAACCAAATCATCCCATTCCGTCTCTTATGTAATTCACATCCAGATTTGTCCCACTGAAAATACTCTTTGAACATTTTGGGCTGGTTTACTATTCTATAGTGAAACCAAATACTTGCTTTAAGCCTGTGCCTATTTTTAATGGCCTGTTTTAACTCTCCCATTGATCTGTTGTCATGTTTAATCAAGACAACAAAAAAAGAGTAGCAAGTAGGGTAAGCTTCAAGTACTGCACATTTAATTACATGAAAGATTCGTTGGGGAGGAAGGGCATAAATTGACCTTTGTCTCAGTTTTCATGAGCTTAGGTGTTCTTTTTAGACTCCCAGAATATCAGCCCTGAAAATGGGAAAATAAAGTGGTTCTGTGTTTGAATTAAACAAAAGGCCACAGTTTGCAGAAGAACCACAGCAGCAAGAAGGTATTTTTAGGTTTTTCTAGTCCATCCCTCACCAGCACAGCACCTCCCCATCCTGAACAAGATGCGCACAAATATTAGAGTTGTTTTTCATGTTATTTGTTATAACATATCATGTTATAACATATCATGTTATAACATGATATTTATTGTTATAACATATTTATTGTTATAACATATCATGTTATAACAACAATGGCACAGCAGGGAGATGGATCCCACCGTGCAGACCCAGTGCGTGTACCTGGGCAAGCTGGGGAACTGGGGCCATGGGAACCTCACTGGGTTCACAAACCAGAGGGAAAAGTGCTGCACCTGGGCCATGGCAACCCCTGCTTACCATCCAGGCTGGGGATGAACTGATGGAGAGCAGCCCTGCCAGGAAGGACTTGGGGGTGCTGGTGGGTGAAAAATTGGGCTCCGGGCACTGTGCACTTGCAGCCTCAAAACCAACCAACCTTGTCCTGGGCTGCATCCAAAGCAGTGTGGGCAGCAGGAAATGGGGAATTCTGCCCCTGTGCCCCTGTGCTCAGGTGAGACCCCACCTGCAGAGCTGCCCCAGCCCTGGGGCCCAGCACAGGGAGGACGTGGAGCTGCTGGAGAGAGGCCAGAGGAGGCATCAAGATGAGCAGAGGGATGGAGCAGCTCTGCTGGGAGGAAAGGCTGCGAGAGCTGGGATTGTTCAGCCTGGAGAGGAGAAAGCTCCAGGGAGATCTTAGAGCCCTTTCCAGTGCCTGAAGGAGCTGACAAGAGTGATGGAGAGACACTTTTCACAAGGGCCTGGAATGACAGGCTGAGGGGAAATGGCTTCAAACTCAGAGCATGTTTAGATTAGATATTAGGAAGAAATTGCTCCCTGTGAGGGTGGGGAGGCCCTGGCACAGGTTGCCCAGAGAAGCTGTGGCTGCCCCTGGACCCTGGAAGCATCCAAGTCCAGCTTGGACAGGAGCAACCTGGGATAGTGGAAGGTGTCCCTGCCCATGGCAGGGGGCAGGACTGGATGACCTTTAAGTTCCCTTCCAACCCAAATCATTCTGTGATATAGAAACCTGATGCTTTCATTGTTCAGATGATATAACAGGTTCAACAAGGATTTTAAAACATTCTTAAATTCTATGTTCCTTCTCCTTAAGAAGACTGGGAATAACTTCTTTCTTCCATATTCTTTGGGATCCTTATTCTGTGCATATCACTCACTAATAAACAAATGTGATTGATCTGGTGGGAACAGAGGCAAGCAAATCATGCTACACAGGTCACAAGCACTACACCAAGCTGAGTCATTTAACTGTTAAAAACATAATTAGTTTCCCTCTCCTAAAAATACACAAAATATCAGATGAGTCCTAGAACTACTTTGGGGATGGTGAGTCCCATTTTGTATTTCCTAGCAGCCCATACTCAGATGATGTCACGTGCCTCTTCTGAAATTTTAAGTTTGGAGAACAGATCTTATTTGCAAGAAACTAAAAATTATCAGAAAGAAAGTAGCCCAAATTTCCCAGGGAGACCTGTACAAGCAGAAACAGCTCTCTACATTATCTATATTTGGTTGACATCTAAGTACAGTTTTACAGTATACAATATTGGTACTATTTGTAGATTAAATTTGGATTTAGCAAAACACAGGTAACACTCATGACAAAAAATAAGACTTCATGGGGATTCCAGAATATTAATAAACCAGCAGATTCAGTAACTACATTCTGGCTTTCTGAAAACCTTATGTATGATAACCTTCATTAGAATGGTAAGATGATTCATTAACCATGTCAAGTACAAGAACAAGATAAGATAAACAAAAATATGAAAAAGCCTTAATCTCAGTTGGTTTGCTGTAGACCTCATTATTAAAGAAAACATATGTTTACAGATTTTTTTTTTTAATAAAGTGCAGTATTTATTACAATTGCAAATGCATGTTTTAGTGCCATAAGGGGATAAAAACCTACTCAGACATCATAACTGTTTGGAGTAGAGACCAGAAAGTTCTTTCACGAGAAGCAGTCTGAGAGAAACTATCTAAGAAGAAAAAGTACTCAGAAGCAACCTTACTGTCAGGTGTACATAAAGTATCTGGAGCTGTAAAGGAGGGGAATGGAAGCAGATGGGCAAAAACTGTATGAATTATATGAATTTTTACTGGAAGGACTAAGGCAGCTGCAAACTCCACTGAGGGCATTGCCCCTTCTGACAGGGACATGCACCTCTGGTCATGCAAAAGGATCTGCAACCACTGAGCCATCCTGCTACCACGAAAACAGTTTTAAAGTCTGCTTTGCGCTGCCTGCACTGAATCACTGCCTGACTTCAGGGGCAGCTTTGCTGCAGGAGGATCAGTCAGTCCCTGCTTGGCCATCACTCTCCATCCCACCTGTGCTGGCAGGAGCCAAATGACCAGGAGCACCAGGCACCACAGGTGCCCCTGGCAGGGCAGGGAGGTCACCCAGGCTGGGCATCCTCAGGTATTTAAACATGTCCGAGAGATGATGTGACACAAAACTCCATTTTCCTGCCTCAAGCAGGACTCACCACACAGGGTTTGCCCACACTGCCAAACCTCGAGGTTCCTTTGTGGACCCTGTGAGCAGTGGTAACACAAACACCGGTAGCTGAAAACCAGGCAAGAGCACTCCACGAGCGAGATTTGTCAGGATGCACACAAAGAGCTGGCAGGAAAAGAGGGAGAAGTCAAGAGTCTTGAAGCACACTTTCAGTTCCTGGCTTTTGAAGGCACAGTAAACCTCACCCTAATGCAAATGCAGCATTACCTGTTCGATGCATTCAAGACTCGAGCTCAGATTCCTTTGTGATTTTACAATGCAGAGTCAACCTAAACTAACAATTTTCACATAAAAGCATTGTTGCTTTGAAGAAACACCTAATGCTTTTAAGAAAGACACAATTGCTTAAAAAAAAAAAAACCAACAACCTATTTTTTACAAATAGATCATTCTTAAAGGATGTGCATTGTCTACACGGAACATGCACTTTAATTTATACACAGCTGACACTAAAATGCCTTGTTATTGTTGAATTCCCTTCCTGAGTACACATAAACACCCACTTCTTCCTGGTCTTAATATTTCACTGAATAGAACTTCCTCACTCCTGTTTGGCATAATGAAGAGAAAAGGCTTTGAAACCAAATGAGGGGAAGAAAATAATAAGGCTATACACATTAGGGTTTTACTAACTTTAACAGCAGTTAGGCAAAGAAATTATCTGCTCAGGGAGGGAATTGAGGGACTGTCATTAGACCTGTTAAGAATATGATCAGTGCAATCCTCAAGGGACCAACACAAGATGTAAGGTGGCGGGACAGAAAAATAAAAAGAAAAGGTAAAATTAAAATAAAGGGAAAAATGAAAACCCAACACACACTTCTTGCTCTAATTAAAGGACCAACCAAATGACCCAGGAGGTGGAGAACAGAATCTAGCCCCAGCATCTAAAATATAAAGTAGCAGTTTTATCAGGCTGTAGGAAAGAAACAAAATAAAAAGCCAAAGCTACTGTTTTTTAAAACGCTGAAGCTCACCCGATGTTAAAGACAGAAAGCAGCAGCTATTTTTGTGTTTCTAAATGCCCTTAATGCATTTTCTAGTGGTTCATATTCTAGCAGTGTGCTTCTCGTGCACTGTACTTCAAGTGACTCCACTCAAATAATAAGGTCTTTGAACTGACCTTGTAAAAGTCTTCCCTTGGAAATGCACAGATAGAAATGAACTTTAAAGGTCAGCCTTAGAGGGGAGAGAAAAAAGATCTGGTTTCGAAGCTGCAGCTTATATGTGCAGGTAAGGGGTGGCTGCATTGCTTGCAAGTGAGAAGTGTAAAATGGAAGCAGACTCATTTTCATTTTAGTGCAGGAAATCAAAACTAAAAATTCTAATGGACTGCTTGTCCCTTTGCCACAAACAGACTTTGCTGGATACAACCTACTGGCAGTGCACTTTGTAGCCAAATCAGTCATTTCAGAGCCTCTGCAAGCACCTCCTCCCTCGAGACCTGCGTCCTGTCCTACACAGCATCACTCGAGGAGACGCCCACGGCGCTGAACCGTGCCCAGCTTTTCCAGAGTAAAAGGGATCATTCCCACAGACCAGGGCTCCCAGTGCCCAGCACCAGGAGAGGTTTGTAGAGCAAATACACGGCTTTTCTCCTGCTGGCCACAGGCTGTGAGCAATGCAGGGGTACAGGTGCCTTTCCTTGCCTTTCTCAGCTGGAAGTGGGGTCACTGCCGGCACAGCGAGAGGGGAGAGGAGGGAATCTGTGGTCTCTCCACAACTTCCACATCCGTCCTCCTCTCAAATGTCATTGGCCCAATTGAGGAGAAAAATAATTAGTTTCACTCTACTTCCTGCTAATTACAGAGTGTATAATCTGCCAAACGATGTACACGCTCGTGTTGGCTGTGGCCTGCTGCCTCCCCCTGCTATCACAGGCAGCAAATGGCTTACCAGTGACAGCTGGCAAACCAGCCTCTGGGAATAAAACATTTTAGCACTTCATAAATTTCTAACAAGGTTTCAAATTGCTTCGGTTTCCCTCCTCTCAGCTCTGTCAGCCTAGCAA